>JALGQZ010000011.1:40498639-41098639 GCA_023105745.1 Austropuccinia psidii
GCCAAAAAGCAAACAGGAGTACAGGCAAGAAATTTGGACTTATGATCCATATTCAAGAACCAAAATCCCCATGGGAAGTTGTTCACATGGATTGGGTCACAGCACTTCCTCCAAGTGGTGACAAAAGTTATAATGCTTGTTTAGTCATTGTAGACAGATATAGCAAAACTCCCATATTCTTACCATGTCATAAAGATGACACTGCTATGGATACAGCTCTTCTTTTATGGAGTAGAGTTATTTCTCATACAGGGTTATTTAAGAATATCATAAGTGGCAGAGACCCCAAGTTCACATCTGCACTTTGGACCAATCTTCATAGATTGTTTGGGACTAAGTTATCATTCTCTACAGCATATCACCCTCAAACAGATGGGCTAGCACAAAGGATGATTAAAACTTTAGAAGACATGATCAGGAGATTTTGTGCTTATGGATTAGAATTCAAAGACTCAGATGGCTTTACCCATGACTGGTGCACTCTGATACCTGCATTAGAATTGGCATACAAGACATCAGTCCATTCTTCCACGGGACAAACTCCTGCTATGTTAGAAAAAGGATGGAATCCAAGACTCCCAGCAGACACACTGAGGAAAGACTTGATTGACATTCATCTTACAGCTTCCAGCTTCAAATTAATGCTTGATAAAGTAAAACACCATGCAAAACAAAGTATGGATGATGCTTTTGATTATGCAAAACAGAAGTGGGACAAGAGTCATAAAGTACCAGACTTCAAAGTAGGGGACTTAGTTCTAGTTTCAACCTTGAATTTTAATAATATCAAAGGCCCAAAGAAACTTAAAGATTCTTATGTAGGACCTTTTGTTATTGTTGCTTTACATGGAACCAATGCAGTTCAAGTGGAATTGAGTGGTGAATTAGAAAATAAACACCCCACATTTCCAGTCAGCTTGATAAAACCTTATCAACCAGCTGATAAAGAATTGTTTCCTTTAAGAAACCCAACTCCTTTAACTGTACCACCTGTGGAACAGAATGAAGACAAAAAGATAAAGAAAGTCATTAAAGAAAGGAGACTTAGGGGTAAAAATCAAAGAGAATATCTTGTCAGATATAGAAATCCAGTACATGAAGATGAATGGATGGCAGAATCAGAAATACCTGACTCAGATAAACTCTTAAGAAGATTTAGACATGAAAGAAGGCCACAAGCCTGAATATGTCTATGAATGTGCTTTGAATTACTTGATCTGAGTAATGTAAAGAGGTTGGACAGTGGACATTAACCCCCTTTGGCGCCTTATTCTTTTATCACTAATAAAATTGTAGTACAATTTTATTTTTTGGTGGGAGGGAATGTGAGCCTTGAGGTATATTTTACATACCCAAATAGGCCACAATTATCTTAAAAAAGAAATTTTGAATTATGCAAAACTCATAAGTCATGCATATATCCAAAATTCATCATTTTCAATTTCAGAAAAGATGAATAACTTTTTATTGAGTAAGTAAATCCATGGATTTAAGACCAGATTTGGATTCTACACAAAATTTCACCTAGGGTAGCTCCATAGAGTGAATAAGCTCAAATTAACTCTTTGAGGTGGTAAAATGGAAAATACTTCAATACCACATCATCAATACCACATAAAAGATCCGTGAAAATTTTTGTTTTTCTTAATTTCACGCCAAAATAATGGGAAAGTGAGAAATCCCATGTTACATATACACTAAGAATAGTGTTATGCATGTTTTGAGCACTTAATATCATGGTATTCTTACATGGACTTTTGGTACACCCATAGTGGATATCTCACTTTAAGCTTAAATTACTATTTTGACGTAAGAATTAGGCAAGGGGGACAAAAGACATCAAAGAGAGCCAGGGTACCCAACTTCTGAGGCCTCAGAGGCGTGGATAGCTCCAGAGCATGGATCCATGGCTCATCTTGGCCCAATTGGTAAACTAAAACTCTTTGGGAACTTGGTTACCAAGTTACACCTACTGTAATCACAAGAAAATAGCAAATAACCTGCTATTTTGACGTGCCAAGGAGGTCATGAGCTACTTAGACTCCTGTAACCACGTCGATTCTTGATGACTTTCCATGACTAGACCCTAAAAGAGTAATTAAAACCCTTTTAGGACTCATATTCATTGATTTACCTCATAGCAACCAGCAAAATACTGCTATTTGCAATTCTACGTAGAAATGAGGTAAAAACTTCAAAAATTCATTAAAAATACAATTCTTAATGAATCTTTCTGAAACTTTCAGGAACAATGAAGAACTGTATTATCTATGGTACAACCAAAAAAGAATTACAGTTTTACTAGTAGAATTCAAAGTTTTACTTACAGTCCATTTTTGACCATTCTATTTGAAACACTGAATCTTCAAAAATTCACAGTAATTAAAACCTGTGATTAAATTGGCAATAACATTGATAACTTTGAGAAATCAATGATTATTTCAGAATAAAAGAAGATTTACTGCTGTTACTCCTTTTATTCTTAACCATATTGGGGTTGGTAGTCACGTAAAAGCATCAATTAAGTAATTATGATAATCTTACGTGACAACAGATGATGCAATCATTAATCCAAAAAGGTTTATTGTTTTCTTACTCACTGGTTTTTCAGTTTGCTCCATGGCACGCCTCTGTGAGCTGTTGTTGACTTAAAAGAAGCCTCTTCTTGCTGTTTTTTCCGTATCATTATCTTATTAATCATTTATATCAGTATTACCAACAAGTAAGTATTAGTTAAAAACTTTTCTTAAGTGTTTTATTCTTTCAGAATCAATCAGAAAGACGTGAAATCATAGAAATCAACTATATATTGTTGTAATACATTTATAAATTCATTTTGATCCTCTAAATCCACAATTCTACGCCAAATCTCTCTATCTTATCTTTCAAAAAGCTCTTTGGAATATTAGTGAGTGATTTATCTTTAATTCTTAAAGTTTTTCTCTAAAATTTAGTTTTCTTCAAGAATTATCATTATAATTATTCTTGCAAAAGATAATTATATATCAAAATAATTTTATTATTTTAATAAAGAAGTTTTTATTATTAAATTCTTCTTGTAATTGATTCTTCTAGACAATTACTTGCTCACTGTTAAAATCAATAGTAGTGCTTAACACGTGAAAGAAATAATTTTTTAATTATTTAATTGTGGTTATAATAATACTTTATTATTATATTTCATAAGAACAGACATAGTACTGTTGATTAATAGTAATATTATCATCAGTTTCATAGTCACATCTTACATATTTTCAGTTTTCGGCAAAGTTAATCTTGTTATCATTCTCTTATTTGGGAATAAAGGAAAATGAAACAATTTGATAGCTGAAGGCTGAGAACCCAAGACTGAAACTTGTTATTTAGTTTGCGACCAGTAAACCCTCGGTTATGCTACTTGAAGCACTGGAAATGTTCAATATAGGCACCATATAGGGAGCTCACCTAAAATCAGTTAAAAGAAAAATTGAAAAGTACTTTTATCTTAGATTCTTTATTACTACTCCTACTTTTATCTTTCGTTTCCTAGGGGTAAAAATTGTGGGAATTGATCTAAGGAATGTAATAGTTTTAGTTTAAGATGTTTTATTGCTTTAGTGAACTCAATAAAACAAGTAGCCGTAATAGCAGCTAGAATAGAAAACAACATAAGTATGGTATATTATTATTTAACAATTAACTACATATATATCTGTAAGAGATATATAGATGTTTAACAGCTATTTCTGGCCCTATAAACCTCAACAATATCCGTGAGTAAATAGATAAATTAAAGGAGTATATGATGGTTACTACTATTTACCTTAAATACAGGCAAGATAATCAATCTAACTGCATGAGAGGGTCAAAACTATCCTATGCCCAATAAATAAATGAAACAAATACCTTAGTACTGCTCCTAAGTGACTAGTTTATTAATATACTAAAAAGTGTCCTGATTCACAGATAAGAGTATCAGAAGAATCCAGGAATATGTATGAGAAAGAAAATGGAAAGATCTTCTTGAGGAAGGTAAGTCATTTTGTCTTCCTTCCTTCAAGATAATCCAACTGCTTCTTTTATCCACATTTTGTTACCCCTTTCCTACCAAACACTGATACTAAGCTACTCAAATAGGAAATGAGAAAATATCTGAGATTGATAACCGTGACAAGTATAGATGAAAAAGGGGTAAGATTTTTTTTCTACCCAGAAAGAATTATTACCATTAGGTCATCTTTGCTTCTCCTGAATTGAACCTAATTACTTCAACAATTCTTCTTTATTGTTAAGGTGTAATTTCCTGCACATTGAAAACCTTTTGATTTCCAACTGTTTTTGTCAAAGCCACAGAAATAACATTCTTACATGACTTTCTTCACAAACAGATCCAAAAATACTGCTACCTAATTTGAATGTGCTTCATATTGGAATTCAAGATAGCTTAACTGTATATAGTTACCTCTCCTTAATAGTTGTTGCAAATTTTTGGCTTAGATATTCTTAGATTTGAATAGTTGTTTCAAATTATTGGCTTAGATATTCTTGCATTAAAACTTTTTACTACAGAAGTAAACCACCTAAGCTACTTGGCACAGATGTTGATTGAGATTAAATTAGCCTTGGCTGTTTACTGAGAAAAAATGAACTCTTTGTTGCTCAACCAGAAACCCAGTTTGGCAAGATAGGTTATTAGATTACCAGTTAGAAATTTTATCTCAATTAAATCATTGGAATAGTCAGCATTAGCCCCACTAACCAGTTCACCACGACTTTGGGAATTTTCTCATGAATAGTAAAGACAGAATCCTCTTCTGCCCTTCAGGTAGCAAAGGAGATTCTTGGGTGCAACCCAATGTTTTGCTGTGGGATGAGTTGCAAATCTGGAGAGTGAATTTACAGTGTAATAGATATCTATTATGAAATGCTGAGACAAGTAATTCAAAATTCCAATTTTCTTTGGAAAGAGGTAATAATAATAGGATAACTAACTGTTTCAAATAACTTTAGGAGGTTGCTTTTGCATAGGGTCTTAACACCTTGACTGTTTCCCATATTGTGGGCCTTGAGGAGTCTGAATATTATGTCTTTCTGGCTCAGTTCAACAGTCCCTTTGGACAACAAATTTAGAAAGTAACCTAGATTTTAGGTTGGTTTTCGTTGATACTTAAGTCTCAAATCATTGTTTAATTTCTTGGGGAATGAAATTATCTCTTTTTAATATTTTCCTATGAGGAAACCATCATAAACATAAACATTCAAAAAGAAACTTTGTTATAAATTTAAATATAATGAGTTGTTTTAACTTGCAGTATCAATTCCTAGACTTTTGTCAACCTTAAAATTATTTTTACATACTCAAAAGATCAGAAAAAATCAAAAATAATAAATTTATTTTTGAATATAAAAAGAAAATTTAAATATAAAAATAATATTTATAATTAAATTCTAATGATAAATTTATATCAAAATTTAAACTTAAACAAAAAAAAAATATATAATTATTTTTTTTATTTGAAATATTGAAGTAAAAAAGAAATTATTTTGACAAAAATATGAAAAATGGATTGTTATTTTTTTGTCTTTGGAAAAGAAATTTGATAAAACTTATTGTAATTCAATTTTAAAATAAATAAAAATATAAAATTATTTTAACGTTAGATTTCTAATTAAAATTCAATTGGGGTAAACTTTGGGTTAAATTTCTTTAGCTAAATATTAAATATAGTTAAAATAAGTTTTTAGGATATTTTAGATGAAAATATTAAAATCCTCCAAGCCTTAATTTAATTCATACCACATGTGGTTTTGAAAATAAACTTTTTTTCATTGAAATTGAAGCATGGTGTGTAGAATTTAATTTGTGAAAAATTTAATTATTTTCAATTAAAATGTTAAAAATGTGCACATGTATTACATATGTGAGCTTGAATTTGAATCAGAGGAATGAATAATTACAGTTCAGTACTGTAGCTTTTCAATTGAATTAAATATTTAAAGTAATTAATATAATGAATTATGAGGAATTAAATAAAAATAAATTGGAAAGATTAAAATTTTTGGGGAAAAAGGAATCTTAGCTTCAAGAGTTCCAGACTCCCACAAAATCTTTGCTGAAAGGTATGAGATGTAAAATTTCATTCAAAATATCATGACTTTTTCCTGGGATAAAATCACATGGTTTGCAGCTAAGTTGATTCTTAGCTTTGATTCAAAACTTAACACTAGATAGAAACAGTTTTGACTGTTTTTAGGTTCTCTCAAGAATCCCATGAAGTTTTTTGAAGGCTCAAACCAAACTATTAATTTAAAAATGTCTGGTTTATGAAGCTAAAATGGCTTTAACAAGCCCTCTTTTTTGTCTAAGCCAGGGTTATATATTACTCTAATTGGTGTTTCTGTTGTCATTGTATTTATAGTTACTGAAAATAGTAAGCTATACTATTTGAGGAATAAAATTGGTTTCTATAAAACAATGTCTTACTTGCACCTTTTTTATTTTTGTATTAGAATTTTTTCCTTTCAAAATTGGTTTAAACACTGTTCAACCAATAAATAATATATTATAATCACCCTTTTTAAATCATTTGAAACACTTAAAGAGAATGAGAAAATGATTATAATTAATTTTAACTCTTTGTAGCCATTTCACCCTCAAATTACCCCAAAAAGTGAATTAAACAATCTCTAATTAATGTAAACTTTGTCACTTTTTTTCCAAACTAACTCTGGTCACTTTTGGGTGTTCTTTTATCTTTAATACTCCTTTTAGAGACTCTATTCTTATATAAACTTTCTAAATTTCTTTTCTTAATAAATTAAAATTGAAATTTCTCTTGAAGAAGTTTCTCATTTAGCCATAAATGTTTCTTGTAGAGAATTTTTGGAGAAATTTTTTTCTTTTGGTAAAACAATGAATATTGGAAATCTTATTTTTCATACTAATAAAGGTAAAAAGAATAATTTCAGAACATTAGCTTATAAAAACTTTGAGGCAAGGAAGAGTACTTTATTTTTAATCAAAGTTTCATATCTACACCTGACATTTATAAGCCTCACTGTGAGTTTTAACTATGAAATATCTTTTTCTTGTATTTAAAAACTTCAAAAATGGCTATCATATAGCTGAGGATTTACTTTCATTTTATTTTCAACAATTATTTTTGTTTTGTTTTAGTTTCTGCAAATGTAGTAAGACAAGAAAATATCAAGAAAGCTTCAGAAATCAATATACTTATTCCATAAAGTACTGTCAATTATGACCATAAGAGCACAGTTATTTTAACTCAGGAAAACTAATCAGAACCAATTTTATCAGAATTAATTGATTTGGAAATTGGTAATAAACTACAAAAAGGTAAGAATTTAGCCAGCCATGAGGGATTTGACCTTTCTTGCTATTTCAAAGCCTCTTATCCATAATAATGACTTCTTCTGAATGAGGAGCTAGCTATCAACCCTCAAGAAGATCCCAAAAACATTATAGATGTGATTATGGAAAAGGCAAATCAGTTAGAGAAGGAGAAATGTCAATAAATGAACACCAAACTGACATATTATACCATTATGAAGGTTATAACACGATTTTAGCTTCAAATAGAGCTTACAACATAATAAGAAACCTTATTGGGAATTTCAAAAAAATCCAGAAATAACACAACAATGCACTTCATCACAAAGATTTTCAACATATAGCATATCTTTGTAGAAAACTTATGAATTCCTACCTGACAGTGAGAAGGTTTATGGGCCATCACAACACTTCCAAGTTACTGAATGGGTGGAAGCTATTGATGAAAAAGAAGAATATGATTTTTATGACAGAGGAGTGGAGAGATAAAAACCCAAAAACACCTACACAGGTTCCAGAAACTACCTCAATGTCCAGAAACAGAAATCAAAACATGAAAAAAGCATCCACAAGCTCAGAATAATGGTACAAGAAAAGAACATGTAGCCAAAAAATAAAGAAAAGTGTACAAATTACCAAAGAATCACCAAGATTCCATGAAAAATTTGTTTCATATGGCCAGGAAAATTATGGGAATGCAGAAGAGAGTTGAAGACAGATGAAAATATTAGATATTATTTCTGAGATTTTGAATGGAATGCCAATATTATATATAGACATTAATGATGTGATAAATCATATTTATGATAATAATTAAGAAATTTGTCACAATCATAATACAAAAAATCTAAGAGTGAGAAAAATAAATGAACCATTGATGTGTTTTAAGAAAGCTTTCAGAAAAATTAAAACATAAAATGGGGACACTCTATTGTCAAATAAAATATATTAAAAATCTTCCATTATAAAAAAACCAACCAATTATCATTCTAAATTTGATATTGATGACATTATTGAGACAAGAATATAAAAAGACATAAATACTATCAAAGAAGATGATAAGGAAATTTTTGATGATTTTACAAATTAATTCTTTGAATTAAACACAACTACAATTTCCTTGAAAGAGTAATTTGATGCTTCACAGGTATAATTATTAAAATCAGAAATTAAGTTTAATCAAATAATTTCTGACAATCCTAGAAAAAATAAATTATGGTAAAAAAATAAAAAACACCATGAAAGAAAAAGCTACTCCCTCTGCAAGGGGTAGCAGGTCCAACCCAGGTCCACCCTGCTTTTAACCTGAGTCCCAACCTAGGTTACAACCTTGAAATATTTTTTCAGATAATGTTGGCCACAGATTTGGACATGAAGAATTTTACTAAATTGAAATAGAATATCATGGATTTTCCATGATATTTGTTTTTCTCCTTGTTCAGAACATATCCACTAACAATTAATTCAAGAGGGTCTTTATCTAAAATCCCTTCCAACAGTGAAATAAACTTCTCTCATTAATATCTGTGGAGAAAACTTACATTGATGGAATTTTCCTTTCTAATTGGATGAATGAACTCACTTCACATGTGCCCACAATTATAGAAGAATTACCATTCAAAGCTTCTGAATGAAAAAAGTTCAACCTAAAAGATAATTTTTGAAAATGAAACATTTTCCAGCCAAATGATCTAACATGGAGTTTCTTTCTCCCATTACATAATTGAAATAACTTTGAAAAGGTATAATTCAAAGATTAAATATTTTCTTATTGCTCGGTGATATCACATATTCAAATTGAAAACAATAATTCCACAAGGGTTTTAAGCTTATCTCTATCCATTAATATTTTTGAATCAAGGGCAGTATTCTTCCTTTTCAATATTGTTAGTTTTATTTTAATTATTGATAATATCAGTCTAAGAATATTCTTACAGCTGCATAAGTGCTCTTCAGATTATTCAAAAACTTGTTTTATATAATGTCTTTTCCAATTGAAACACCCCTGGGGTGTTGAGATCAATCATCATTGAAATAAATTAAAATATTACTCATCAAAATGAACTTCTTTGCTATTTCAAATTGTTGATTATTGTTTCAAAGACCTCATAATTATCCCAAATCGATCAATTTTCCAACAAATTTTCTATATGTGAGTTTGCAAAGAATTCAAGTGTTCAATTCTTTAGATTCCAATTTCTGGTTTAAATCTCTTCAGCTTTGAGATCAATTATATATTGATATATATTTTAATTTCTTCTTTTCAAAATTTTTAGTATCTGAAATGTTATTGATTTTAAAACTTACCATGAAAAAGTGCAAATAATCATCATTAAAAAATTTTGATCAAAAGGAAAAATTAATTTTGTTTTAAATTTCAATTTTTCTTTTGGTTTGTTTTTTGAAACTCTAATTCTTTCATTAAGGTTTAGCTTTATCTTACATATTTATACTTATTCTCTTTCCAATGATTAGAAAAAATTCAATTTTTTTTTCACTTTTTTCCAATTTTTTTTATTCTCCAGAAATTTATTAAGATTATTCCCACTCTGTTTCTGTCCTTTGGTAATTTCTTTGTATTCTATCATTTTTGTTAAGTATTTCAAGAAAAAAAAAACACTTTTTTTCACTTTAGCTATTTCTTTATTTTTTAAGTTTTTGTTCATTTTCTTTGGCAAATTCTTGTATGATAAAATTATTTGTTTTTTTGTTGGTTTTTTTCTCTTTTGTTCCCTTTTTTTGTTTTTTTTTTCA
Organism: Austropuccinia psidii; assembly: GCA_023105745.1. Taxonomy (NCBI): domain Eukaryota; kingdom Fungi; phylum Basidiomycota; class Pucciniomycetes; order Pucciniales; family Sphaerophragmiaceae; genus Austropuccinia; species Austropuccinia psidii. The sequence continues at coordinate 40,508,724 of JALGQZ010000011.1, forward strand.
GATTTTGTATTGTTTCATTTTTTATTTTATTATTATTTTTTTGGTTTTATTACTTTGTTAAATCTCTATAATTTTTTATCTGTTTTCAATGTGGATTTTTTTTTGTTTATTTTTTGTTTTGATTTTTTTAATTTTTTGTTAATTTTTGTTCAGGGTGTAAACACTCCAAATCAGTGCAAAAAATATATTTTTATGTAATAAATACATGTGGATCAGAATTTCTTTAATTCAAAATTGACATCAAATTTGAAAGTTATATCTCAAATTCATTGAAAAAATGGAAAAACTATTATAGGACAAACATATCACTCTTTTTAAAATGATTGACAATTTGATAAACAATTCTTCTTGAAAATCTTTCAATAAATGTTTTATTTCAGTGCTTTCAATGAATAAAATAAAATATATCCTTAGTGTTTATTCAATTCAGTAACTTATCATAATAGTAAATTGCGTAATAACCTCATATCCAACTTGTATCAAATTTGACTACAACCTGGCCAGTGAATGTGGGTTAGAGAAAAGTTTGAGTCAAATTTGGATGAAGATGAAAATAAGATTAATCCAAAGTGCCTAGGAAACCAAAAAAGACAAAAAAAAGTATATAGGAGCCAATTTCTAATATGATCACCTCTGGAGGCTTAATTAACTTCAAAAGTAAACAGAGCCTTTGAAAAAATACCACCTTATTTATCAATTTATAAGACGATTTCAAAGGATACTCTGATATTCTTTGACTCAGATATCTGAAGAACTCAAACTAAGTATTCTCATTGATATAAACAGTTTTTATCAGAAAAAAACTATCGAATAAAGATATCTTTGACAATATTCCCTTATTCAAATTTGATAAATCTTTCACTTCAAAGATTCCTTTGATCAATGTTATTTGAGCCTCTGAAACCAGATAGCAGAGTTATTATAATGGAATAATTATTTTCACTGAGATGAATAACCAAAAAAGGGTTTGTAAATTGACTTCAATTACTTTGAGGATTCTTTGTCTCAAACAAGAGGAACAGAAATTGCTATTGATTATTACTGTGAAATATTCTAGCATTTTTTTCGAATTAAGTAACAAAATCTTCAAGAAAAAAAATTCTTCAAAAATGAAATTAAAATTTCTTTCTTCATTGGAACATAATTTGGTATTAATAATTGTATAAAGTGAAAATCCACCTCTCTAGATTCAAAATTTCCTTTTTGTAACAGTTAACAGAGATGTGATGGTAATTAAGGAAGAAATTATAACTTTTGTTTGAAATGTTTGGGTGTTTTATATATATGGGCTTAATTAATAGTTGATGAAAAAAGTTAAAAAAGAAAGGCTAGCACCAAATTTTAATTCGGAAATATCTGTTAGCGTATATGTAGATTGATTTTTCAAATTCTTAATGAAATTCCCATTTTACGAAATAATTTGAAACTCCCAAAAGAAACATGAAATTAGAATATTTCCCTCAAGTTCCCTCTTATGGGGACAAAGAGTTTGAGTACCATAATTTCTAGAGCTCACTAATTCTATAAAGCTATATTGATATTAAAATTAATATTTATATATATATTTTTTATTTTTCAAAAGGAAAGAGAAAATAATATTAAATCATAGTCTCTTATAAAAATCATTTCAGGGGTATTTATCTTTTGAAATATCTTGGAGGTGGATTCTTCAAAGCATATGATTGAAGACCTCCAAGTTTAATAAATGAATGTCATGTCAGGAATTAAATGAGTTTATATAAAGAGATCAGTTCTAACGCGAGTTGGGATTTTTATATTGATGAAAATATAATCACTGCTGGCTTTGTAAAATGATAAGCATGAATGAAGCTTATATTGAAACTGATGAATTGAAGGGGAAGTTTTGAGACTAATTAGAGTATTCTCACACTCATATTCGATATTTTTATTTGATTATTACTATTAATCTCTTGATCCTGTTACAAAATCTTTAAGATTAATTACATTTTCACAAGAGTGAATTGATTTTATTGAGAGAATTAATTTTTTTGTTTCCAATTAGATTCCAATATTCATATCCAAGTGCATATTTTTTTTGAAGGAATTTTTCATCTTTATGAATCTTCTTTGTAAAATGAAGGTTATAGTCGTGAATCATAAAATATCACCACTGTCATAAAGTTATTATTACTACAAAAACAGAAATATTAAGTAAATTGAAAACTAAATTACAGGGAATTGTTTGAAAAAAAGAATTTTCTCGGAAAAAATGAATATGAGAAAATTTAATACTAATATTATGAAAGTGAATTTTAATTGAAATAATGACTTCACTACTTTCAGTTTTAAGCCTTTACCAAAATGTGCATATAGATTCCTGATTCTTATACTATGGGGAGCTTGTATTGTTCATATGAGGAATTGAAGCATATAGGTGTAGAGTTAATTTGTCCAATTGGTATTTTTCTGGATATTTAGTAAGAAACTAACATGTTTCTTATTTGGAAAGACTACTATAATCTTGCTTGTTTTTTTCTGGAAAATAAAGAAATATTGAGGGACTGACTGGAGTTTTATTCCCCTCCACAGTAGGATATGATGAATTCTTCTTTAAATAACATTATTTGTATGAATTGCATAATATTTCATAATATATTGCTATCAATTAGTTCATTTGGTCATGTTTAGATATATTCAATGTTATGTAATATGAAAATAAATAGACTTAAAATCATAAGGGGTCTCAGGCAATTTTTCTCATTGGGAAAGGGTGTGGAAGCTATTGAGGATTGAATCTTGGGAGAATGGGAATCATATTTGGTATCAAGTTTCAAAAAATGTTGTATTTCAGGGAAAAAAGAGAGAAAATTATACTTTTTGAATGTTTTTGGGAGGTCTTTGTTTTGAATCTGATATTCACAAAAAATTCTCCAAATTTTTTACCAATGCATAAGGAAGGACATGATATATCTTTATTTGTGCTTTATTTCTAGAAACCAAGATTAATGAAGTTTTTGGGAGAACATAATAATTAAAAATAATTATTTTTTTTTTTGAGTAAGTGAGAAAAAATGATGATTAGTAAGTTTTTTAAAAAGATATATTTTGATGTAAAGATGTTCAACATTGGAAATCTTGAGATCTTATGAATTGAGCTTAAGAGAAAGAAGATACATGAATGGAAGGACATGATAGGAGATCAATAAAGAGATTAGTTTTATCTTGATACATGTAAATATAGATATCTCATGATTGATTGATTCATTTTCATTCCAACATTTTTGATTTTTGTTGCAAAGAATCTTGTGGAATTAATGATTAATGGGGATTTTCAGAAGTTAAATAATTCAATGGATTTTGTGAGGAATTTCTAAATATTTACAATACAGCTTGGAAGATCACAAAATAATTATAGCAAGTTAGTTCCCAGTATAAATAAATTTGGAAGCTGGGTTGGACCTAGGTTGGACCCGCTACCCCCACCAGAAGGGATAGCTTTTTTTCATGGTGAAAAGGGATGTAAAAAAATGAGTTAATCAATTGACTATGAGGTTTTCAAAATCAAGCCACAAATTCCACCAGGGGTAATAAAAGGAAATTGGGAGAAATGGAAAAATTCCTTCACACCTTTTAATCAAAGTAACTGTGTAAGAAATTACAACCCAAAAGTATTGGATGTGGAAAGTTATCAAATGAAAAATTAGCTTTCCCCCTCCTTTAACAACTTGAGACCATAAATGGGCCAAGCAATTCTGAAAGAGGTATCAAAACTCAGATATTGGCCTCACTTCAATGGTGAAGGAGAGTATGACCATATGGAATTTAATTGCAGTAAAGAAATGATAAAGGAAGACTGTGAATTACCAGAAATATTGGTAAGAACAAGATTAAATACCTTGTTTACTTAATTGGCTCTTAGATGGTATATAAAGTTAAGAAAGGCACATGGAAACCAAAGCTGGACTTGGTGGAAATACCAAATTAACAATAAATGGGCCAATGATTCTTGGAGGTTTGAAGTCAAGGAAGAGTTATAATATGAAATATTTAATTCTGAAAGAGACAGAGACGTACCATGTTTTTGACAACAAATGGACATACTGATAGCATTATATCCAGACATGTCAGAAATTATTATTAATAGAAAAATTCTGACACAATGTGTAGTAGGTCTGGGGAATTCTATAAAAATAAGGACTACCAAACAATCGTTTGAAGAAGATATTGTTAATTTAATAGAGAAGGCTTGTTAAAAAGGCTTACAACACCTTGGAAAAGGTTTTGTTGAAAGAAATTCCAAACAAAATGCTCATAATATAAGAGATAGGTCCTCAGAGACAATAATAAAGTGCCATATGTTACAAAGTACAACAAGTTTAGCAAATTCATGTACAAAAAGAGGGAAAATAAAATAAATTAACATTGAAAAAAGATCCTTACAAGGAGAAAGGTGATATGACCAAGGAAAATTAAGATGATAAATCAGTAAAGCTTTCTGAATCCACAAAATATATAGATAATATCAATTCCAAATTTAAAATAATGGAATAGTAACTCAGATTACCACAGTTTACTAAAAGTCAAATTGATTTATTGAAAGTACAAGATGCACAACTCATTAAAAAAATACAAATTGGCAGAAAGGGTATAAAGCTGGAAGATCCTGTATGGCTGAGATGATAACTAAATGAAACCCCACCAAGATTTTGCTTGATCAAGGAGACTTCTGGTCCTGTGCTAGTAAACGCTTTTTTAAGATATGTGCACCAAATCTTCAGGATAAAGTGCTACCAACTGACAGAATAAAAATCAACAGTGTAAGCAATCCAGTCAAGCCACTATGGATATCTGAAACCACCATAATTTTCCCAAATAGAAATTGAAACTTCAAAAGAATTGTTGAATTTGTTTTAATGGGTAATTTCTCTAGTACACACTTTATATTGACAAGTGAATATTTAACCATTTATGTAATAGCTTGCCCTAAGCAAAAAGACAGGAACCTTACTATTGGTGACAATAAGAATGAGAGAATTGAATTTTTACCTTTCAAATGTCAAATTACAATAAATATGTTATAACCAGTAAATATAAACTCAGAGAATCTCAAAGAAGAACAAACGCATGACACTGAAGTCAGAATTCACCTTAGTGATATACAAGAAAACAAACTCTCTTCTCTTTTATATGACCATAGAGAGGCCTTTCCCCAGATGAAAAAAATTAGGAGCAATTATTGGTCATGAAGCCGACATCATTTTGAAAATTGAAAGACTTTACACACCACTTTTAAAGAGGCCTGCATACACAGAAATCCCAAAATCATGGTATGATCTCAAGCTAAATATCCAAGAGATATTAGAGCTTGGTGTGGTAAGAAATGTTGTACACAATGAAGAAGTATAGATACCTACACTAGTCAAAGTTTAATGACATGATAGTTGGGGATTTTAGAGATTTAGATACTTAATATTTCCCAGGAAGGTACCCCATACAGAAAAACAAAATTGAAATTCCACCAAAAAATGGTAACACAAGAGCAAGAAAATATTGGAGAAAAATAATTCATTGTGGAATTTATGAATATGTAAGGATGTATTTTGTTATAAAAAATGCACCTTTGCATTTTCAAAGGATGATGGGCAAAATGTTCCTTGAAGGGATCTTAAGAGGATTTTTTATAATATACATTGATGGGATTATTTTTGTTATAAAACTTGGGAGGAACCTATACAGTGTTGAGAAATATCCAATCTGTTAAAATGAAAATTCCTCTGCATAAATTCCACTTTTAATTGAAAGAGCTAAAAAAAACTATGAACTGTATTATCTGGTCTATCCCTTGAAATACAAGTGAATAAAGTTGGAGAAGTAGTACTAAGTCTTATTCCTCATAACAAAAAACAAATATAATAAAGTCCAGGTTTTTTTGGCCATTACAGATGGCATAGTAAATATTTTTCATCAATTTCAAGACATCTTTATAAGATTTGTGACAAAGTTAAAGTGTTTAAATGACTATTGATAGATTAAAATAATTTGGATCACTCATATAAGCCTTGACCACTTCTCCACTACTACTAATTCCAGATCTCATGCTTCCCTTTAAGCCTTGAATCTATACATTAGGCAATGCACTAAAAGCAGAATTTGATCAAGCATATATTATTAATGTTAAAGAAGAAGCAGGACCCATATTTTTTATATCCAGGAAAATGAAGGAAAGTGAGTTCAGATATGGAGCAAGAAAAATGGAATGTATATTCCTTGTTTGAGCCTTGGAAAAGCTTAATTATTGTCTGGAAGGATTTCTTTTTAAGTCAGAACATATTTTATTTCTTTACAATCCCTTCTGAATATGAAAAAAACAAACATGAAGATGCTCAGATGAAAATAGCCATACAGTAATACAGAGGCAAAATTTGAGCCTTTGAGATATGACCACATATCCAAAAATGTCACAGCAAAATTTCTGTAATAATTATACTTATGATAATTATCTCAAAAATTAGTAAGATACCATAAATAAGTACAAGATATGAATTAACTCAGAATCTAATGAATAAACATTTGAAATGAGTTACACCATTAGATTCCTCATGGTAAAATACACATATATCATTTTTCTGGCATATCTGAAAAGTCAATAATTACTGAAGAATAAGTAAAAATATCATAAAAAGGTACAAAACCTCATTTAACTCAGAAGCCAATGAAGCAACATGTGAAATAAGTTGAACCATTGGTTTCTCAATGAAAATCTACACATCAAACAGCTATACAGCTAATCTCTAAAGTTAATACTTAAGGAATTAAGCCGGATATGTGCACTTTTTGGTCAATGCATATATTCATGGTTTTTAGCTAATATCTCTTGAAATATACAAGATAGAGAGATAAACCAAGAATAAAGTCACCCCAAAGTTACTGTAGGAATACAGATATGAAATTTATTTCGCAAGCTATAAACAAGGTTAAAACTTGTAATGGATTATTGAACAAAATCAATAGAGCTGTTGACCACTTTGTTGTGAAAGTGGTCCAAACTTACAAAACAGTGGAAAGTCAGATTCTACTAGCTCATGCGTTAATAATGAAATAATTTTTATTATAATATTAAAGGTATAACCCCTTGAAATCATGGTTTGAAGTTTAAAATATTGAATTTCAACAGAAAAGATGAGTTACAAGAAAAATCATCAAAAATAGAGTTTTGATGATGTAATGAAATTCTCTTGGAAGTTGAATAATGACATGGCAAGCTATCAGAATCCACTCTCAGAATAGCTTTAGCATTTGTAACCGCAAAGTTATTAACGATCAAAGTTTAAGCTTAAATTTGATCATTTATGATCGCTCACTGTAATTGTATTTTACGTTTAGAAGTCATATAAGTGATGAAACTGATGAATACTCTTATATTATGATTAAAACTAATAAAATACACAAAGTTTAGGCTTCTGCTAATCCTATGATGTCATTAAACTTAGAGCTACAGTGATAACTCTAAATAATGCCGTAATAATGAGATAAGATGGTTTGATCATGATGTAATCATCACTAAACCTTAAAATATTAATCATTTCCAGTAGAAAGCATCAGTAAACGTCTACTATAAGCCTTCTGGACTCTGGAAGGGAGGTATTTACTATAAATAGAGCTCTTTTTATTCTATTTTCCCCTCAGATGCTTACAAAACACTAAATAATTAAATCAAAAAGGTAAATTCTTTATTCTTTATATATAAAACTCTTATATTATTAAAGACCAAAGATCATCTTTACTATAATCATCAATCTTGACATTATTACTTCAATTATTTAACTGTTTTTGTTAAATGTTTCTTAAAAATCTCAAATCAACATAAAACTAAGATAATTTGTAATTTCTCTTAGTTTTTATTGTAATTACAATTTAAACCAGCTGTATTTACATTATTTGGCGTAAAATAATTCAAAATTATTATATTAAGTGTTAAAAGTAGGTTATTTCTTCTTATTAAAATAATATTCTCTCTGTTATTACTTTAATAATTCTTTAGTTAATATAAATAGTATTCATATTAATTTATAAGTTTAATATTATTAATATTATTCTTATTAGTTGTTTTTCATCAATAAAAAACAATTTTTTACACCCTTATTATTTTTTAGTAACAATAATAAAGTGCTTTTAAATATATTTTTTTTATAATATAAGTTATATTATTATGTTTATTTACTAATATAATTATTTTTACGCCTTAATTATAATAATTATTTTTCATATTATTTATTTTATTCATAAGGACATTAATAGTACAATAAGTAAAATATTAGTAATTTTCACTTATTGTTTCATAGTCAAACCTTAAATTGGGGGGCGGGCCGTGATATTTACTTGAAAAGACGTTCAAAACAGATTATAATTGAGTTTATCCAATAATAAATTATAACTATAATCATACGATTATGAGATAATATTATATTCATTGATTGTAAAAGCTATCAGGGCATTTGGAAAGCAATTGTACTGTCTTACACATGGTTTTTAACATCCTTAGACTTACAAGAACTTCCTTTGAGTGACTCTAGTGATTAAAAAAGATATTCATAAATTAAAAATAATTTTATATTAGGAATTAATTTCATAAAACAATCATATTAATTTTTATTTTATTCTTCAAAAATAAAAGAATAGAAAATAATAAAAAATAATAACAACCAATAAAAAAAGTTATTTTTATTCATTTTTATTCATTTCTTTATTCTTTTCCTTTTTTTAAAGATATAAAAGCAATTTTTACGTGGAAAATTGCCATATCTTACCAAAAAATAACACTTATCACATAAAAGACTTATATTTATTTGTCTTTTTTAGTGTTTGAAGACAATCCAACAGAAAGCAACCAAGCCACTGTTGAAAGATTGGTGGAAGAAAATTGCCCAAGTTCTCCAACAACAATTGTCATTGAGAAAAATAAACCTAAAAAATTAAACTTTACGGGACTCTGAAGGTGGGTACCTCATTTATAAATTGCCATAAGAAGAATTCTTGCCCTAAAATCCTCTTATTTCTTATTCCTTAAAACATGACTACCAGAAGAGGCTCCCAATACTCCATCCAATCAGATGGAGCCAAACTCAGAGGTAGAATTGATTCCTCAAAAGGGAAAAGAAAGGGCAATATCCCCAGTGGAACAGAATCCACACAAGGAAGTGCCTTATCCCAAAGGCAAGTCCCAGAAATGACCATTATTTCTGAACCAGAGTTAAAAAAAAGTGTGAGTAACTCAAACAGGTACAAATCAAATTAAGAGGGCTCAGATAGAGATTTACATGAGCCATTACAAGCAGTACTACACAGTGTACAAAGACAAGGACTGAGAAATGTTGCCTCAAATACACCAAGGAGTGATGAACTCCTTGCACATCCTCAAAAGGTTCCTCACAGAGGAGGAGATAGTGGTATACTCCAATGGATGGAATCCACTGTCATCCACGCCTCAAATCAAAAGGATCAAGGAGTACCACTTCAAAAAGAGGGAGGCAAGCAAAGAAGAAGCCCCAGTAGCTTCTACCAGCAAGCCTCAAGCCAGCCAACCTCCCCAAGAAGGGAAGAAGAAAAAGAAAAAGAATTGGAGGAAACCATAATGCCCAAGATACAGGATTCCAAAAATCCAAAAGGATGCCATGGACAATGTCTTCAACATTCCCAGAACTTTGATGGAATTCAAAGACAAAGAGGAGCAAAGAATGAGACAACCCCATTTCCCAAAGAAATAACCTTATCTCCTGATTTTTTAAATTCTTTAACAGAGCTTAAAGACATAATTTTACCTCTCAAATACATTAAAAATCCTTTATTATCTTTAGAAGAAATAAATAATATCTTATCATCTTTGACAAAAATTGTTGTACAAAATAAAAAAGGAATTGATAACATTAAATTAATGGTTGAAAACAACAAACCTAAAGTCTTAATTGATAATAATCAAAAATTGATACAAGGACAACAATAATTGTATAAATACATAAAAGATATCAAAGATAAAACTTTGACAAGCAATTATGACGTGAGTATTGATAATCTTACAGAAAAATGAAACAAATTAAGTATTTCTGTAGAAAAATTTGAAAAAAATATTTCATCACACCAGAGATTACTTTAAGGCCATGTGGAAAAAGGTGATGAATCAAGAATGAATCTGAAAGATGATATTTAAAGTGAAATAAGACTTATCACTGAAAAAATGGCTAAAATTAATGACGCCGACTCAAATATGCCAAAGTTATCAACTCCATTTTCTCACATAAGAAGCCCTGTTAAACCAAAAGAGGAATTAAAAAATCCATTCATAACAGACTTGAGTTGCCAATATAATAACCAAGTCTTAATGAAAGAAGCACCTCAATTGAATGAATGGCCAACATTCACAGGAGAAGGTGAATATGATTATATGTCATTTACTAAAACAATTGACATGTTACAAGAAGATTATGCCATACAAAATGAATTGATCACTGCAAGATTACACTCACTGTTTGATAGATCTGAAAAACAATGGTATTATGGCATAAGACAAACAAATGGCAACAATACCTGGTCTTGGTGGAAACAAAAAATAATCACCAAGTGGGCTAATGATTCCTGGAGGTACAAAAGAGAAAATGCATTTGAAAACTCCTTCTTTGACCCAGACAAAGATAAACCTTTGACTTGGTTCTTAAAACAAGTTGAAAGACAAAATGCACTGTACCCAGAAATGTCACAAAAAATAGTACACATGGAAATACTTAAGAAATGTGGAGGAGAATTGGAACATGCCCTGAGAAGCAGGTGTATAGAACCATGCTCCACAGAAGAGTATATAAATGCACTAGAAGACATAGTGACAAGAACAAAAATTGGCAGAACTTGGAAAGAATTGGACATCAAAAGTCCAAATAAGCCATTTATCAAAAAAGATAAATCAAAAGAAGCTTCCAAGCCCAATAAATCCAATAGTAATGAGCAAAGAAAATGCCACAAATATGGAGGTATTTGACACTTAGCCAATAAATGCCCTAAAAAAGCAAAAATCAATGGAATTGTAGAAACAGAGGACCACAATGATAAAGAAGCAGAATCTGATTCTGAAAAAGACACTGAAGACTCAGAAACTTCTGAAAGTGATGAAATTAATATAATTAATGCACAAATTAATAATATTGATTTAATATATGAAGTAATAGATGTCAATTCAAACTTACCACAAGTTGGAACATCTGATACAAACCTCACAAATATACAAGATGCTAAACTGTATAGAACCAAACCAGCAAAAGGGATGGGATATACAGCTGGCAAATCAAGTATAAGTATTATCATGGTGGGAAGCCAAGAAGCAAAAGTAAACTTGAATACAGGAGCATATTGTACCTGTGTTGGTAAAAGTTATTTAAGAACAATTGTACTAGATTGGGAAGAAAAATGTACACCAATACAAGGAGTCAAATTTAGTAGTGCAAGTGAAAGCATAAAGCCCCTTGGTATGATTGACAACACTCATTTTTCCTCATCCTTCACAATGTATCAGATTGCAATTAGAATTTGTAGTCATGGATAACTGTGCTAGTAACCATTTTATACTTGGAAATGACTACTTGTCAGTTTCTGGCATGAATATCTTTAACCAAAAGGATAGATATTTTACCATAGGTGACAATAAAAGACAAAAATTTGGCTTTCTTAGTAATAAAAGACAAATAAAAGTTGTCAAGAATGAAGAAAAAAGCCCAGAAATGGATTTTTTCATAACTGAACAGCTAAAAGAGGCAGAATTTAATCATGAATTAACAGTAAAAATGAAAGGAAAATTGATTGACCTCTTATTTAAATATAAAAAGGGCTTTGAAACTGACAAAGAACCACTAGGCTCTATAATTGAACATGAGTTAGACATAATTCTCAATGTAGAAAAACCTTATCCACCTCTATTGAGAAGACCAGCTTATTCAGCCAGCCCAAGAGCTAGAGAAGCTTTAGAGGTGTACATTAAAGGACTAATGGACCTTGGAGCACTAAGGAAGGTAGGACATAATGAACAGGTAGAAGTCACTACACCTTCCATTATAAGCTGGCATAATGGAAAATCAAGAATGGTAGGAGACTTAAGAGCCCTGAGCACCTATACCATCCCTGACAGATATCCAATACCCAGAATCCATTAAAAAGTAACACAATTATCTCAGGCTAAGTTTATCACAGACATGGATGCTCTAAAGGGTTCTAATCAAAATGTATTAACAGACAATGCCAAGAGACTACTAAGAATAATAGTCCACTGTTGAATTTTTGAATACCTAAGAATGCCATTTGGTATAAAGAATGCACCTTCCCATTATCAAAGAATGATGAATACCATATTTCCTGAAGGATTATCAGAAGGATGATTAATTATATATATTGATGTTATCATAGTTTTCTCAGAAACTTGGGAAAATCACCTCACAAGACTAGAAAGCGTACTACAAAAAATAGTGCAAGTAAATATGAAGATTTCCCTGAAAAGGTGTCATTTTGCATATAGTGAACTAAAAGCACTAGGGCATGTTGTATCTGGACTTAGTCTAGGCATAGACAAGAATAAAGTAGCAGCAGTACTACTTAAGACAATGCCTCAAACAAAAAAAGAAATGCAATCATTTCTAGGATTTGCTGGTTACTATAGAAAGCATATAAAGGACTTTGCAAAAATTGCCAAATCCTTGTATAACATATGCGACCAACAAACAGTCTATGAAATGACAGAAGAAAGAGTCAGGGCATATGAATAATTGAAAAATTCCTTAACAAATGCCCCATTTCTTCTAATTCCAGATTGGAAACTACCCTTTAAGCTTTACATTGATGCTTGTGGAGAAGGACTAGGTGCTGCCCTGCACCAGAAACAAATTATCAATGATAAACCAGTGGAAGGACCAATTTGTTTTATTTAAAGACAGATAAAGCCAACAGAGGCAAGATATGGAGCAAGCCAAATGGAATTCCTCTGCTTAGTGTGGTCTTGAGGAAAATTATATTAATACTTGGATGGAACAGTATTTGATGTGATTACAGACTGTAATGCTGTAAAATCTCTATTAAATATGAAGACTCCAAATAGACATATGCTGAGATGGCAGATTGCTATACAGGAATATAGAGGAAATATGACTATGGTTCATAAATCTGGTAATATTCATAAAAATGCAGATGGTCTTAGCAGATGGGCTCTAGCAAATACCCCTGACAATCCAGCATGGGTACCACAAGAAGAGCACCATATAGAAGGAATATGTGTTACAGACATTGGCACAGAATTCTTTAACCAAGTTAAAGAAAGCTATAAGATAGACAATAATTGCCATATCTTAAGCCAACTTCTAATGAAAGACTGCAAATATCCATCACTTTCATCAAAATTAGATGAAATATGGAAAAAGGCATATGATGAAGGAAGATTCCACCTCCTTGATGGAATCCTCTATCATAGAGCAAAACACACATGTGTTATGGCCTTAACAGATAGAACTCTAATTAACACTATTTTACATAAGTTTCATGATAGTGTTGCAGCTGGACATCTCTCAGAAGATAGAACACTAGAGAGGGTGAAAACCTGCTCTTGGTGGCCAAATTGGAAGAAAGATGTTTCAGAATACTGCCAAACCTGTGACAGATGTCAAAAAGCAAACACAGCCACAGGAAAGAAATTTTTAATGATTCTCCAAATCCAAGAACCAAAATCCCTTTGGGAAATATTTCATATGGATTCGGTAACAGCACTACCTCCAGGAGGAGACGGAAGTTATAATTCATGCCTAGTGTTAGTTGACAGGTAGAGCAAACCTCTTATGTTCCTACCATGCCACAAAGATGACACAGCTATGGACACAGCCATAATGATATGGAATAAAGTCATTAGCCACACAGGCGTATTTCAAAATATCATAAGTGACAGATACCCAAAGTTCACTTCAGAATTATGGACAAACCTCCATAACATGTTTGGGGCAAAATGATCATTATCAACACCATACCATCCAAAAACTGATGGTTTAGCAGAAAAAATGATACAAAAATTGGAGGACATGATCAGAAGGTTCTGTGCTTATGGACCGGAATTTGAAGATTCTGATGGTTTCACCCATTATTGGTATACATTAATACCAGCTCTTGAACTATAATATAAAACACCAATCCATTCTTATACTGGAAAAACACCAGCAATTCTGGAAAAAAGTTGAAATCCAAGACTTCCTTATGATACCCTCAAAAAGGACTTATTGGATATACATCCAACAGCAAGTACTTTTAAATAATGCTTGAAAAAGCAAGACACCAGGCAAACAGATCTATGCAAGATTCATTCAAATATGCAAAAGAAAGATGAGATAAAATTCATAAACCACCTGACTTCAAAATAGGAGACTTGGTCCTAGTGTCGACTCTTAATTTCAATAATATAAGAGGACCAAAGAAATTGAAAGATTCCTTTGCAAGAACATTCATGATAAAGCACTACATGGACCTAATGCTGTGCAATTAGAGCTCACAGGTGAACTACTGAATAAACACCCAACTTTCCCTGTAAGTCTGATAAAACCTTACAACTCAAGTGACAAGGAATTATTTCCACTAAGAAATAAACCCCCACTTGAAATACCACCTTTGGAAGAAGGAGGTGAAAAGAAAATTGTGAAAGTACTTAAAGAAAGAAGGACAAGAAATAAAAAAGAAAGAGCATACCTTGTAAGGTATAGAAATACAACTCAAGAAGATTAATGGCTACTTTAGAAGGATATAACAAATGCTGATAATTTACTAAGAAGGCTCAGACATGAATGAAAAACTAAAGAATAGAAAAATCAAGCATTGTTGAGCTTCAAGACTAACAAAGTCTATTGAAGAGTTAGGCCAGTGGATGATACCCCAATTAACTTTATCAGATTGTGGGAAAAAAATTTTATTGTAGGGAATGTGAGCCTTTGAGATATGACCACATATCCAAAAAGGTCACAGCAAAATTTCTGTAATAATTATACTTATGATAATTATCTCAAAATTTAGTAAAATACCATAAATAAGTACAAAATCTGAATTAACTCAGAATAAAATTAATAAAAATTTGAAATGAATTACACCATTAGATTCCTCATGGTAAAATACACATATGTCATTTTTATGGCATATCTGAAAAGTCAATAATTACTGAAGAATAAGTAATAATATCTTAAAAAAAGTACAAAACCTCATTTATCTCAGAAAATAATTCAGCAACATGTGAAATAAGCTGTACCATTGGATTCTCCATAAAGCTCTACACATAAAACAATTATAAAGCTAGTCTCTAAAGTTAATACTTAAGGAATTAAGCTGAATATATGCACTTTTTTGGTCAATGCATATATTCATGGTTTTTAGCTAATATCTCTTGAAATATACAATATAGAGAGATAAACCAAAAATGAAGTCACCAAGAAATTAGTGTAGGATTACAGATATGAGTTTTATTCCACAAGCTATATACAAGGTTAAAACCTGTAATGGATTATTGAATACAATCAATAGAGCTGTTGACTAATTTGTTGTGAAAGTGGCCCAAACTTAAAAAAAGTAGACAGTCATATTCTACTAGCTCACACGTGAAGAATGAGAGAATTTTTTTTATAATATTCAAGGTATAACCCCTTGATACCATGGTTCAAAGTTTAAAATATTAAATTGTGACAGAAAAGATGAGTTAGAAGAAAAATCACCAAAAATAGAGTTTTGATGATGTAATAAAATTCTCTTTGAAGTTGAACAATAACATGCTACGCTATCCAACACCCCTCTCAGAATAGCGGTAGAGTGTATAACTTAAAGGTTATTAATGATCAAAGTTTAAGCTTAAATTTGATAACTTATGATCACTCACTGTAATCGTATTTTAAGTTTAACAGTCATATAAGTGATAAAACTGATGAATACTCTTATATTATGATTAATACTAATAAAAGCCACAAATTTTAGGCTTCTGCCAAGCCTATGATGTCATTAAACTTAGAGTTACAGTGATAACTCTAAATAATAGTGTAATAATGAGATAAGATGGTTTGATCATGATGTAATCATCACTAAGCCTTGAAATATTGATCATTTCTAGTAGAGCGCATCAGTAAACGTCTACTATAAGCCTTCTGGACTCTGGAAGGGAGGTATTTACTATAAATAGAGCTCTTTTTACTCTATTTTCCCCTCAGAAGCTTACAAAACACTAAATAATTAAATCAAAAAGGTGATTTCTTTATTATTTATACATGAGACTTTTATATTATTAAAGACCAGAGATAATCTTCATTATGAGCATGAATATTGACATGATTACTTCAATTACTAAACTGTTTTTGTTAAATTTCTCTTAAAAATCTCAAATCCTTGTAAAATTAAGATAATTTGTAATTTCTCTGAATTTTTATTGTAAGTACAACTTTAATAAGTTTTCTTTATATTTTTTTGCATAAAGTCATTCAAAAGTATTATATTAAGTGTTAAAAGTAGGTCATTTCTTCTTATTATAATGATTTTCTCTCTATTATTACTTTAATAATTCTTTAATCAATATAAATAGTATTTATATTAATTTATAGCTTTAATATTGGTAATATTATTGTTATTAATTGTTTTCTATTAATACAAATCAACTTTTACACCTTGATTATTTTTTGGTAACAATAATAAATTGCTTTTGAATATGTTAATTATCTTATAGTAGTATATTCATTTATTATATTATTTTTTTATATAATATAAACTATATTATTATATTTATTTAATAATATAATTATTTTTATACCTTAACTATAATAATTCTTTATTATTATAATTATTTTTTATCTTATTAATCTTATTCATAAGGACATTCATAGTACAATAAGTAAAATATTAGTAATTTTTACTTATTGTTTCAAAGTCAAACCTTAAAAAGGGAATGTGAGCCTGTGAGGTATGTATTGAATACCCATAAAGGCACAAATCACTTTATCTACAGTGGATTTAGTCTTGAAAAGACTTTTCAATTGGATTTAAAATTAAAAGTAACAAAAAATAAGTATAACTTCTTTTTGGATAAACAAAGCTATAATTATTATGTCATTTATGAATTCTACACCAAGAATAACCTAGGGTACACCCATAGGGTGTTATACCCAAAAATAATTATTTCTTATGTTATTAGAAGATTTAAGAATCTCATAGTACAATTGCAAGTTCTTTAAAAAAAATAAAATTGTGAAATTTAAGCTTAAATAAGCTTAAATTGAAAGTTGCAGAAGGTTTCTGCAAACATACCAACATTTCAGTTAAAATTAAGGTGTTGTGTATATTTATGGAATTGGCTAAGAATTTGCCATACAGGATGTAAATCCTGGGTGGGCTCAATTTAAGATGTTTTAAGGCCATGGTATGGCTTTTAATAAAAAAAAGGGCAAACTCCATGCAAAAAGGTGGGACAAAGGAAAAAGACCAAACAAAGCCATGGTACCCAATCTTTTGGATATGAAAGGATTCAATTTCAGATGTTCTCCTGTATTGGTGTTTTTTAAACCTTATTTCAACAATAATATTAGACTTTGATCCAGCCTTAAGGCTTAAACTGGCTTTATCCCAATTTTCACAGGAATTTCAAGCTGCCAAAGGGTAAATCCCAATGTGAAATCTTGAAATTGAGGTTTTAAGAACTTTAAAAACTTAATTAAGCTTAAAAAACTCAAATAAGCTTAAATCTTTAAAGTTAAAAGCATTCAAACCTTATAAAAAGCTAAGGTTTAGTGTGTATTGCTATTTTACTTGGAAAACCAGTAATAACTTCAAAAGTTCATTAAAAATCCAATGCTTGATGTATTTGCCTGAAACTTTCACAAAGCTTAAAATTTAATGTTATCTGTGTATAAATTAAAATTTAAGTATCTTTTATAAACAGGTCTTATTGGTAACTAGCCTGAAAAAATACCCCTTTAATTATACTTAAATGAAATTAAGATTTATTTAAAGATTAATTGAAAATTGTGTTTAAGAGATTTTTTCTTAAAACTGTACTTTTAGGTTGTTCATGCAGCAAACTTTAATACCAATAAATTTCTTTTAAATTAAAACTTGAGATATTTAAACCACATGAGAATTAAAGTTACTTGGAGTTAAGAAAAACACTGGTAACTTTAAAATGGAATTAAAAATAAGTTACCTTAAGTTAGAAACCTTATTTTTGAGCATGCTTTTTCAGTTTTGACCCGAGAACGCCCTCTATATCCATTATGAATCATGAGAGCTGCTCTGTAGACATAAAAAGAGTCCATTCATCACCGTTTTTTCCATCAATAATTATCAATACAATCATATTAGACATTTGAACAGGTAAAGTTTTATTACATATAAAATCTTATTATCAAAGCAATTATTAGTTCATCTTATTCTTTATCAAATTGAAAATTGAAGAAGTGAAATCATAGAATTCAGGTTATTGTTTTGATCACCAATAATATATTTTATTTGATAAAATTATCATCTTCAATATCTTTTAAAATACACAAATTCCTCTTAAAAACTCTTTAATCATATTTTTTATTCTGGAAAATTGTTTCATCTTTAAAACATTGATTTTTTGGTGTGTTTTTAACTTATAATAAGTATTTAATATAATAACTGTTGTATTTAAAGTGTTGTTTTAAATATTATTATAAGTAAGTTTTTCTGTGAATTTCTATATTCTCTCTATCTATTACTAGTTTTCTTATATAAAAGTTTTCTACAAGAGTGATTTATGCACAGTGTGTGTATATTATTTATAAGTGGTTAAATATTCATATTCTCCATGTGTAATTGTCTCATTAAGAGCTTTACATGTCTTATGGTTATAATTTTCAGTGACTATAACATTAGGAGAATAATTCTAACTTATTATAATTATTAATATTTTCTTTATTATTAAATTATTTAATAATAATTAAATTGATTTTTTTTAATATCATTATTCTCAATAATCATATATATTTGTGGTTATAATATTTGAATATATTATATTTTTCAGCTGAAGAGAGTCATAGTACTCTTGGTATTGCTACTAATAATGGATAAAAAAGATAGGACTTTATAGAAAAACCTACTTATAATATGTATTTAACACAATAATTCAAACAACAGTTACTATATTAAACAGCTTTTAAGAGGAATTTGTGGAATTTAAAGGATATTTAAGATAATTATTTTATATAATAAAATTTATTATTGGTGCTCACAACAATAATCAGCATTCTATGATTTCAATTCTTTAATTTAAAATTAATAAAGAATAAAATAAGTTAAGAATTAATTTAAGAATAAGATTTTATATTTAATAAAACTTTACCTGTTTGAATGTCTAATATAATTAGAATTATTGATCATTATAGACAAACACAGTGATTTGCAGGCTCTTTTATTCCTGAGGAGAAGCTTTCATGATTTATAATAGGTGTAATGGGCGTGATCACGTCAAAACTGAAAAATAATGCTTAAAAATAAGGTCCTTGATTTGAGGTAACTTATTTTTAATTTCAATTTAAATTTACCAGTGTTGTTATTAACTTCAAGTAACTTTAATCCTCTTTTGGATTCATTATTTTAAAGTTGAATATAAATCAATTTTATTTAAATTAAATCTCATCACATGAAAAACCCAAAAATATAATTTCAAGCAAAAATATTCTAAACTCTGTTTTTAATTATTTTTTAAAGGAATCTTCATTTTCTTTAAGTATAATTAAAAGATTAATTTTCCAGGCTAATTACCAGTAAATTGTATTTATAAAAGATACTTAAAATTAAATTTATATACAAATAACATCACTTTGTAAGCTGTGTGAAAATTACAAGCAAATCCATTAAGAATTGGATTTTTAATAAATTTTTGAGGTTATTGATATTTTACCACATAAAATAACAATACACACCAAACCTTAACATTTTATAAGGTTTGATTTCTTGTAACTTTGAAGTTTTAAGCTTAATTCATCTTTCAAAGTTCTTAAAACCTTGATTTCAAGCTTGCATATTGGGATTTGCCCCTTGGAAGCTAGGAATGCCTGTCCAAATTGGGATAAAGCCAGTTTAAACCTTAAGGCTGTATCAAATTCTAATCTTAATTTTTAAATAAGGTTTGAAATCCTCCAATACAGGTGGAAAACCTTCATTGAATCCTTTCAGATGCAAAAAGTTGGGTACCCCAGCTCTGTTTGGTCTTTTTCCCTTGTCCCACCTTTCTGTATGGGTTTTGCCCTTTTATTTATTTAAAACCATACTATGACCTTACATCCTTTTTAATTGAGCTTGTGCATGATTCAAATTCTGTATGGAAAATCCTTAGCCAATTGATTAAATATACACAACACCTCAATTTTAACTAAAATTCTGGTAAGTGTGAATAAACATTATGCAGCTTTAAATTTATAGATATTTAAGCTTAAATTTAAAAGTTTTAAAAGAATGTTTAAAAATTGCAATCTTAGTGTGATATTCTGAAATCTTCTTACAAAATAAGAAATAATCATTTTTGGGTATAACACCCTATGGGTCTACCCTAGGTTATTTTTAGAGTAGAATCCAAAAATGACCTAATGATTATAACTTTGTTTATCCAAAAAAATACATACTTATTTTTTGTTATTTTTTCTTTTCAAACCAATTGATATGTCTTTTCAAGACCAAATCAACTTTGTATAAAGTTATTTGTGTCCTTATGGGTATGTCATACATACCTCACAGGCTCACAGAGATCCTGGATTGCTGAATCAATTATCCAAGGAATTCCAATCAAAAAACCTCAAAAGCCCCTGAATTCAGAGAGTTAAAGAAATTGAGAACTTATTTAGAATTAAAAGTCAAATGAAAAGGCCAGAAATTACAAATAAGTGATAAAAAGGGGTTTATTCTCATATGAATAAAACAAATGAGATGAAAATTGATGAGAATCATAAAATCATAAAATCATGAGAAGTCATAATTAATGAATGGGAGAAATTAATAAGAATTAATCAAAAGAGAGAAAAAATTGTGATTTCATCAATATAATGTCACAGGGGATCTTCTAAGTGAAGAGGGCCTGGCACTCAGTAAACTGGGACTTACTTATGGAGGGCTCAGGATATGGTAAATGGGGAATACACTTAAGAGTGTAATAGAGTTAAATTACTAATGAAAGAAATATAATAAAGCAGAAACAAAATTATAAGGGTAGGAAATAAAAGAGCCAACCACAAACAAGTCCAAGTCCACTGTTTCAACCTTTCAGAAAGAAAGAGAAGAGTCAATAAGGATATGTCCACCCCAACTCATACGGTACAGGCAAATAAAGAAATGCAAAGACTAACTTAAGATTAATAAATATAATACCAAAATATAAGGATAAGAATATTCATCAAATAATAAATCAAATAAATCAATCAACTGGGGAAAAATACCCAGGGGGAGAAAGAGGGGGTGGGATATATGAGAATCACCAGCCCTGATCCAGACTGTCAGGCTAAGTCTATGATGAAGGTGCAATAAGGCTATTTACAGCTTTAACTATGCGTTTGACATGGTAAAATGCATTTAAAATAGGATTGATAACAGATAATAAGAGTTTAAAATAGAGTAATAAGGGCTTTACTATTATGAAATACTGGTGGTGAGCGCTGTTGAAAGCCCTGGGTGCAGTCTTTACCAGTTGTATTACTATAATAAGAGCTACAATACTTAAAATTTGAAGTATATCCTGATTATTTTCCAAGAGTATAACTGTTTTTGACAGTTGTACTATGTAGGAATTCAAGAGCAGGATGAGGAAACCTTTTCTGGTGGAGAAAAGGCTCTTTTTTATCCTAAAATGGGGTGAAAAGCCTGTTAGACCTTTCCACATAGAGGAGGTGAAGATTTTTTGCTTCCAAGGACTGGCTTGTGGTCTTCACAATGCCTCTATGACCTGTATTGGGCTCAGATGGGGTATTAAAACCACATCTGGGCAGTTTTCACCAATACAGGGTGAAAATCTTCATCTGGGCATCACATAGCCCTCTTCTGACATGTATGACATGTAGAATTCTGAACAGAAACTGAATGGGACCCCAGTATTGAATGAATTATGAGGTATTGAAGTATAAAAATCCTTCTTGTCTTTTTTGATACCTCATAACCATACTTATGGATATTATCCCATGGTAAGGCTGTATTGGTCAAGCTGAGAGTTTGACCTTAAAAGTGCCATAGCTCTGTCAGTTCTTGAGAGTCAAGCTCAATATTTTTCATTGTGTTGCCATGAATGTGTCCTACCCAATGGTACCTTATTTGATATGATTATTATTACATACGGCAAAGGTATACTATGTACAAGAATTTTTATACATATGTATGATTTACTTAAAACCTGTATGGAGCTTCCTTGCCCCATAAAGTTTGTTCTAGATGAAATATGTGGCAGTGGATAGCACCATCAGATAGCTCTGATGCTGCTCTTTCCAAGAAGACCCCACTTTAGGTATCTCAAACTAAAGCTGTAGAAGTTAGATGAGAGGTGAATGTTTTATTCCCCCTTATTTAACCTTATCTTGGCCATAACTCCTGTAATTCTGATGGTAGCTCAATTTGGCTAATAACATTGGATAGCCCTGACTTAGGGATTCATTTTGAATTCCCATTTGATGGGGTTAAGCCTCTTCCTCTGTATTTCAGATGAGAGGTTAAAATTAAGGTTTATTCTCAGCAACAGCTTTGAGAAGGACTAACTTTGTTATTATTTGTCCAATGATGGGGGGACTTGTGTATTTGGATATTGGTGTGTTTCCTCTTTCTTTTGATAGCTTTTGAGCGGATTTGGCTCAGCTCCATATTTTGGTGGTCTCTTGGCTATACCATTGATTTATGGTATTTGGCTGTCATGCCTGTGCTCTGGTTTTGAGTCATAGGCTGACATACCCTCCCTCTAAAAAAGGCTCATCATTGATGAGACTGATCAGTCCTCCTAGAGGCCCTGAATCTCCTTAGGTGAAGGTTCCCATCTGGAATGGCATCCTCTTCCAACCATTTGTCTTTATCTGCTGTCTAGTTTTCATTCTGACCAAGTATTACCTCTGGTCTTTGCCATTCAGTCTGATCTTCCTGGCCTTGATGATTTTTTTCACTGGGCCAGAGGAGTCTTCCACTTCCACTATTTCTGGTGGAGTGGAATTCTTTCTCCTGGAGGTGAACTTGTCCCCCTCTGTCTGCAAGTATGGCTTGATCAAACTTGCTGGGAAAACTGGGTGTTTCCTAGAAAATTCCTCTGTGAGTTTGAGTTCCACTGAATTTTTCCCTATCAGTTTAATGATAGTGAAGGGCCCCACAAATGAGTCTCTCATTTTCTTTGGTCCTTTAAGATTGTTGAAGTTAAGATTAGACACTAGAGCTTGGTCCCCTTCTTTAAAGCTAAGTTCCATGTGTGATTGGTCCCACCTCTGTTTGTTGTATTCTTTTGCCTCAGCTATGCATTTGGCAGCTGTGTTGCAAGCATTCCTCCACATATCATGGAGGTCCTTGGCTGTGGGGTGGATTTTGAGAAGATTATGCTTCAAGTGGTCCACAGGAAATAAGGGGTTCCACCCTTTTTCTACCAGTGAAGGTACTTTCCCTGTGGTAGAATGCTGGCTAGTTTTATGAGCCAGTTAGACTGCTGGTAGAAGGGTAAAACAGTCATGGGTATATCCTCCATGGTCCTTGTATTCCATGCCATATGCACAGAACCTTCTAAGGATATCCTCCATGGTCTGGATCATCCTTTCAGCTAGGCCATCTGTGTGTCGATGATAGGCTGTAGAAAAAGCAAGCTTTGTAGCTAGCATGTCATAGGGGTTGGTCCAAAATTCTGATGTGAATTTTGGGTCCCTGTCACTTATTATGATTTTTGGGACTCCACATGTGGATATGATGTTATTCCAAAATAACAAGGCTGTGTCCATTGCTGTGTCTTCCTTATGACATGGTAGGCACCTCACACTTTTGCTATACCTATCAGCTATGACTAGGTAGGTATTGAAACTTTCTTTTCCTCCTGGGACAAGTCCTGTCACCCAGCCCATATTGATGGTTTCCCATGGGTGCTTGGGTTCTTTTATGTGCTGGAGTAGCCCATATTCTTTCACATGTTTCCTATTTTCCTTATGGCTTCTTTCAAAAGTTTTGATATATTCACCCAACTCTTGTTCCCATTTGGGACACCAAGCTGTGCTTGCTACCCTTTCCTTGGTCCTGTCCTCACTCATGTTTCCCATATAGGGGCATTCATGGAATTCTTGCAGGATCAGGGATATGTGGTCCCTGTCTAAAACTGTGAGTGCACTTGTGTGCTTCTCTCTATGGTAGAGCAGGCCATCTATAAGGAAAAACTTGTTGTCCTTATAGTCCCTCAATCAGGGTTCCTCTAACTAGGATTCCAGTTCTGGGCTCCTGTATTTTTGTTGAAGGAGTTGCAACAATATGCCACACTGTTTGTGTTTAGCATATGTCTTCATCACTGCATTGAAGAACTCATTGTGCAGTTATGAGGAGCTGATTCCCAATATGGGTGTTTCTGTTCCTTCTGATCCAGTGTCTCCACTGACTGGGGTACCACTTTCTGGGGCCCAGCCCATTCAGAAAATCTAAAGTTTTTAGTCTTATCTATTTCCATGAAATGGATAGGGATCTTGGCTGCTACTTGAGGGCCATATGCTGGATTGCTTTTGACATTGTCCGGTGGCCATCTTCTGAGGCCTTCTGCATTGATGTGGCTTTTTCCTTCCTTTTATGTGATGTTCATATTGCCTCTATACTCTTGGATGGCTATTTGCCACCTTAGCACATGTCTATTGGCAGTCTTCATGTTCAGTAAAGACTTCAAAGCTGTGCAGTCTGTGTATACTTCAAAGACTGCACCCTCCAAATAATAGTGGAGTTTCTCTAGGGCCCAGACTAAACATAGAAATTCAATCTGGGTGGCCCCCTACCTGGCTTCTGAATCTTTCAGTTGCCTAGAGATGTAACATATTACTCCCTCTCTTGGCTCACCATCTACAATTTGTGTCTGGTGAAGGGCTGTCCCTAAGCCTTGGGTACATGCTGCATCTATGTATAGCTTGAATGGTAGTTCAAAGTTGGGTAAGATGAGCACAGGTTCATTTGTGAGTTCATGTTTGATCCTCTCATATGCATACCTCCTCTCCTTGGTAATTTCAAAAACTACATCTTTTGAACATAACTTATATAGACTACTAGTTATGTGGGCAAATGTTCTGATGTGGTTTCTATAGTAGCTAGCAAACCCAAGGAAATATTTCATCTCTTTGATGTTCTTTGGTACTGGTTTTAGCAGTACTGATGCTACTTTGTTCTGGTCTATGGCCAGACTAAGGCCTGAGACTTTGTGTCCCAGTGCCAGGAATTCTTGTTGGCAAACATTGCACCTTTTAAGTGAAATTTTCAGATTAATGGGTGTGCACTTACTTAGCACTCTGTCTATGTAATGCACATAGTCCTCCCATGTCTCGGAGTATATAATGATGTTATCAATATATACTACCATCCAGCCTTCCAATATTTCTTCTTGAAATATTGTGTCCATCATCCTTTGGAAGTGGGCTGGTGCATTTTTGATGCCAAATGGCATTCTGGTGTACTCATATATTCCCATATGGCATATGATTCTGAGTAGTTTCATGGAGTTTGGTTTAACTCCATTCTGATGGAAGCCTTTCATACAATCCATCTGGGTTATGTATTTGGCTTTTGCTAGTTTGTCTAGGGCGTGAGGTATCCTTGGTATAGGGTACCTTTGAGCTCTTGTGTAGTTATTCAGAGCTCTCAAATCTCCACACAACCTAGATTTTCTATCATTCCAGGTGATAAGGATAGGAGTTGGAATTTCACTATTTCATTGTGGCCTATCTTCCTGATGACATCCATTTCCAGGAGTTCACTGATGTGTTTCTCAATTTCCTTCCTAGTTTCCAGACTTTCTGGGTATGGAGGTCTTCTTAGCATGGGTGGATAGGTTCTTTCCACATTCAAACATAATTCTATATCATGGCCTCTGATTTTGCCTAATGGTTCTTCACCAATGGCAAATGCTGGTCTATTTTTCCTCAGCATCTTCATTAAACTAAGCTTCTGTTTACTGTTGAGGGTAGTGCTGAATTGGCCCTCCCTGAGCTCATTCAGTAACTCTTCTAGAGGGTCATGGGAAGATATATGGTATATTTCAAGTGAAAATTTTGTTTCCTTGTTTGTACCAATAGTAATATTCCTATTTTTACTGTTTTAAATATCAATTCCATACATCCTCTGGTAGTCTGTTCCCAGTAAAACCCCTTGGATGTGGGGGTCTTCAAGTACAACAAGCTCTGGACTGAGTCTGATATTACCTTTACTGTGGGGTATAATTATCTCTTTAATAATTGTCTCAATGGATGTCATCCTCCCTGATGCACTTTTGAAGCTCCTTTCCTTGGTTGGCAAGAGTTGTTTTTCCCCATTTGGGAAGTGATTATCCAGATAATTTCTGACCACTATTGAGCAGTGTGCTCCACTACCAATGATCAATGGGTGTTGAGCATTGCCCATGCAAGCAGTCATCTTTGTGGCTGTCCCATGTATGTATGCCATTCCTTCAGATGGTGTAACTAGGAATGTTTGTGCATCTTGTGTGTGTTTACACAAGTTTTTATTTGCAGTATCTTTTGGCATGCCTGCTTCTAATTGTATTTTCTGAATTTCAAGTGGTGTTTCCTCTTGGTATTCCACCAGAAATTTCTCTCTTGGGTCTTGGTCTTCATCAGATTGTTCTTGGATGGCATCACCCATAGAGTCTGATTCATAATCCTCTGTGGGGGGTTCCTCCTCTGGCACTTCCTCAATGGCATAGAATTTTTTCTTTGCCTTTGGAAAGTTGTTGGCATAATGGTCTGCTGAACCACAATTGTAACAAGAATTTTTCTTCCTAGCCACTTCTGCCACCCTCTCTCTAGGATTTCCTTTGAATTCCACCCTAAAAGGTTGTTTATCTTTGAAACCACTGCTTTTATATAGGAAATATTTCCCTATATTGGCTCTTTCCCTTACATCTTGTAAGGGATTTGAAATATTATTCATAGTGCAATTGTGGTTTCATCTGCATTTCACTGCATGCTCTAGTTCTCGTGGCATTTGTGTCAGGGGTTTGTGATTCCTCATCTGAATGTTCATTTGCAATGCATAGCTATTCGAAACATTCGATTTTCACTATTCGAAAAATTTGTCTTCAAATTCGAATTTTTGGCTCACCAAATGAAAACCCAAAAATTCGAATAAAAAATTATGAAAAAAGGATCCATTCGAATTTTTCAACCTCCAAACTGAAATTCGAAACGAAAATCTTGAATTTTGGATGAAAAAATGATTTATGAATATAATTCATTAATTAAAAGAAGTGAAATATTTATGGCATCAGCCACAAAATAACCATGCCATAAATGGTATTCAGCAAATATTTATGGCATCAACAATGGCACTTATCCTATTGCTGGCATAAATCATTCCATTTATGCAATTTATGGAACCAACAATGCCATAAATTGGGATTTTACCAACTGTTGTATTCTTTAGCTTAACTTCAACTAGAAGACAAACCTTATTTTTGTTACTAAATAATTGCATAATTTTGGCAATTTATGGCAAATCCACATAAGGGATTAAATGTTTTTGCCAAATTACTTACATGGGTTGACCAATAACCCAGATTAATATGAGTATTTAAAAATGATTTCAATTAATTCAAATGAATTTCAATAAATTGAAGGTAATTGAAATGAATTGAAGACAATAAAACTGAATAACCAGGCTTGAAATAATGGTTATTATGTGAAATCAAATGCATAATGTGAAAGAGGTACAATTATTTGTACAGTGGGTGGTAACCTGTGTTATATTGCATAATCTATTAGCACAAGTGGGTGACCAATGGAGTGATTTATATGAGGATAATGACCCCCCCCAGCTCCAAAATATCACACAACAAGATGATGAAAATGGCCATTTGAATATGCATGAAATAGTCAAGCCCTACACTTTAGATTGGTTCAGGAATAAATGATTTATTTTCAAAGAGAATTATCTGAAGACTAATATTTGTAATACATTTTCAATTATCAAATGTGTCAATATATTTAATCTAAAATATTTACAATTTCTAATTTTTACGTAATCTTTTGTTATCCTGTTCATTCCGCATGATTTGACCGTTGACTTTTGTTTCAATTTCTTCAGAGCTGAGTTGTTTGAATTTTTGTCCTGTGAGAAATAATTTCTTGTTTATTTGAAAAGAACAACCAAAGTGTGTGATGGATTGGTGTTCAAGCAATTCTTTTGCTGGCTTGGTTGTTTGATGAAGAAGTTCAGATGTTTTCCACAGTATTTCAACAATGCCTTCTTTTTTTGAAAAATCAAAAATGAATTTGTGGTTGGGAAATGATAATCCATGCCCAGAGGGTGTGAAATCTGTAGGAATTGGAATGAAATCATTTTTATTGATAAAAGAGAATATACCATATGTCCATGAATTGATGTCCTTATTATCAGTATGTGGTTTATTGTGGAAGCCATTGAAAGTAACTATAACATTTGAATAAGTTTTGAAATTCGGTGATTTGTTGGAATGCCATTCAAGTTGGCTGAAGTTTGGCAAATTGGCTGCATTCATGATTTCTTGATTGTCTTTAAGTGCATTATGTGAAAAACCTTGAATTCGGGAGTGAATGAATTCATCAAATTCTTGAAGTGTTGACCATTGCTCATTATCTTCATCAATTGTTTTTTTAGTCAAGCCTGCTTTCCTTGCATAAACCCCAGCAGATTTACCAGAATCAGAACCCTGACGAAATCCTATTCCTTTCATAATGCCATCAAGCATATCAGAGTTAGTGGTGATATTTTGACGGTTATTTGCAAGCTTATTTAATGTTATGATCAATTTTTTAAGTTTATGGAAGACTGGTGTTGGACTGCTGAATGGGTGAATTTGATACATGAAAATGGGTAAATAAGGCTTGCTATGTCTATTGATAAGTACATAGGGTCTGGGCAGAAGTTTGTGTGGAGGAAGCTTTAACCAGGAGGCATTCTTATTGTTCTTCTTGTCTAGTGTAATTATGGAGAAGTTGGGATTGTAAAGGCCAAGCTGGCCTGCTGTTTGGTTCATATAAGAAAGCATTCTTCTTTGTTGTCTGGTATTTGAGTGATTATGATTAAGAGAATTCTCTTCTGTTTTATTATTCTGATTGTGAGGTTGAGTCCCAACATGCTTCACATCATGAGTAACTAAAGAGAAATTGGGCACATTGAGCTTATTAACAATCATCTGGTCATTTGGTTGAGTCCCAACAGTCAAATGATCAGATGATTGATAAGAAATGGCTAAAGAAAGGGGGAGTTGGTTGTTTGAAGGTGATGTCATTATTGCAGATATAATGTATTACAAAATTATAATTCCTCCCCTAAATTGAAAAAAAAAAGAATTAGTCATATATGTTGTTGCAGCGGTGGAGGAGGTGGTGTGGCCTCACTAATAACAGTTGGGGGTGGAGGTGGCCGGTAGGTGGTAGAGGTAGTGGCCGGTTGGCTGTGGTGGTGATGGTGGATGGGTGGAGGGGGAGGCAGTAGTGGTAGTGGTGGTGGTTGTAGTGGCCGGTTGACGGTGGTGGTGGTTGTAGTGGCCGGTCAATGGTGGTGGTGGTAGTTGGCCGGCGTTGGTGGTGGTGGTGGTAGTGGCCGGTTGACGGTGGTGGTAGTGGCCGTTCGACGGTGGTGATGGTTGTAGTTGGCCGGCGGTGGTGGTGGTAGTGGCCGGTTGACGGTGTTGGTGGTTGTAGTCGGCCGGCGGTCGTGGTAGTGGCCGGTCGACGGTGGTGATGGTTGTAGTTGGCCGGCGGTGGTGGTGGTAGTGGCCGGTCGACGGTGTTGGTGGTTGTAGTCGGCCGGTGGTGGTGGTAGTGGTAGTCGGCCGGCGGTGGTGGTAGTGGCCGGTCGACGGTGAGAATGTTTGGGTAAGACTTTAGTTGAATTTGAAGGAAGGGATTCAAGTACGATGAGATCTAATGAGGCAAAAGATAAGATTAGTTTTTTGTTGAATTTGAAAGAATTTGAGTTGAAAGATGATGATCAATGAGATTAATTGGAACCTTTTGGACCAATTATAGAAGAAGGATTAGAGGTGGATTTTTTTTTTAAATTTAAATCGCACAACGATTCCAAGGATTAAATATTTGATGTTTTGATAAGTTGATTGATTTGAATGATTTTAATGAATGAGTTTGGATTTTTTCTAATTTTTTTTGATTTTCTTGGTCAAAGTTTATTGTGATTGATGTCGTAAAAGTTTTATCTTGATTTTTTATTTGAAAATTACCAATCGATGAGTAGAATTTGAATTTTGCAATTTACGATGAGAAATTTAATTAATTTTTAATTAAAATTAATTATAATTAATTAAAACAAATATTAAAATTAATTATCATTAATTATAATTAATTATTAATTAATTTTAATTAAAATTAATTATAATTAATTAAAACGAATATTAATTATTATTAATTATAATTAATCAAAATTAATAAATTATTACAATTAAATTTAAAATATAATTAATAATAATCAATTAAAATTAATTATAATTAATGATAATTAATTATAAGGAATAAATTAATTAAAATTATAATTAATGATAATTAATTATAATTATCATTAATTAAAATTAATTATAATTAATAATAATTAATTAAAATTAATTATTATTAATTTTAATTAATTAAGATTAATTAAAATTAATTATTATTAATGATAATTAATGATAATTAATGATAATTAATTATAATTAATTAAGATTAATTAAAATTAATTATTATTAATGATAATTAATGATAATTAATTATGATTAATAAATTAATTAAGATTAATTATAATTCATAATAATTAATTAAAATTGATTAAAATTAATTATAATTAATGATAATTAATTAAAATTAATTATAATTAATAATAATTAATTAAAATGAATTATAATTAATAATAATTAATTATAATTAATGATAATTAATTAAAATTAATTAAAATTAATAATAATTAAATAAAATTAATTATTATTAATTATATAATTAATGAAAATTAAACAAAATTAATTATAAAATGAAAATTAATGATAATTAATGAAAATATAATTCATTTGAATTAATTATCATTAAATGGCAGTAGTTATAATTAATTTTAATTCATTATCAGTAATTTTAATTAATTTTCATTCATTTTCATTAAGTATATTATAATTAATTCTCATTTTATAACTAATTTTATTTGATTTTTATTAATTATATTTTAATTATAATTAATTTTAATTAATTTTAATTAATTATTATTATCTTATCATTAAATCAATTTTAATTAATTATCATTAATTGCCATTATGTATAGTTAATTTTAATTAATTTTCATTATTTTTCATTAATTATAAATAATAATTAAAATATAATTAATGAGAATTAATGAAAATTAATTATAATTAATGATCATTAATGATAATGAATTGAAATTAATTATAATGAATGACAATTAATGACTGTCATTAATTCATGAAAATTATTTATAATTAATTAAAATTAATTATATAATTAATTAAAGTAAATTATAATTAGAATTAATTATAATTAAAAGTAATTATAATTAAATATAAATAATTAAAATTAACTATAATTTTTTATTAATTAATTATTAATTGTAATTAATTGAAACTAATTATAATTATTTATAATTAATTTTGAATAATTTTCATTAATTATAATTAATATTAAATGTAGAAAATTAATTATAATTAATTAAAATTAATTATAATCAAAATTAAAATTAATTTAAAAGAAATTATAATTATAATTAATTATAATTAGGTTTAATTAATTATAATTAATTATTAATTAATTATTAATTAAAATTAATTATAATTAATTAAAACTAATAATAATTATTATTAATTATAATTAATTATAATGAATTTTAATTAATTTTATTTAATTATCATTAAATGTCATTGATTAATCAATTTAATGAAAATTAATTATAACTAAGTTTAATTAATTATCATTAATTTATAATGAAAATTAATTCAAATTAATTATAATTCATGAGATTTAATGATAATTAATCAAAATTAATTATAATTAATTTAATGATAATTAATTAAAATTAATTATAATTAATGATAATTAATTAAGATTAATTAAAATTAATTAAAATCAATTATAATTAATGATAATTAATTAAAATTAATTATAATTAATAATAATTAATTAAAATTAATTATAATTAATGATAATTAATTAAGATTAATTAAAATTAATTATAATTAATAATAATTAAATAAAATTAATTATTATTAATTATATAATTAATGAAAATTAAACAAAATTAATTATAAAATGCAAATTAATGATAATTAATGAAAATATAATTCATTTTAATTAATTATCATTAAATGTCATTAGTTATAATTAATTTTAATTCATTATCAGTAATTTTAATTAATTTTCATTAATTTTCATTAAGTATATTATAATTAATTCTCATTTTATAATTAATTTTATTTGATTTTTATTAATTATATTTTAATTAAAATTAATTTTAATTAACTATTATTAATTGTAATTAATTTTAATTAATTTTAATTAATTATTATTATCTTATCATTAAATCAATTTTAATTAATTATCATTAATTGCCATTATTTATAGTTAATATTAATTAATTTTCATTGTTTTTCATTAATTATAAATAATAATTAAAATATAATTAATGAGAATTAATGACCATTAGTGATAATGACTTGAAATTAATTATAATGAATGACAATTAATGACATTCATTATTTTTATGATCTTTTATTTGATTTTTATTCATTTGTTTTGTATTTTTGCTTTATTTATATAAATTAATAAGTAATCAAACAATAAATAATAAAAAATGAGTCAATGATTATGAAATTAATCAAGTCTGATAGTGATTTGTTAAATTTCATGCAAATTTATGCATAATGAATATGTTTCCCCATTAAATACATCCTAACCGTAATTATTTTATATGGCTTGGGCATGTTGAATCCGTTTTTGATCCACTCTCTTCAAATTAACATTCATTTGACCTAATACATCTTTATCTAATTCTTAATATGAGTCAAATAAGCTCTCTAATAAATCCCAATGAATCAGCCAGTCAAATTTCACGGTCTTGCACAAAAAATCCCTCTTCAAACTCCAAAGTAAACCAAAGTCAAATCGCACAATGTTATTTTTCCCAAGCAAAGAATGGATACCAGTTATGCCTAGTCGATGGATGCTCAAAGAAAATTAAGCGACATGAAGGAACCAAGCAAAACCTGGTATCTCATTTGAAAGCATTTCATAAGGAACTATGGGCTGAAGCAATTGCCGAAAAGAACACTGAAGGACAAAGTCACTTATCAAACTCACATGGAAGCAGCATAATAAAAAGTATGAATGTCCACTTACAGAATAATTTCACTGATAATCTTGTCAGCTTCATAATTCAAGATCAACAATCATATGCATTAGTTAAATCAAAATCATTTCAAAAGCTTATTCACACCCTCAACAAGGACATTAACTTAATTTCTGAAACTACAATTTCCAAACGGATCAAGCAAAAGTTTCTGAATGATAAAGAACATATATTTGCCTTTATCAATTCACAAGCACCACGGTTCTCATTTTCTACTGACATTTGGTCTGGTCCAGGTGGAATGTTGTATATTACTCTCACAGCTCATTACATATCATCTGATTGGAAACCGATCACTGCAACCATTGGATTTTCCAAGTTCACAGAAGCTCATACTGGTAAAAACATATACACAAAAATCGTGGATATGCTTAATGATTTCTTTATTGAACACTCTCAAAAGCCAAGGGGATCAAAGCGTGATGCAATTGAAATAGATACCTCAAGTGATTCATCTTCAGAAACTGAAAGCGATTTGTCCAATTTGTCAAATGATTTTTATAGTTTGGATATCTCATCCATTGGTAATCGAATCATGGCCATAACATTGGATAATGCTTCCTCAAATACAACATTTATGGACCTTGCTGTTCAAAATAATTTGCTGAAAGGTTTTGACTCACACATTCGATGTTTTGCACATATTCTTAATTTAGCTGCAAAGGATTCTTTAAAGGAGCTTGATGGATCAATTGATAAGGTTAAGAAGGTGGTTCACTTAATATGTCGATCAAACACCTCATGGGAACACTTCAAAAGCATTTGTGAAAAAAATAAAGAGCCACCAAACCGGCCAATGGCTGACAATTCCACCAGATGGAACTCAACATATTCAATGCTTTGTTCAGCATTAAAGCAGAAGAGCTCTTTTGATGATTTTATTTATGAGTACAATAAGTCTCAAACATCAAAGCGAAAAACAAATCACTTTAAAAGTTCAAGCCAAAAAACATTTAGCAGCAAGAAACAGAAAACAATTTCCCAGGCAATAGAAAAAGCAGACATTCATAATGATATACACCTTGTACGTCTGCCTAGTTGATTATTTTTCTGCATAATAAATCTCACTTCATTCCTTTCTAACTATTCAGGATGTAATTTTGGAAGAGGACTGGACATTTTTTCAACAAATATCAGAATTTCTAAAGGTCTTTGCCACTGCAACCGATGAAGTTCAAGGTGATTCTTATCCCTCACTTGGGTTAGTAATGCCTTGGTACCAACTACTCCTTGAAACATGTCAAAAAACAAAAAATGAAGTCTCAAGGGAATCCCAACTTTACGATGCAGCTGATCAAGCATATTCGAAGCTTGAAATTTATTACAATATTAGATCAAATTCCTGTGCTATGTGCTTGATTCTTGACCCACGATTCAAGCTTACATGGTTTACTCAGCATGATTTGTTGCAAGAAGATGAAAGAAACAGTGATTCCAATCCAATAAGATATAAGGACGAAGCACTCAAACATCTCAAAGAAGTATATGCTGAATATTCTTCTGAATACACAATCAACTTTCCACAAGAACCTCAGGTTTCTGAAACAGTTCCGACTAATCTGAAGCAATTGCATCCTTTTGAAGAACGAATGTCCCAACGAAAAAATAAAAGTAATGAAATTCTTGAATATTTACAAACTGATTCACCACATTATTCAATATGTATTCTTGAATGGTGGAAGAGCCATGAAAATAGGTTTCCGGTATTATCCAAAATTGCAAGAGACTACCTTGGAATACCTGCAACCTCAGCACCTAGTGAGCGTGTATTTTCAGAAGCTGGAAACTTGATTACTAACAAACGCACATCACTTTCCTGTGATTCTGTGGAGGCAAATATGTGTTTACATTCTTGGTTAAATAATGGAATTTATGAAAGTATGTATGCTTGGTATGATAATCTTCAATAATTCCATTTATTATTTTTACTAGTTAAATGAATTTCTCTTGAAGTCAAAAAATTTAATAAATCCCAGAATTATGCAAATTGAAATATTTTTTCTTATTATTATAGTGATTTTAGATTCAATCTATTAATCAGAACATTATTATTTAGCAATTGCTCTAATTAAAATTCAAGTGATATAAGTGTTTTCTGACCAAAAATCACAATTCTATTTTTAAAATAAATAATACTTCCTGTTTGAATTCTATTTTTGAAATAAAAAATCCTTTCTGTTTGAATTGTATTTTTGAAATAAATGATCCTTTCTGTTCGAATTCTATTTTTGAAATAAATAATCATCATTATTTTTAAAAAATCCATTCAATCTTAAGAATCAAAAACAAGAAGCCTATATTTTTTTGAAACTTCTTGGGTTGAATGATTGTTAAAATGCGATAAATCACATGAATTTCATGAAAAATGCCATAAAAATGGTATGAATAGCATCAGCAATTCCATAAGTAACATGAATAGCCTCAACAATTTCATAAGTAATATTAATGGTATCATCAATAATATAAATGAAATTAATGGAATAAAAAATGCATACATAAAATTAATGGCTTGAAGGGAATTAAAAATACCATAAATTGTGTTATGGAATAAGAATTCCATTTATTTCATAAACAAGGAGCCCATAGTGTTTTGTGTATTTAATAATTTGTGGCAAGAAAACTTAAGGGCCAATGGGTTTTTATGGTTTTACCAAAGGCCCAAGAGGGTTAATTATATATAAATGAAGGTATCCATGAAAATTCAAAATTCACTTCCGAATATTCGAATATTCGAACATTCGATTTTGAATATTTGAAGGTAGGTGAAATTCGATTCTGAATATTCGGTCATGACAGAAATTCGATATTGAATATTCGATGACCCTTAAAATTCGGCGAATTTTCGAAAAGCTATGCATTGTTCATTTGAGGATCAATGGCTTTAAGTCTTTTAGACTGTCTAAGACACCATTCATATGGATCCTTGTCCACAGAGTACTTGTCATTCTCAAATGACATGGTCTTTTACCATATCCAAGTACCATTACTGTACTTTTGGATGATTTGACTCTTCCACCATGGCCAGTTTCTCCTCCCTTGTGTTTCTTTCATTTCTGTGTACCAAAAGCTAGCATTCTCTCTGAGTGCTGTATTGAGTCTAGCAGTAATCCAGTAGTCTGGTATGGGTGGTCCATCAATGAATATTCCATAAATATAATCAATGAGTTCCATATGATCATATTCTCCTGTACCAGAGAGTTTGGACCATCTTGAGGCCTCTGGAAGCGGTTTTCAAACTTCCTTCTCAGAATAAGACATATTTTCTCCATCTTGATATTGAGATGGAGATCTTTCCTTATTCACCAATATGACATCTGATTTTATGTCCTCTTGGTGATATGGATTATCCCTAACATGGCTTTGTGGTTGGGGCTTCATGTTATGGTAGACATTGAACAGTTTTTCTATGTCTTGATACAGACAATCCCTGTCCCTTTTGATTTGGTGTTGTTCTCCAAAGACTTTATTCAGTCTTTTGTTGGTTTCTTCAGAGGTTTTTCTCAACTGAGAATGTCCTTCTTAAAGAGTTTTGACAATTCTGTCCATGGAGGCTGTTAATTTGTTCATCCGCTCATGGTGTGGGATTTGATAAGGCAGTCCTTGAGGGGGAAATCACAGGTAAACAGTTTTGAATTGCTGAAATAATCCTGTAACCAAGGGTGCTAATGGTGTTTTAGCTGCCCCTCTGAATATACTAAACAATCTCCCTACAGAGCTCACAAATCAATATTTAAGATTGTGGCTTTACAACTAGAGAAGACTTTTCAGCAGTCTCTATCAGATCTATTCAATAATCAGCCTAATGATAAAATAATAATACTAATTTAGATAAAATATTTCAAAAGATAAGTTTGTAGGTGAGTTTAGGATAATAAAGTAATAATTGGGTAAAATATATAGTAGATATAATAGTACTGAGTGGTGATTTTAAGTTGTTTTCTTTGTTGAAGGTATTTTGATTTAATTGATAATAGTTTAATATGATAAAATTTGGTAATAGTGATAATATATAATAACATTGTTTTATATTTTAAATGAGTGTAATTGATAAATAATCTTTATAATATGTTAACTAGATTTGTGATAATAATAATAGTGATAGCTAATAAGTATTATAGATAATAACGCCACTGTATGTTTTTTTAAAAGAATACTGGTGAATGTTGATAAATATGTTACTACTTATAATAGTAATAATGTATTATAATTGGGGTGATAATAAATAATAATATATACTAATAGTGACAGATATGAACCTACTAGTGTGTATTTTGTTTTGATTGACTTGGTTATAGTAATAGTAATATAGCTTTTCTCCTAGTGAGAAGAGTATAATATAAATATTTTGTTTAATATGAGTATTTTACTAATAGATGAATTCATAATATAGGCAGACCTACTGTTAACTACAGCTATATAGAAATCACCATTAACGTAATGTAATAATAACAATATTTTCTAGATTAACCTACTAGTAAGGGATGAATAATTATTCTCCTTCTTGGTATATAATTATTTGAATGAGGAAAGAGGAGAAAAGGAGAGAGAGGCCTCCTTTTATGTTGTGAGAAGTACCCATGGTCTCTCCATGTAAAGCTTTATTCTTTCCCTTGAGATAATTTTGGTGGTGTAGATTTTTGTAGCAAAGGTCAGATGACCTATCTGTTATACTGCATTAGTAATCTTGCACAGCCTTGAGAGATTAATTCTAGTGTGTAAAATTAAGAATTGTATCATATGACTGAGATATTTCCATCATTTGTTTGGCCAAATTCAAGATTGAGATGTTTTTTTTGGTGGGGTTTTTGATAAAAGTATCAGATGACTCCTCCTTTACACTGCTTTAGTCAGCTTACACAGCCTTGAGGAATTAATGCTGGTGAGTAAAGGATGAAGATGGTGTCATGTGAATAAGCCCATGTATAATTTCTTTGTAATATTCATTTAGTTCCAGGTGATCATGCTGTGTAATGGGGGGATATCTTCTTGAGTTTTAATCTTTGATTACTGTAATTTCTGTTTACTTTACATTTTTAGTGTATTTTACTTGCATGCAGCTAGTTGAATTTCAATTGAGTTGAATTTTAATAATCCTGTGGCTGTGTAATGTCCAAATCTTATGCATGTGGACTGCATAAGTCTTATTTGGGCTCCTGTATTGTTGTGGAATTTTTAAGTTTTTAGTGGATTTTCATGTATTGAATTGGATTTGATACTGTCAGATGATCCTTGTGTCATATGACCTGTATTGTTTATTTATTTTTGATGTATTGAGTTAGATTTGATACTGTCAGATGATCCTTGTGTCACATGAGCTGTATTTTTCTTGATTTATTGGAATCTTAGTAATATAATCTTCCTGATGGATTTAGAGTGGATATAAAGTTACAACGTTACTTTTCCCATGTAATTTTGAGTTTTCTGTATTTATTAAGCCTATTGTTGATCATGTAAGCCTTATATGTAAGCTTTATTGTGTAACTCCATAAGATTTGACTCCTCTATTATTCATTTAATTATAGAATTATATTGAATATTTCAATTGTGAATGCTAAAATCTTCCATTCCTCCCTATTGTTGATGTTATCCCTGGGTTTTTTGTGATTTTAATCATGTCCTTTGAGTGGTCATTTCCTGAATTAGTCATCGGGATCTTGATTTTACGCCTTTTAATTTTCAAAAAATGTCTTGAAACTGGTAAAAAGGTATGGAATACCACATCCCCCTCTCCATTTAATGCTGTCCCCAGCATTCCAGTTTCAAGTACAGTATCCTGGGTTCATAAGTGAGAACTTTCTTTCTTTAATTTTTTATTTCAATAATTTAAGTTGATAATTCCATTTATGGCTTGTTATATTGATTTTGAATCTCCATATCTTCTTATTTGATTTGGACCCTGTTGTTTCTTTTTTGTTTGTTTATCCATGTTAATGTTGTCCTATATCATCAATACTGATTTAGGGTGATTTCCCTCTCCATTTGATAAAAATCCTTTCAGCTATTAATAACTCCTTTTAATCAATTCTTTCCACCAGTTCTTCCGTAGAATAAAATAAATGAATAATAATAATAAATTGGTACAGTTTAAGGTCTTATCCAGGACCACAGCTTGAATTCTTGGAGTTTCTTTAATAAAAAAAATGATTTAGACAGTTTAAGGTCTTATCAAGGACCTATATTATTGATTGAATTTTGTTTGACTATGGATAAAATAAATAAAGGAAATTGAGATATTTAGACAGTTTAAGGTCTTATCAAGGACCTTTTCTTGAGTTGAATTTTGTTGAAGTGTCTTGATGAAAGATAAATCAATGATTCAGACAGCTTAAGGTCTTATCTAGGACGTCATCCTGAGTTTTGAGTTGTGTTTTGAAATATTTGCTTAATTGGATTTGTTTTGTCCCCTCCTTCTTTTTCTTTATTCTATGGACTAGTGTCAAGGCCTAATATCCTCCTTCTGTAGCCTTTAGTAATATTAATACCCCTGTCATCCTCTTCATGACAGCTCTAGATTACATATCCATTGATGATTATTAAATGGGTGGGTACCCCCCTCTCCATTTAATAATTGTGACCTACTTTCCACTTTTTATAATAGTGATGATTTTTTTTTAAAAAAAAATGATAATACAATAATTTAGAGTATAAAAAATGATAATAATAATAAAATTTTTCAAATAATAATATAAAATAAGATAAAATAAATTAAGAAAACAATAATGATTAATATAGATAATATGAAAAATACATGAAATCCAAGTGTAATCATATTATTATTATTATTATTATTATTTTCATTTTTTATATTTTTTTTATATTTTCTCTTTTTAGGAATTAATGAATTAAAAAAAATTCATAATTTAAATAATTTTCTCAATGATATATGAAAAAAAAATAAATTAAAAATATGTTTTTAAAATTAATTTTTTTTTTTGAAGTGAGCCAGCGTAAATACTTCAAATTTGAAGTATTTGGTGATATGTTTTCTAGCCGCGGGTGTTGCTTTTCTTGACTGTTTAATGTAACTTCTACTATTCTTTTATTCATATTGATTTTTTTTTGTGTTTTTGTAGCTTCTACACTGTACTGTATAGTACAGTAATCTTCTGTTTTCATTGCAATCAATCCTTTTTTTTCTTCATTTACTTATTTATTTTTGTTTAGAAGAAAAAAAAAATAAAAATAAAAAAGATAAAGAAAAGTTAAAATATTTTTTTTTTGTTTGTGTGTGATGTACCATGCTGTACCCTTCTTTTCTTATCACGATCAATTGTTTTCTTCTTTTTTTTTTGTTTGTTGTTTTTCTTTTCTATTTATTATTATTATTTGGAGAAAATAATAAAAAAAAATTACTAATTTCTTTTGTTTTTTTTTGTTTTGTGTATTGTAAAGTACTGTAATCCACCCTCAATTGCAATCAATCATTTTTCTTCTTTTTTTTGTTATTATTAATATTATTTTATTTTTTTTGATTAAAAAAACAATAAAAATCAAAAAAATGTTTTATTATTATTATTATTATTATTTTTTTCAGAGAAAAAAAAAATAAAAAAAAATAAAAGGTAAATAAAATTTTTTTATTTTTTTTTTTTTGAAAATAAAATAAATAATTTTAATATTCATTTTTTTCTTTTTAGAAAATAATAAAAATAAAAAAAAGTATTAAATTTTTTTTTTTGTCATTTTCAAAGTTTTTGAGTTTTTTTTTTGTATATATATTTTTTTATTGGGAGAGGAAATAATAATAATAATAATAAGAAATAAATGATATAAAAAATCATATAAATAAAGAAAATAATGATAAATATCAGTAATAAAAAAAAGATTTTTTATTTATTTTTATTTTTATTTTTTATCTTTTATATCTTTTTTTTTTATATTTTTTTTATTGTATTTTTTTTATATATGGATATTTGAGATTTAGAAAAATAAAATTCATGAGATAAGGAAAATAAAAAAAGTTATTGAGGATGTGAAAATCGGTTGTTAAGACTATTCTTAAATTTGGTCTTTTTAGCTGTAAGTTCATTTCTTCTTTCTGTATTGAGATACTGATCTTGAAACCCTTCTTTATTTCCCAAATGCTCAATATTTGTCTTTTAATTTCTGTTATTATTTTCTTTCCTGTCCTTATTTTGTGTTGAAATTTGATATTGCATTATCAAATGGGCTTGCAAAATTGGCCATAGCTTTTTATTCTGAGTAATCCAAAAATATTCCTTTTCTTCCTTGGTGAGTTTTTCTTTTTGAATTTCAGTTTTTTCATTTGGTGCTTTCTTTATTTCTTCTAACCATTTTACATGTTGGGTTGAGCATTGATGATCTTTTTCAGTAATTTCGTAAAGTTCTGGGCTGCAATTTTCATTCCTCAAAGGCTTCCAATTGGTATAGCCTTCCCAGGGAAATTGGTCTTCTGTAAGTAAAATTCCATCTTATTTTCCTGTCTGTTAGTTATTTCTTCATTTTTATTTATTTGGATTTCTTCGGCTTTGTCCAAAGAAAGGTAATTTATTCCAAGATTCAAATTTGGATTATCTTTATCAGAGTGATAGTGTGGGGTAGGTGAGTCTTCCTCTTTGGCATTGGTTGAATGATATATAGAATTTGACCTATATATTTCATTTGGCTCTGTTTTGTTTTCCACACAATCTTCTGTGTTTATTGG
This sequence comes from Austropuccinia psidii, assembly GCA_023105745.1. NCBI lineage: Eukaryota > Fungi > Basidiomycota > Pucciniomycetes > Pucciniales > Sphaerophragmiaceae > Austropuccinia > Austropuccinia psidii. The sequence continues at coordinate 40,550,944 of JALGQZ010000011.1, forward strand.
GTAAGTGAATTCTTTATGAATTTCCATTTACTTTTTATTTTGACCTTGACAAAATATGTCAGAATTGTTATTTTGAATTTTAGTTTCTGTTACTTTATGTTCCTTTGTAGCTGACATGGGTGATTCCTTCAGGTTGATTGACTTTTCCTCTTGTTGGTTGAAGCTAGTATTTTCAGTTTTCTGTTCAAGTCCTTCTTCTTTTGAAAGCTTGGTAAGCTCAGTACATCCCAGATTTCCCTCAATATCTGCTACAGGAGGGTCAAATGTCTTTTCATTGACTTTTTTGCTTTCTATATTTTGTACTGAATTTTTATTTAGATATTCTAGGTCCAATGAGGGTAGGTACTTCATATTCTTAACTGTTTCTTCCTTTGTAAGAGCACTGATTAGTGTTGAGGGCTGTGCCCTTGGATCAATTTCTTCAGGTGTTGAGCTTTGTTTTGGTTTATATCTAATAATATCCTTTTCCTTCCTGATTAGTTTGGATATTTATTTGACTAATTTCTTGGGTGATAATCTGCTTTTGAGGGATTTCTTCTTAGTAACCAGATTATAAGCAGGGTCTCTGTGATTGACTCCAGGTATCTCTTGCAGAATGAATTCCCCTTGACTAATTGTGTTGGATTCTGTTTTTATGACCCCCTGTTCTTCTGTTATTATGAAGTCTTGATGGATAGTCATAATTGAACTTTCATTTTCCCTGGTATTTTGTTTCTCTAAGTCCAAAATTCCTGTTAGGTGTTTAGGTTAAGTCTTATTCTCTACATGTCTGTTGGCCAAAGTTTGAATTTCTTGAGTTGACTCTCTATTTTTGAAAAATTTGATATCAATTCCTATATTGCCAGAACTTTCCTTATCTTCTATACTTAGACCATTATATCCTTCCACTGTTGCAGATGCACAGGCCTCAATTCCTGCTGGTGGGTTTTCTCTCCATCCTACTTTCTGTGGTGAATAAATAGGTAAGCAAAGCCTTCTTCCATCTGGCTCTATATAGCTAAATATTTGCCCTTTTTGTTGAGAAAAGTCTAATCTGATGTTATTGTCTGCAAGGAAGGGCCTTCCCAATACTGTGTGTACTGCTCACCTTGCCACAAAAAGGTGTATATTTCTTTCTTCCCTAGTAACTAGAGTGATTGGGGTAAATTCTGCTAATCCTACTATTGAAGTACAGTGACCACCAATCCCCCTTAAATTCATGTTGAGACATCTTGTGGTGAGTCCTGCTTTTATTGCTGAATCTTCTGGTATTATGTTCAATTCTGATCCTTTATCTACTAATTCAATTATTTCATGTCCTTCTTCACCCAGGTATACTTGCATAAATCCCAACGGACAGGCATAATGTAGTTTGGGCTGTTCATAATCTCCTAAATGGTGGTTTATGAGTTTGGTTTGAATTTCTTTTGTGTCAAGTGAGTTGATTGAGTTTTTTTCTTCTGTTGTCAAATTTTTAAGCTGGTTGATAACTTTGGGTGACATAATAAGAACTTTTTCTAAGGTGAGATTTATTTTCTGATCCAAAATCTTTTTGATAATTTGACTCATAACCTCTTGAAATTCCGTGTGTTCTTGCTTGATATCCTTGTTTTTAATGGTATTTTGAGTCAATTCCTGCTTCTTTCCAGAATCCTGTTTTTCTTTAACTTCTGGGATAACTCCTTCTTCCTCTTTGAACTCTTGAGGTTTTTTGAATTTAGTGGGAATAATTGTTTTTTCCACTGTACCATGTTCATCTTCAATATAGGCTCCAGGTATGTTTGGCTTCTTGTTTGGTGGTGTTTCCATTGTTTTTGGTAATGACTTTTTTGATTCTTGAATTGGATGCTTATATCTAGAGGATCTTTTTTTGGTGTTTCTTAATACATAATTATTGAGAAATGGATCATTTGCTGATGATCTAGTTGGTGGCTTCCAGCTTCCCTAATCTTCACTTTTGGCTATAGCTGTTGAAATTTCATTTTTCTTTACTTGTATTATGTTCAATTATTTTGGTTGGTGTGTTGATTCTTTAGCTTCATTTTCTTTCCTTTTCTTGGTAAGTTCTTCTTGTTCTTTTGCAAATTCTTCATCTAATTTCTTTGGAGATATTTTGCCATCAGTTGGAACTCTTTGCCAATTGGGAAACAAAAATCCACCTCCTTGTCTTCTAACCCATTTCTTATTTTGATCATCAAAGAGGTAGTTGCATCTATTCACTGAATGTCCCTCTTCAAGACAGTAATAACATTTGACATAAGGTCTTGGTATGTTTTGTGCTGGTGTATAAGGAATATGCTTTTGTGAAAAAAGTGGTAAGTTGTCTTTTGAGTACCTTGATTGATTTTCTTGCTTGAGTACCTGACCTGTTTTATTTTGAGGTAGTACTGCTTCTGTCAATTCTTTAATTTGCTTAATAAAGTCCTTTATTTCCTTCTTTTCTTCTTGATCCTGAATTCTGGGTCTTTGTTGTTCTTTAATTTTATGGTTAAGTTCCTTCAGTTTATGCAAGGCATTTTCCATGGTGTCATCTGCAAATTGAACTTTCTTTGCTTGTGTCTTATCTATATGTGGCTGATTTAATACATAATGGGAGGTTGTGTCTTCAGCTCTGTCCCTTTATATGATCACAGTTTCTAGCTCTTGCTCTATATAGCTCTTTAATACTTTCATTTCTGGTACAGTATATGCACCTTCCCTTGCTTGGATCATGAACTTATCTCTTCTCATCTCCTTAATTATGGAAGTCCTAATTTCTGGTGAAAGTCTTGAATAGAGTTCTTCATTATGCTCAAATTCTCTTCTAATATATCCATATTTATACAGATAATTTGTTATCTTTTCATATTCTCCAATAATTCTCTTGTATTCAGCAAAGATTCTAATTCCTCCTCCTCTTTTGGTATTATTGAAAAGCTTCTCCAAAGATTCTGGTGTATATCTTCTGTCTGGCTCTACTCTTCCCCATTCTGTAGTAAGTTCTTCTTTGAGTTTTGCCCAGTTCTTCTCTTAATAACCTTGCATTGCTTAAATTTTCTCCTTAACATCTTCAGATGCTGACATAAAAATAACTTTTCTTGCTATATCTTCTCCACTAGCTCCTTCAATTTCAGCTGCTGCTTCCACTATTTTGATGAATTTTTCTACTTCATTACCATCAAAAACAAGATTATAATCTTTAGCTCTTATCTTAAAAATAGGAGATGTTACCTTAGGAATTTCCTTTTGTAATGGACTTAGATGGTTTGGTGTAGTTAAAAATACTTTCTTTGGGATACTCTGGGATCTTTGTTCTGTTTTGGGTGTGGATGTTGCTCTAGGGCCAGGTGTAGGTGATATTGGTGAGTCTTCAGGCCTGACATGCCTTGGTAATGTGGGTTCACTTGGACTAGCTCCAGGTGTGTAAGATGTTTGTTCCCTTCTTTTTCCTTTCTTTTTACTTTTTGTTAATAATAAATCTTGCATTTTCTTCATAAGACTTTTTATCTGTACTGTTTAATCTTCCTCTTCACTTTCTTCTGCATACTGTCCTTCTACAGTATCTTCAGGTAATGGTGGTAAGTCAGATGTTGATTGTTGATTCATTTCTACTTGATAAACTGATCCTTGAAATTCTTTTGTACTTTTCTTGTTTCTCCTTGATTCTTGAATTAACTTGAAGAAAAATCTCCTCAATTGTTCCTTTTACTTCTGTTCTGTTCTTGGTTTTGCAATGAGTAAATCAATATCCTTGGGTGTTTGATTTTCTGGTGTTCCTTCTTTTACTGGATAATAAAAATGATATGATTGATTTGAGTATTGTCATGGGAATGATGATTTGGAATGGGATTTTTTTCCAGATTCCAGATTGTATGAGAGTGTTGATGGTTAATTCTTGATAATGATAATCATTTTTGTGAGTTATTTTGATTTTATTATCTTCTTTCTTGATTATTGACTGATTATTTAATGTTGAAGTTGAAATGCCACTGTTGGGACACCAGATGTGAAGCTCCTTTTAGTGTGGGAGTAGATAAGGCAGTCCTTGAGGGGGAAATCACAGGTAAACAGTTTTGAATTGCTGAAATAATCCTGTAACCAAGGGTGCTAATGGTGTTTTAGCTGCCCCTATGAATATACTAAACAATCTCCCTACAGAGCTCACAAATCAATATTTAAGATTGTGGCTTTACAACTAAAGAAGACCTTTCAGCAGTCTCTATCAGACCTATTCAATAATCAGCCTAATGATAAAATAGTAATACTAATTTAGATAAAATATTTTAAAAGATAAATTTGTAGGTGATTTTAGGATAATAAAGTAATAATTGAGTAAAATATATAGTAGATATGATACTACTGAGTGGTGATTTTAAGTTGTTTTCTTTGTTTGAGGTATTTTGATTTAGCTGATAATAGTTTAATATGATAAAATTTAGTAATAGTGATAATATATTATAATATTGTTTTATATTTTAAATGAGTGTAATTGATAAAAGATTTTGATAATATGTTGACTATATATATGATAATAATAATAGTGATAGCTAATACAAATTATAGATAATAACACCACTGCATGTTTTTCTTGAAAGAATACTCGTGAATGTTGATTAATATGTTACTACTTATAATAGTAATAATGTATTATAATTTGGGTGATAATAAATAATAAGATATACTAATAGTGACAGATATGGAACTACTAGTGTGTATTTTGTTTTGATTGAATTGGTTATAGTAATAGTAATATAGCTTTTCTCCTAGTTAGAAGAGTATAATATAAATAATTTGTTGAATATTAGCATTTTACTAATAGATGAATTTATAATATAGGCAGACCTACTGTTAACTACAGCTATGTATAAATCACTATTAATGTAATGTAATAATAATAATAATTTCTAGATTAACGTACTAGTAAGGGATGAATAATTATTCTCCTTCTTGGTATATAGCTATTTGCATGAGGAAAGAGGAGAAAATGAGAGAGAGAGGCCTCCTTTTATGTTGTGAGAAGTACCCATGGTCTCTCCATGTAAAGCTTTATTCTTTCCCTTGAGATAATTTTACTGGTGTAGATTTTTGTAACAAAGGTCAGATGACCTATCTGTTATACTGCATTAGTAATCTTGCACAGCCTTGAGAGATTAATTCTAGTGTGTAAAATTAAGAATGGTATCATATGACTGAGATATCTCCATCATTTGTTTGGCCAAATTTAAGATTGAGATCTTTTTTTTGGTGGGGTTTTTGATAAAAGTATCAGATGACTCCTCCTTTACACTGCTTTAGTCAGCTTACACAGCCTTGAGGAATTAATTCTGGTGAGTAAAGGATGAAGATGGTGTCATGTGAATAAGCCCATGTATAATTTCTTTGTAATATTTATTTAGTTCCAGGTGATCATGCTGTGTAATGTGGGGATATCTTCTTGAGTTTTAATCTTTGATTACTGTAATTTCTGTTTACTTTATATTTTTAGTGTATTCTCCTTGCATGCAGCTAGTTGAATTTCAATTGAGTTGAATTTTAATAATCCTGTGGCTGTGTAATGTCCAGATCTTATGCATGTGGATTGCATAAATCTTATTTGGGCTCCTGTATTGGTGTGTAATTTTTAAGTTTTTATTGGATTTTCATGTATTGAATTGGATTTGATACTGTCAGATGATCCTTGTATCATATGAACTGTATTGCTTATTTATTTTTGATGTATTGAGCTAGATTTGATACTGTCAGATGATCCTTGTGTCACATGAGCTGTATTTTTCTTGATTCATTGGATTCTTAGTAATATAATCTTCCTGATGGATTTGGAGTTGATATAATGTTACAATGTCACTTTTCCCATGTAATTTTGAGTTTTCTGTATTTATTAAGCCTATTGTTGATCATGTAAGCCTTATATGTAAGTTTTATTGTGTAGCTCCATAAAATTGGACTCCTCCATTATTCATTTAATTATAGAAGTATATTGAATATTTCAATTGTGAATGCTAAAATCTTCCATTCCTCCCTACAGTTGATGTTATTCCTGGTTTTTTTGTAATTTTAATCATGTCCTTTGAGTGGTAATTTCCTGAATTAGTCAATGGGATTTTGATTTTCCAACTTTTAATTTTCAAAACATTTCTTGAAACTGGTAAAAAGGTATGGAATACCACAATGGCTTTCTTGGAGTTCTTCAAACTGTTTTTAGTTTTCTCAGCAAGTTGCAACATTTTTAAGTTACTCTCAGGTGTAACAACATTATGTTCAATATGAGTGGGGGTAATATATCTCTTAATGGGGCTAATGATTCTTGAGGTATGTACAACCATTTCTGGTTGTTGTGTACTTCTTTAATCAAGTCCAACAGTTTCTGGAACATTGGGTCTGACTCTTTCTGCCTTTGGTTGAATGAGGTCTTGTTTTTGCCCTTTTATCCTTGTCTTCTCCTGGAAATTACCTGGGATTTTGAATAATGTTGACTCTTGGCCACTGACCTCCTGGTTCCTGAATGGTTTGAGGCCACTGGAGAGGTTGTTTGGCCTACTCCTTGTGAGCCTGAAGGAATCTGAGTATGCCCTGTCTGGGTCAGCTGTTCTTCTATATCTTGGATAGTGGCTTGCTTCTCCCTTATCCCATTTTCCCTCACCTTCAGGAGTCTGAGCTTCCTGGTGGGATTCCAACATTTGGTTATTACCATAAGGTCTTTGAAGTCTATCTCTTTGAGACATATTTTCTGAAAGATTGCTCCAAGGTCTGACCAGTGGGATGCTAGGTTGAACCTCTTGTTGTCCATTCTCCATTGAAAAAGGTCTTTGAGTAGTTGGTGGAGCTGAAGAACTTGATCCATGTCCTTCCAGTCCTCTGGTTTGAGGTTTCTGTTGAACTGGAAAGTGAATGGCAGAGTGGGTATTATTTCCCTCAATTTCTTGCCATCCACCACTGTGTCCAAGGTGTCCTCCTCCAGGTCTTCTGGTTCTAGACAAGCCTTCTCTGTCCTCTGGCTGGTTCCTTTGGAAGCCAAGGTTTCTGAGATGTACAGGTGACATATCAGTGTTTGCAAGCAGTCAACAACTTAATGTTCTTAGGGTATTTACCTTTGACTGTGCCTTGGGAAAATTTGTTGTCTACTGCTTTTTGCAAGCTGCTTTTAGAGGTTACAACTGGGTTAATGATTGTAATCTTCCCTGTACAAGTGGTTAAGGTTGGTTTACCTTGTATTGATGCAGAGGTTTGGGGTTTTCTATTCCTCTTAGTGGAAATTGGTGTCCACGTTTTAGCTGTGATAAGGCCTTCACTGTGCCTCTTTCCTTTTCACTTGCTGCCCTCTGGTTCTGAGGGTGTCACTGATGTGTTTGCCTGTGACTTCATCTCAAGTGGGATGTAGTTTTTTCCACTGAATCAAACAGCAAAAGAGGGCTTAATGTCAGTTAAGACTTCTGGCAGGGATGTTTGCACCTCTAAGAATGGCCTCCGGGCAATATATTTCTATACTGTGGCCTTGTATTATGACAGTGCAATTGCAGCTAGCAATTACACATCAGAAATACAGCTTATGGATATCTGGTACACTGTTTGTATACCAGTATCTCACCAATTTACTTGTAATTAGCAAGTATAATCAAAAAAGTGGTTCTGTAAAGGGTAACTTAAATTATCAATAAACCCAACCATGCCTCTAATACTGTTGGTTTTAGAGTAAAAGGTGTCCTTTTTGATTGAAAAATGGACTGTATTGATGGATTGAAGTGTTTAAGTATGTAAAACACACCAAAAATAAGGGTCTTTGTTGTGATTAAACCACCCAACAAGGAAATTAAAAACAAAAACACCCAGTGGTATATGACATATACCACTCAAAAAATAAGTATAAGATATGTATTATAATTTATTTTTCAATAAAATTATGCCTAAAAAAACAAACAAAATGTCGGAAATAAGATAAAATAAGAAAAAAACTCACTTTTTTATGTAAAAAGATCCAAAAATCCAAAAATAAACATGGCCAGGCCCCCAAATTTCAGGCTGAGGCTATGATGAAGGTGTAATAAGGCTATTTACAGCTTTAACTATGACTGTGACATGGTAAAATTAATTTAAAAGAGGATTGATAATAGATAATAGGAGTTTAAAATAGAGTAATAAGGGTTTTATTATTATGAAATAGTGGTGGTGAGAACTGTTGAAAACCCTGGGTGCAGTCTTTACTAGTTGGATTACTATCATAAGAGCTACAATATTTAGAATTTAAAGTATAACCCGATTATTTTCCAAAGGTATAACTGTTTTTTAAAACTTTACTATGTAGGAAATCAAGAGCAGGATGAGGAAACCTTTTCTTGTGGAGAAAAGGCTCCTTTTTATCCTAAAATGGGGTGAAAAGGCTGTTAAACCTTTACACGTAGAGGAAGTGAAGATTTTTCACTTAAAAGGACTGGTTTGTGGTTTTTTCAATGCCTGTATGACCTGTATTTGGCTTAGATGTGGTTTTGAAACTACATCTGGGAAGTTTTCACCAATACAGGGTGAAAAGTTTCATCTGGGGATCACATAGCCCTCTTCTGACATGTATGACGCGTAGAATGCTGTACAGAAACTGTATGGGACCCCAGTATTGAATCAATTATAAAAATGCTTCTTTGTCTTTTTGACACCTCATAACCATAAGTATGGGATATTATCCCATGGTAAGGCTGTATTGGTCTAACTGTGAGATTTTGACCTTAAAACTTCCATACCTCTGTCAGTTCTTGATATATCAAGCTCAAAGTTGGTTCATTGTGTAGCCCTGAATGTGTTCTACACAATGGTACCTTATTTGGTATGGTCATCATTAAATATGGCAAAGGTATGCCATGTACAAGATTGTTTATACATATGTATGATTAACTTAAAACCTGTATGGAGCTTTCTTGCCCCATAACATTTGTTTTAGTTTAGATATGGGGAATTTTATGGCACCATCAGATATCCCTTATTTTTCCCTTTCCAAAAAGACCCCACTTTAGGTATCTCAAACTAAAACTGCAGAAGCTAGATGAGAGGTGAATGTTTTATTCCCCCTTATGTAACCTTATTCTGGCCATAACTCCTGGAATTAGGATTCTATCTCAATTGGGCTAGTGCCATTGGATAGACCTGGCTTAGAGCTTCATTTTGAATGCCCATTTCATGGGTTTAAGCCTCTTCCTCTGGATTTCAGATGGGAGGTGAAAATTAAGGTTTATGCTCAGCAACAACTTTGAGCAGGAATAACTTTGTTATTATTTTTCCTATGATGGTGAGAATTGTGTATTTGGAAAGTGGTGTTTTTCCTCTTTCTTTTGTTACATTTTGAAATGATTTGGATCAGCTCCATCTTTTGGTGGTCTCTTGGCTACACCACTGATTTATGGTATTTAGCTGTCATGCCTGTGCTGTGGTTTTGAGTCACAGGCTGACACAGACAGAGATTTTTCATGAAAGGAATTCGTTATTGAATTGAATTTGGCCAATCAAGGTCCTGTACAGCTTGTACAGGATATGTACAAGAGGTCTGGTGGTATTGTTTGTTCATACAGTTTCAGGATGGTGTATCCAAGCTGTATTGGGTAATTCCAACCTGTACAGAAGTTGACAGGCTGTATTGATGAACCCAACTGCATGCATGTTCCAGAAAGAAAATTTTCCAATACTGAATGCTGATACACCCAGTGGACCTTCTGGTTTGAGGTGTTTTAGTGGGCTTAAGTATGAATTCCCTTACCCCTGACTAGTGGTTGTTACAGTATGCCCCTCTTGAAACTAATGGGCTCCTGAACACTATGATACCCTGCCACCGTTGAGTGGGATCTCAATATCCCCACACTTCTTTCAAAAAAATTCTTTTTAATTTTCTTTTCCTCTTGACCATTATCCTGAAAATCCATTCCTCTTCTACAATGTCATACTTTATTAAATTATTTTCTCCCTTATGTTTTCATTGAGTGAGTCCTTTTGACTTGCAAAATGCGCTTTGTTCTTTAAATCAATCAGCAACTTCTTCTCAAAGCATGGCCTCAAGCATTATCCCAAAAAAGAAGGCCATAGAGCTCTTCTGCTCAAAAAATGATGTAAAATGGTTATATGAATATATACGTATTATGAATTGGCTGAATTGGTTCTCTGGGCCCTTCTTGCCTTGATTGAAATTTTCGAAAAATCAAAGGAGAGGTCTTCTCCCCCTAGTCCTTGAGGAAATGGCATAAAAATGGCCTTGAGGAAATTTTGGACCATTGTTGTGAAATTGGGTCCTGGCAATCCCTATGGCTGTAACATGTGGATATGAAACTTTGATTAAAAATCAAGTACTTTTCCTGTCCTCAAAATTTGTTTAAGCTAAAAATTGATTAAAAATAGTATGAAATAAGATTTTTAAGAGAAAACACACCAATCTTATTGTTCTTAACTTTATTAGTATAAAAAAATATATATAAAGATTTATTGTTTTACCAACAATAAAGCTTTATCCAAAAATACTCTACAAGAGATATTTAAGGCTACAAAAGAAATTTCTTCAAGAGCGATTTCAATTGGAATTAATTCAGCAAAGAGCTGCAGGAAATTGATATAAGAACAGAGTCTTTAAAAGGATTATTAAAGAGAAAACGTGCCCAAAAGTGACCAGAGTGAATTTGGAAACAAAGTGACAAAGCTAACAGTGATGAAGGATGCTTTAATTCACTTATGGGCCAGTTCAAGGGGTAAAAATGATTATAAGAGTTACAAACAATGATTACAATAATTTTTTCATGTGGTTGAAAGTTTTGAAATGATTTATAAAGGGTTTTTGGAATGTTTTATTTATTGGTTTAACATTGTTTAAACTAATTAAAAAAGGAAAAGATTCTAACATGAAGAAAAAAGTGGGGCAAAGAAGACATTCTTTTATATCCACCAATTCTCTTACTCCAAAACTAAATTGTTCTCTTGTAATTTGTGTAGAAAACTCTGACAACAGAAAAGTTAATTATGGCAGTATTGAACCCTGGTTTAGACAGAAATAGGGCTAGTTTTAGCCATTTTTGCTATTTTCAGCCATCTTGGACCCTCAAATAAGCCATTGCTATAGTAATACCTGGTTTTAAGCCTTAAGAACATGTCAGAATGTGTGTAAGAGACATCAAAGCCAGTTAAAAGTGTTTTTACAGTGGTTTTTCATATGAAGGGTAGTTTAACCCTCTTGGCAACAGTCAAACCTGACCTGCTGGTATCAAAACCTCATCATCAATTGAGACACAGACCCTGTGACTCAATTCCAGGCCAAAAGTGATAAACCTTTGCTTGAATATTGACATTTCATGCCTGTAATCAAGGAGTTTGGGGGTCTGGCTCCCCCTTGGAGCCAAGATTTCTTTCACCCCCAGAATCAATCTTTCCAATTTATTTTTTCTTTAATTCCTCATCATGTATTATACTTATGATTTACATATGTAATTCAATTGAGTTTTCACAGTACACAACTTTAATAATTGAGACGTCATATGTAAATCAAAGCTCACTTATGCAATACATGCACACATTTTGACATTTCAATTGAAAATACTTCAATTCCTCATAACTTCTAAATTACACACAACACTTCAATTTCAACACAAAAATTGATGGTTAACACCAAATTTGATGTGAATTAAATTACAGTCTTGAGGATTTTCAACTTTTGTACATAAAATACTAAAAGCTTGATTTAAGCTTATTTAGAGTTGAGCTACAGAATATTTACCCAGAGGTGACCCCACGTTATTTTTTATGAGTCCAATGGTGAAATAATTTTGGTATATATATTTATTTGTGGGATGAAAAGTTATGATCATTTTTCTTTCACTTTTTCCCAAAAACATTTTAATTTTGGTATTTTTGTTGAAAATTCATTCTTACTCAATTTTGTCAAGTAAAAATGTGTTTTCACAAATTAAAAATTCTATTTAATTTTATTGTTAAATTATAATTAAATTTTCATTTTTGTGTATAAACTTATATTTATATTTTAATTTTTGTTTTGAGAATATAAATAAATTTATTTTATTTATAATTGTATTTTTTTTATTATTTTGGTCTTTTGGGAATCTGAAAATACCTCTAAGGCTCACAATGGCCATTCTTGAAAAAATTGGGTCTAGCCCATTTTTCAGCCTATTTGGGTTCTTTTGAAGTTTTGGTGTGTTATGGTACTCGGGCCGTAGTATGCAGTCCATGGGCCATACACCATGGTCCCCGGTCCATGGGGGCTATTAGAGTCCCCCTGGGCCCAAATGTGCTGGGGCTTCAGGGGGTCCATGGACCAAGCTTCACCTACATGGCCTGGGCCAATTGAGAGGGTCCAGGACCATCAAGAACCTTAATTCCCCAAAGTTTAAGGGAAGGTTCTGGGTGGTAATTTGAATGCAAGAGGAAAAATTGAGGACTTTGAAGGGGGCCATAATTGAGTTATGGACCCACTTCCTTGATGGAATTTTCAGGCTTGAAGTGCATTATTCTGAAGCCTTCAATTCTTCTGCTTGCATAAGCTTTATTCATGCGTTTTCAACTGACTTAACTCACTGAATCTTCCCCTTCTGTGCTGCCACAATCTATTCTTTGTGGTTCTGGCATCCTCAGTTTATTGGCTTCACCTTGGCTTATGGCTTCATCTGGCCACTTTGATCCTTCCCAATCCTATGATGGTGATAAAGCAGTTGAGGTTCGTGATCCTGCTTGTACCAAGTGTTTGGCATAAGGAAAGGTTTTTTCCAACATTAAAATCCAAGATCTTCAAAGTTTCACTTTCTCTTTGCTGGGAAGAAGCCATGTTGCCATACTGGACCGCTAGCTTCTGTGAGCCTTGAGGTATATTTTACATACCCAAATAGGCCACAATTATCTTGAAAAAGATTTTGAATTATGCATAACTCATAAGTCATGCATATATCCAAAATTCATCATTTTTGATTTCAGAAAAGATGAATAACCTTTTATTGAGTAAGTAAATCCATGGATTTAAGGCCAGATTTGGATTCTACACAAACATTCACCTAGGATAGCTCCATAGAGTGAAGAAGCTCAAATTAACTCTTTGAGGTGGTAAAATGAAAAATACTTCAATACCACATCATCAATACCACATAAAAGATGCGTGAAAATGTTTGTTTTTCTTAATTTCACGCCAAAATAATGGGAATGTGAGAAATCCCATGCTACATATACACTAAGAATAGTTTTATGCATGTTTTGAGCACTTAATATCATGGTATTCTTACATGGACGTTTGGTACACCCATAGTGGATATCTCACTTTAAGCTTAAATTTCTATTTTGACGTAAAAAATAAGCAAGGGGGACAAAAGACATCAAAGAGAGCCAGGGTACCCAACTTCTGAGGCCTCAGAGGTGTGGACAGCTCCAAACCTTGGATCCATGGCTGATCTTGGCCTAATTGGTAAACTAAAACCTTTTGGGAACTTGGTTACCATGTTACAACCACTGTAAATCTTAAGAAAATAGCAAATAACCTGCTATTTTGACGTGCCAAGGAGGTAAAGAGCTACTTAGAATCCTGTAACCATGTCAATTATTAATGATTTTCCATGGATAAACCCCAAAAGAGTAATTAAAACCCTTTTTGGACTTGTATCCATTGATTTACCTCATAGCAACCAGTGAAACACTGATATTTGCAATTCTATGTAGAAATGAGGTAAAAACTTCAAAAATTCATTAAAAATACAATTCTTAATTAATCTTTCTGAAACTTTCAGGACCAATGGAGAACTGTATTATCTATGGTAAAACCAAAAATACTTACAGTTTTACTAGTAAAGTTAAAAGTCTTACAGTCCATTTTTGACCATTCTACGTGAAACACTGAATCTTCAAAAATTTACAGTAATTACAACCTGTGATGAAATTGGCAATAACATTGTTAACTTTGAGAAATCAATGATTATTTTGGAATAAAAGAATATTTACAGATGTTACTTCTTTTATTCTTAACCATATTGGGGTTGGTAGTCATGTAAAAGCATCAATTAAGTAATTATTATAATCTTAAGTGACAACAGATGATGCAATCAATAATCCAAAAGGGTTTATTGTTTCCTCACCCACTGATTTTTCAGTTTGATCCATGGCACGCCTCTGTGAGCTGTCGTTGACTTAAAAGAGGCCTCCTCTTGCTGTTTTTTCCACATCATCATCATCTTATCATCATTTAAACCATTATTACCAACAAGTACGTATTAGTTATAGCTATTCTTAAGTGTTTTAAATCTTTCAAAATCAGTCAGAAAGACGTTAAATCATACAATCCAGCTATATATTGTTGTAATACTGTTATAAACTCATTTTGATCCTTAAAATCCACAATTCTACGTCAAATCTCTCTATCTTATCTTTCAATAAGTTCTTTGGAATATTAGTGAGTTATTTATTTTTAATTCTTAAAGTTTTTCTCTAAAATTAGTTTTCTTCAAGAATTATCATTATAATTATTCTTTCAAAACATAATTATATATCAAAATACCTTTATTATTTTAATAAAAGAAGTTTTATTATTAAAATCTTCTTGTAATTGATTCTTGTAGACAATTACTTGCTCACTGTTAAAATCACTAGTAGTGTTTAACACGTGAAAGAAATAATTCTTTAATTATTTAATTGTGGTTATAATAACATTTTGTTATTATATTTCATAAGAACAGTCATAGTACTGTTGATTAATAGTAATATTATCATCAGTTTCATAGACAAATCTTGCATTTGGGGGCCTGGCCGTGGTTTTTGAACCTTGTACCCTTAATTAATATATTTTTAAGCTCTAAGATATATTAATTTAGTAATTTTTTCTTTCATTTTGAAGTTAAAATAATTCTTATTTTTGAAATTGTTTTGGAAATCTTTTTCATTGAGGAATTTGGTTTAATTTCATACTGTTTTTACACGTGGCTTTTTCACATCCAAAAACTTATAAAATTATTCTTTGAGTTACTCTGAATGAATTTTCATTCAAAATCTTAAATTTTAATTTTTTTTCTTTAAAAAGAATAATTTTTCTAATATTAAAAAACATAAAACTTATAAAAAATCTTTAAAAATATTTTAAAAAGTATAAAAAAATAATTTTTTCTCTTTTATAATTTGTCAGTGTCTTTGATCAAATACTGTGCAGCTGGCAACAGACTCAGTAAAAGATATATCACTAGTCCAGCATCTGAAGACAGTATTGAGGTGCAAATTGCTAAAAGAGGCACCTTATTTAACTCAGAAATGACTAAATTACCACCAAAAGGTGTGTATTTTATCTTATATTTTCACCTTTTATCTTTAAATTGACGTGAAAATGGTGAATACCAGAAATGGAAGCAACTATTCAGTCCAACCAGATGGATGTGGACAAGGAAGAGGCAAGACCAAATCCAGAAGTGCCAAGTCTTCCACAAGAAAGACACATTTGGAGGATGCCAGAGCTGCCCCCCATTCCCCAAGGTCTGTACCCACAGATTTTAACATGAATTCTGAGCCTGAACTGATTCATGAAAATATTTCCAGGGATGAACCATTTTCAAGTGGCAGCAATAGAAATATATCAATTCCAGTACAAAAACTGGTTCAGAGAAGCCAAAGAAGAGAAGTGGGAAATGTGCCCAAGCCTTTGGCAGGGGGCCATGAACTCCTACTTACACATCAAGAGCTTTCTGGGTCAGGAGAAGACCATAGAGCTCTTAGGAGGATGGAGCCCCCTGTCTTGCAAAGACAAAGTCAAAAAGATAAAGAATTGGCTGAAGAACCAAAGTCTTTTATCCATAGACCAGAAGAAGGAACTGGAAATGACTCCAGCTTTGGAGACAGAAGCCCCAGTGGCGTCTACCAGCTCCAGAAGTGTCCAAAGAGAAACCCAAAGGACCTCAGAAGAAGAAGAGAGGTCCCAAGAACCATCAAGGCAAGGGCAAAGGCAAAGACAATTGGCACAGACCTTACCCACAAGGGTACAGGATCCCCAAATTGGAGCCTTCAGGCATGGACAGTGTGTTCAACATGGCCAGAACTCTCATGGAATTCACAGCCAAGGAGCAGGAAAGGATTAACAGGACTTTTCCACACAAATAAATCATATACAAAGAGCTATTAATGTAGAAACTGGTAAACTTGATTCAAAGTTAACTAAAATAACATTGGATATTAATGACTTGAAAAAACATGACAAGAAATATACTGGGTGGTATGAATTAACAAATGCCAAATTTGATTCAATTATCAATGCTTGTAGCAGAATTTAGAGTACATGTCAGATTCAGAATGATTAAATGGAAGATCTTTCTATTTTTAAAATGAATAATCAATTTAAGACTCTACAAGACCATGTCTTCAAGATAGTTGAAAATACCAATCAATTTGCTACACATTTGGCAAAAAGTGACAGTGAAAGGCAGAAGTTAAAGAATGAAATCATTGCAAATGTAGAGCAAATTCATAAGAATTATGAACCACATATTCCAAGACATTCTACACCTTTGACTGAAGAAAAACTTTCTGTTAAAGGAAGTTTTACCCCACTTTTAGGAGAAAATGTTGTCTCTGTTAAGGATATTCCCAAATTAGAAGAATGTCCAACATTCTCTGGTGAAGGAGAATATAGCCATATTGAGTTCATCAGGACTATTGATATGTTACAAGAAGACTTTAATATACCTGATGAAATCATAGTGGGGAAATTACACTCTCTGCTTACCAGAACTGCAAAGAAATGGTATTACAAAATGAGAATGAATCATGGAAAACATGATTGGTCTTGGTGGAAATCTGAAGTGATTACTAAATGGCCCAGCAATTCTTGGAGGTTTAAAATGGAAAATACTTTTGAAAGTGCCATTTTTAACTCAGAGAAAGATAAACCACTTACTTGGTTCTTCAAGCAAAAAGACAGATTATCTGCCTTACACCCAGATATGTCTGCCACTATGATTAATATGAAGATATTAAGAAAGTGTGGAGGAGAACTGGAACATGCTATAAAAAGCAGATGTGTAGAACCCTGTTAAACAGAGGACTACATTAATTCAATGGAAGATATCATTACCAGAACAAGAATTGGTAAGACTTGGACTAAAATCCCTATGAAATCCAAGATGGTCCCAAAGATTTCCAGAGAGGATAAAAGGCCAGAAATACCTGTCTTGAAGTGTCATAAATGTGGAAGTACTTCACATTTAACAAGCACTTGCACCAAAAAGACAAAAATCAATGAAGTTCAAGTCATTTAAGAAATTCAGTGTAATGAAGAGAAAGAGGAGTCTGATAAAGATTCTGCAGTCTCTGAGGATACACCAGTGGAGGACTATCCCATTGAAAACATTACAGCTTTCTTTGAGGTCACAGAAGTCCATAACCACTTGCCACAGTACAGTGAGGATTGTTGCAACCTGATGAATATCCAAGATGCCAGAATGTGTAAAGCAAAACCTGCTAGAGGAAAAGGTTACACTGCTGGAGAATCCTGTATCACATCAGTTCTGATGAGTGATATTGAAGCCAAAGTAAATTTGGATACAGGGGCATTTTGCACTTGTGTAGGCAAAGATTATCTCCAAATTATACTTCCTGAATGGAAAAACCATCTATTACCAATAGAAGGTGTGCAATTTAGTAGTTCCAGTAACAATATGTACCCCTTGGGTATATTAGACACTAATCTTGTATTTCCACACCCAGGAGGAAGTGTAAGAATGAAAACTGAGATTGTAGTAATGGATAATTGCACATCTCAGCACATCATTGTAGGGAATGATTACTTAAATATTTATGGTATTGACATCAATAACCATAAAGACAGATATTTCACAATTGGGGATAACAAAAGACAAAAACTTGCTTTTTCCAATATGCCAAAACAAATATCTGTGGTATCTTCTGTCAAGGATACTTATAAAGATGAATTTGTGTCTAATCAACTTTCTGAAGCACAAATTAATCCATCATTGTCACCAAAAATGAGGAATGAACTTATTAATGTGTTATATACATACAATAATGCATTTGTGTCACAGGGGCTCTTTGAAGTGAAGAGCACCTGGCACTCAGTAGACTGGGACTGACTTATGGAGGGCTCAAAGATATTGTAAGAAAGGATACACTTAAGAGTGTTAAAGATTAATTACTAAATGAATTAATATAAGAAAGCAGCAACAAAAGAATAAGAATAAAATAATAGAAGAGCCAACCACAAACAAGTCCAAGTCCACTGTTTCAACCTGTCAGAATGAAAAGAGAAGGGTTAATAAGGATATGGCCACCCAACTCATAATTTACAGGCAAAGAGAGAAATGCAAAGACTAACTTGATATTAAATAAATATAATACCCAAAATAAGGATAAGAATATTCATAAAACAATAAGTAAACTAAAATAATTAACTGGGGAAAAGTTCCCAGGGGGGAGAAAGAGGGGCTAATATATGTGAGAATCACCAGCCCTGATCCAGAGGAAGAATTCTCATGAGAGGATTGGATTATTGAATTGAGTCTGTCCAATACAGGTCCTGTACATCTGTACAGAACCTGTACAAAAGGTGTGGTGTATTTGAGTGATCATACAGTTTCATGCTGGTGTATTGAAACTGTATTGGGTGAATCCAACCTGTAAAGGTATTGACAGGCTGCATTGATGTACCAAGCTGTATGCATGTTTCAGAGTGAAGATTGCTGAAACTGAATGCTGATGCAGATACTGGATCTGCTGATTTGAGGTGTTTGAGTGGGTGTATTGATGAATACCCTTACCCCTGGTGAGTGGTTGTTACAGTATCCACCTCTTGAAACTGGTGGGCTCCTGAACACCATAATACTCTGCCACTGTTGAGTGGCATCTCCATATCCCTACATTTATTTCAAAAACTTTCTTTTTAATTTTCTTTTCCTCTTGACCATTATCCTGAAAATTCTTCTTCAATTCTTCTCTGTCAAATAAAATTGATTCCCCCCTTCTTTCAAGTTTTGAGTAAGTATTCCACTTCAAAATATGCTTTTTCATTCTTCTGATTCAATCAATCTTGCCCTTGGAGTATGGCCTTGGGATATATCCCAAAATGATGGCCACTGAGCTCTTGTGCTCAAAAAATGATTCCCCAATGAGTACATGAAGTGTACTCCTTTGGCAGGGCATAATCAAAACAAAACCTTGATAAAATTCCTTCAAGGGGTCTTGTCCCCATTATCCTTGGAAATAGCCTCACACAGCCCTTTAATATGTTTTTTGGGCTGTGGCCTCCTCCATTTTGAATCTTCATGAAATAGGATTTTATGGCCTTTTGGGCCTTTTTGGGATTTTTGGTGATTTTTTGTGTCTTGATGATATATGGCCATTTTGGGGTCCTACAGTCCATGGGCCGTGGACCGTACATTCGCGGTCTGTGGTCCGTGGGGGCTATTGGAGGCCCCCTGGGCCCAATTTTTCTGGGGACCCAGGGTGACCAAGGGGCCAAGAATTGGCCCAAACCCAAAACTTCACCATACATGGCCTGGACCCATTGATGGGGTCCAGGACCATTAAGATCCTGGACTCCCCCAAAGTTTCAGGGGAGGCCCTGGGTGATGAATTCAGCCCCAAAGGGGTATGAATCCTCACCTTAGAGGCTTTGAGGGGGGGCATAATTGAGTTATGGCCCCCAATTCCTTGAGGTCAAAAAAAGTTTGTTGATATGGAGTGGATTGATTCTGACGTCTGGAATCTTCTGCTTGCATATTCTTCAGTTATGAGTTACAAACTGACTGAACTCACTGAATCTTCTCCTTCTGCACCACCACTGTCTGTTCTTTGTGGTTCTGGTGTCTTCAGTCAATTATCCTCCCCTTCCATGGCGTCTTCTGGTCATTTTGATCCCTCCCAAACCTATGATGGGTTCAGAGCAGTTGAAGTTCTTGATCCTGCCTGTACTTAATGTTTGGCCAAGGGTAAGGATTGCTTTCAACATTACAATCCCTGATTGTCAAAATGCCATTTTTGCTTAATTGGAAAGAAACCATGTCGTTGTACTGGGCTGACTTGTTCCAACATCAGAAGGCATTTATTGAGAAGAAAAGATGGGCCTTTTGGGCAGGAATTCCCCATTCCTGAGGAACCTACTCCTGATGCAACCTCAGGATTTTCTGAATGTGAGTGATTTGCATATCTTGATTGAATTGGTACTGATATTTTGATGTAGTGACTGGTTCCAGGCAGAGGGATGTGGCAAGATGGACTAATGTTGGAGGGCCAATTCCAGTTGGTGGTAGGCCCATATATTCCAGCTCAGAAGTCCCAATCTCAAGGACCAATACTGATGGAGTAGTGAAGATAGTGAAAAAGATAAGAAGGATTGCTGATTCCCCATCTGATCCAGATTCTGAGGGGAGTGATGAGTTGGATGGTAAAGAAGCTGAAGTTTTTCCTCATTCAGTTGGCCATCCATCCAGCAATTCCTCTGCTCAGCCTCTTGCCAACAGATTCCAAAGCCAAGTAGTTCCCAGTACCCCCAGAACCTTCCAACCAATGCTTGCTTCCATTCCTACCACAATTCCTCCTCCTTCACCAACTACTTCCCATGCCAGGCCTTCCTTGAATCCAGCAGTAAGGCCATCACCAGTCCAACCATCCAGAATCTCACCCATGACCACCTCTCGTCAACTCCAACCTGAGGCCAGCTCCAGTAGAAGAAGGGATGGTTTGTCTCCTTTACCGTTTCCTGCTGCTCAAGTGTTTCAAAGAATGGATTGTTGGTCTATCCGAGTTACCAGAGAAGATTCCAATGCGGCGAGTGAAAATCAAGATGCTATGGCCAGATTCTTCAGGAGGGTTGATAGAAATAGCAGAGAGCTGATCATGTATGCCAATGATAGAATGATTCCAGGGACTGCTTCTAAATTTTCCTGGTATGAAGATGAGTTGATAAATGACTTCCAGAGAACCTTTGATGATTTAGGTAGAGATAACTAGTTTTCCGTTTCCTTGTTTGTGTTTGGTTTGACTTCTATCCCCACTCTTATAAATACTAAAATGAAGAAAAGATAATGGAACCTCCCAATACATGATTTGGGGAGGGGATGCTGCTGCTTTAAAGAAATGAAAGAAAGAAAATTGTACAAGTAAAGAAAGAAAGAAATAAAGAATAAGAGTAAATGAGAGTAAAGAAAAGAAATAAAGAAAATTCCTGATGGCTGGTCCTCCTTGTGGTGAGCTGCTTGATTCTGGCCAAGAAGTGTCTGAAAAATGAAAACCAAGCATTTGATGCTCACAGAGTGGCCAGGGTAATGTTTTACAAGAAGTAGAACCCTCAGGGATGCATACCAGGAGATGGAACTTACTTTCATAACTCCCACTCCCCACCAAGCACCATAAAACTGAATAATTTGCCATAAATGACTTCCAACATGAATTGCCATAAATGACTTCTGAAATGAATTGCCATAAATGACTTGAAGTAATGAATGTCTTGAATTATGATGATTGGCACAAATGGAATGATAAATAAAAATAGAAAGAAAAAGACAAAGGAAGAAAGAAACATTTGGCCATATCTTGATAAGGTCCAAATGGAGGGTATTGATGTTGTATGCTTCCTGAACCTGTCCAAAGAATTGACAAGTGCTCACAAGGTGGCCAAGGTGATGCTTACAACAACATATGGGTAGAATACCCCCTTAAAGGTGCATGCCAGGAGAGGAACTTACTTTCATAACTTCTTCTCCCCACCAAGCACCATAAAGTCAAACTCTTGAGGTATATGGGCCAGGCTTGTCTGGATACAATGAATGGAAATCCTTGATAAGGTCTGGTGAGTTGGTAAGGTTGGAGGCTGGTTCCCAAGTGTTTCTTTCTGGGTCTTCACTGAATCCTTTCCACTCCACAAGATACCATAAATTACCTCTCTTGAGGTTTGAGTCCAGAACCTGAGCCACTTCCCATTCCTCTTGCTGCTCCACTAAGACTGCTGTTGGTGGCAATTGATGACAATTTGGGATAGTTTAATGCTTCACTGGTTCTAATAAGGACAAATGGAATACAGGGTGAACTGACTTCCATTTCTGAGGCAACTTGAGGTGATATGCATGGCTGCCAATCTTCTTCAGAACTTCAAAAGGTCCCAACCATCTTTCTGATAATTTCTTGGTGGGTCTTGTTGTCTTGATATTCTTGGAAGGTAGCCATACTTTGTCCCCAGGTTGGAAATCAGGTGGAATTGCTCTATTTCTATCTGCATACTTCTTTAATCTCCTTAATTCTGACTCTAATTCTTCTTTGACAACTTTCTGTACTGATTGGAGTTTTGTTGATAACTTTCCAGCAGGTGAATCTTGAGAAATATGGATTGAGTCAAAGCTGGGATTTCTTCCATAAATGGTGAAAAAAGGTGATTGCTTTGTTGATGAATGTTCTGCATTATTATAGGCAAATTCAGCCAGAGGGAGCCAGGTGTACCAGTCATCTTGATGATAGCTGACATACATCCAAAGATACTGTTCTAGAATCTGATTTACCCTCTCTGTCTGTCTATCTGTTTCCGGATGAAAAGCAGTTGAAAGATCTTTTGATATCTTATGCTGCTGACATAATTGAGTCCAAAATGATGAAACAAATAAAGATCCTCTATCACTGACAATACTGACTGGAAGGCCATGCTTGGAAAATACATGACTAATGAAGATTTGAGCTAGGTCCAGAGCATTGATTGTTCCATAAGTTTGAATGAAGATTGCCATTTTTGAGAACCTGTCCACAACTACTAGAATTGATTCAAAGTTGTTTGACAAGGGCAATTGAGTGATAAAGTCCATTGATAAGGAATTACAAGGACCAGATGGAATTTGAAGAGGCTTGAGTAGTCCAAACTTCTTATGATGAATGTTCTTGTTTCTTGAACATTGCTGACATGAGGACACATAGTCCTTGATGAATTGATTCATGCCAGCCCAATAAAAGTCCCTCTTGATGAGCTTGAGGGTCTTCTCCACGCCAGGATGGCCAGCCAAAGGTGAGTCATGATGCTTTTGAAGAATATTGAGTTGAAGCTCTTCATTGCTTGGGATTACCACTCTATCTTTGAATAATAACAACTTGGCTTGAGGTTCAAGAGAATAATCTGGAATTGATTTGCCTCTTGCTAGCTGCTTGAGTATTTCTTTATAGTCTTTGTCTTGCCATACTCCTTTTTGAATCTTTTCAACTAAATCTGAAAACACTTCCACTTTGATTGAAAAGAATCTTTATTCTTGAATTCCATCTTGTTTGATTACTTGATAAATATTTTGAGGATTCTTTCTGATGAAGTTCATCCCCCTCTCTGAGTACACGTCATCCCGATGTGACAAGGCATCTGGCAAAGTGGCCAGCCTGCCTGGGCGTTAAGTAATAGTGAAGTGAAATTCTGCAAGGAATTCAGCCCAATGGGCCTGACGACAAGTAAGAACTTTGGAAGACATAAAATACTGCAAGGAAGGGTGGTCTGTCAAGACCTCAAAAGAATTGGAAAGAGAGAGAAGAAATCCTATCCAGCGCTTGAGAGCCCAAACTATGCCAAGGAGTTCCTTGTCATGAATTTCATAGTTCAGCTCAGCTGGGAGAAGCTTGCGACTATCAAATGCAATGGGATGCTTTCCTGAGTCATTCACCTGGCTCAGTACAGCACCCAAAGCATAATCAGAAGCATCAGTCTCTACTATAGTAGGTAGAAAAGGATTGAAGTGAGATAAGATAGGAGCAGAGGTGAAAGCTTCTTTGAGTGCTTGAGACTGACTAAGAGCTTCCCCATTGAGGATGAAAGGAGAATATTTTTTAAGGAGGGAAGTGAGAGAAGTGATTTTTTTAGAATAATTTTTAATGAAACAACGATAAAAATTGGCAAAGCCAAGAAAAGATTGAAGGGCCTTGATGTTTTTGGGCTGAGGCCAATTGAGGATTTGCTGAACCTTTGAAGAATCCATCTTGAGGCCATCCCTTGAAACAACATAGCCCAAGTATTCCACACTTGAGGCATAAAATACACACTTGGAGGCTTTGGCAAACAAATTATTGTCCCTCAGTCTTTGGAGGACAGAGGCCACATGTTTGACATGTTCCTCCTCAAAACTGGAAAAGACCATAATATCATCTAAATAAACCACAACAAACACATCCAAGAAATCTGAAAAGATATCATTTACTAGATTCTGGAAAGAAGCAGGAGCATTGGTCAAACCAAATGGCATGACCAAATACTCATAACCACCATATTTGGCTCTAAAGGCAGTTAAGTGCTCATCCCCCTGTTTGATTCTCAGAAGGTTATATGCACCATGCAAGTCTATCTTGGAGAAGATAGTGGAACCATTGAATATGGTAAGGAGCTGGTTCATAGGAGGAACAGGGTACCTGTTCTTCCTAGTAACAGCATTAAGTTTGCGGTAATCAACACACAAACAAAGACCTCCATCTTTTTTCTTAACAAAAAGGACAGGTGCTCCTGTTGAAGAGGAGCTTGTTCTAATGAAACCTTTCTCTACATTCTCTGAAATGTAGGCCTGTAGTGTTTCTGACTCTTGATTTGATAAGGAGTATATAACACCAATTGGAGGTAGAAGACCCTCCAATTTGATATGGTGATCACAGGCGCGGTGTGGAGGAAGTTTCTCTGCTTTCACCTTGGAGAATACATCCAGGTATTGGTGATAAGCAGGAGGGACTACCTTCAACACAGTTTTAATTTCTTCAGGCTCCTCCTCCTCATCCGACTGCTCCTCCAGGGAGGCATTAAAAGATAAAGGAGGAAGGTCCATATCACCCTTGAAAGAGATGAAGTGAAGATATGGCAACATCTTCTCCAACATCTTTCATCTCTTTGAAGACTTAATCTCTTAATGGAAGTAATGACTGAGAGGGAATGATGGAAGGGATATGGACAGAAGAAGGAAGGGAAGGTGTCTTAAGTTCACCAACCAGAGCAACACTGTTGACAGCAGTGGCTAAGTCATTACTAGTAGAAGGAATAATATCACTAGAATTCTTATGACTAGAATCATAGGTGATCAATCCATTTTTCCAATCAATAATGGGATTACAATGGTAAAGGAAATCATAGCCCAATATCAGGTCTTCTTCCTTGGGTGAATCTATGGTAAAGAGGTCCCATTCAAAGCTTGGGAAGGAAGGCAAGTCAATTACCCACTTGGTATAATGGGTGATGAACAAGGCAGGGGATTCATTAGAATCCAGAATGAAAAGAGGAATCTTTTCAGGGAGCTCTGACAGAGTCAATGAGTACTTGAGAACTAAATTCTTTTCAATAAAGGAGTTTGTAGCACCAGAATCAATGAGAATACTATAAAAAATATCAGAGATAGAAGAGAAAATAAGAAATTTCAAAGATTTCTTGACACTAGTATTTAGAGTGCACAATTGTGCTCTTCAAGGAAATAAGTGAGAACCATTGAACACATCATGATCCCCACTCAGGCTTTTCCCTGCTTGCTATGGAAGCCTCTTGATGATTCCCAGGCTTGTTCTGAGGTCTCTTGAAGCATTTCTCAATTGGGTGCTTTCCCCCACAATAAGTACACAGCCGCTCTTTAATCCTCCTCTCCTTTTCAGAACCAATTAATTTTTTGTCCTTATTGAGGAAAGCAGCATGAGGCTTGTCCTTTGAAGATTGGAACTTCTTTCCCTTCTTGTTCTTCTTCTGGTGAGGCCTCTTTGAAGATGAGTTTTGAGGAGGCCTAGATTGATTGGATCCATTGACTGGAGGCTTCTTCTCTTGATTTCCACCCTTTTCTTTTTGCCTCTCATGATATCTTGTGTCTAACTCTAAAGTGAAATCCATAAGTTCTTGAAGAGTATCAAAAGTTCCAGGGTGAGAAGCCAACTGATCCAATAATCTTGATGCCAATCCTCTTCTGTAAACATGGATGTAAGCCCTTTCCCCCCAATCTCCAATTCTTGACATTAAGCTTCTGAAATCTACAATGTACAAGGATACATGACCACTTTCCTTCATCCTCAAATTGTCCAGCTCTTGTTCAGCTTTCCTGACTTCATTGGGGTCACCAAACAGAGTGAATAATTGAGATTCAAATAATGGCCAGTTATTGAGGAGGTAGGAAGGGCCTTCATTAGAAATATTTGAGAGATAGGGTTCAATCCACTTCCCAGCTCTACCAGTGAGAAAAGAAGTTGAGTAAAGAACTTTCTTCCTGGCAGAGAAGAAATTTGCTGGATCATTATGGAAGATTAATTGACAGGATTGGATAAATCCTCTCAATTTATGAGCTTGAGTACCATCAAAAGAATCAGGTGCCTTCATGGATGGAGTCTTGAAAGCAGGGGCTTTGGAATTGTCCCTGGGAGCAACTGCTTGAGTGAGTTTCCCCATGAATTGAGTCATCTTCTCCATCATCTTGAGGAGACTTGGATCAGTTTGAGAGACAAGAGATTGACTAGAAAGGGCTAGATTAGAACCCTGAGGCACCTCTGGAGCATTTTCCAAGGCATCTGCCACTTCAGTCTCCTCAGAATCTTCCTCTTCCACATACTCTTCCCCCTCTTCATCTTCAACTTCTCCTAATCTTACTCTTGCACCTTCAGACATGCCAGGGTAGCCACCCAAAATTCCAGAAAAGGATCTTGATCTTCTAGATTTCATTCCACCTATTCTTGAGGATGCTGCTCCTTCCATTGGTGGTCCTCTGTCCAGGTTTGCACTCAGTTGATGAACTGATGGTGTGTGCTCAAGAGGATCCCTTGCTGTAGGAGTGAGAACAGCTGGAATCTTTTGGGATCTAGTGTTCTTTTCTGGGGGACTATGCTGAACTGGCATTATGAACAGAAGTTGAATAACAGAAACTGGATGGTATTGAGAACAGAAATCAAAACTTGGCCAAATCAATCACAATAAAATCTTGATGAGTCTTGAGGAATCAATTCAATTCTTGAGGTGAAATCATCTTCAATCAACAATAAATCAAATTCAAATCAAATATCAATAATCTTGAGTAAATCAACAATCAATAAATATTCAATCAATAAATCAGTGTCTTCAATATGAATCAAGGTCTTGAGGAATCAATCAATCAATCAAAAATCTTCAGAAATCAATTCAAATATCTTGATGAGTCAAAATCAATCAATAGTCAAAATCAATTCTTGAGGATCAACAAAATATCTTGAGAATGCAAAGTCAATCAGTCCAATACAAATGAAAAATCCTGAATTGCTGAATCAATAAACCCAATGAATCCCAATGAATAATACAGTCAATTAAACCAATAAATAAATCCTGAATAAGACCTGAATGAGAACACAGAAAAAATTTGATTTGATAGAAATAAAATGAAGTGATGAAATGGTCAGAAATGATTAAGAAAGAAGAAAGAATCAATTTTCATATGAATGAAATGAATGAGATGAAAATTGATGAGAGAGAAAATCATGATCATTAAGAATCATAAGATAATTAAAAGGTCATAATTGATGAATGAGAGAAATGATTATAAAAGAATGAACAGAAAGAATCATTATGAATTAATTAATTTAATGTCACAGGGGCTCTTCGAAGGGAAGAGGGCCTGGCACTCAGTAGACTGGGACTCACTTATGGAGGGCTCAAAGATATGGTAAGAAAGGATACACTTAAGAGTTTTAAAGATGAATTACTAAATGAATGAATATAAGAAAGCAGCAACAAAAGAATAAGAATAAAATAATAGAAGAGCCAACCACAAACAAGTCCAAGTCCACTGTTTCAACCTGTCAGAATGAAGAGAGAAGGGTTAATAAGGATATGGCCACCCAAATCATAATTTACAGGCAAAGAGAGAAATGCAAAGACTAACTTGATATTAAATAAATATAATACCCAAAATAAGGATAAGAATATTCATAAAATAATAAGTAAACTAAATTAATTAACTGGGGAAAAGTCCCCAGGGGGAGAAAGAGGGGCTGTTATATGTGAGAATCACCAGCCCTAATCCAGCGGAAGAATTTTCTTGAGAGGATTGGATTATTGAATTGAGTCTGTCCAATACAGGTCATGTACAGCTGTACAGAACCTGTACAAGAGGTGTGGTGTATTTGAGTGATCATACAGTTTCATGCTGGTGTATTGAAACTGTATTGGGTGAATTCAACCTGTACAGGTATTGACAGGCTGTATTGATGTACCAAGCTGTATGCATGTTTCAGAGTGAAGATTGCTGAAACTGAATGCTGATGCAGATACTGGATCTGCTGATTTGAGGTGTTTAAGTGGGTGTATTGATGAATACCCTTACCCCTGGTGAGTGGTTGTTACAATTTGTCTCTGATAATGAACCATTAGGTGCTATAAGGGGACATGAAGTTGATATTACTCTTAATATTGACAGGCCATATCCTCCAGTACTTGGAAGACCAGCTTATCCAGCCAGTCCCAGAGCTAGAGAAGCCGTGGAAAAACATATCCAAGAGTTGATCCAACTTGGTGTACTAAGGAAAGTAGGCCATAATGAGGAAGTTGAAGTGACAACACCTGTTATTATTGCCTGGCATAATGATAAGTCAAGAATGGTTGGAGATTTCAGAGCATTGAATACCTACACAGTTCCAGATAGGTATCCAATCCCTAGAATTAAAGAAACTTTGACTCAATTGTCTAAAGCCAAGTATATAACATCAATGGATGCATTAAAATGCTTTCATCAAAATGTTTTGACGCCTAAAGCTAAGAAATTACTTAGAATTCTCACTCACTGTGGTATTTATGAGTATCTTAGAATTCCATTTGGCATTAAAAATGCTCCATCCCATTATCAAAGGATGATGAATACCATCTTTCCCACAGAATTTTCTGAAGGATGGCTTATCATTTATATTGATGATATTATCATATGTTCTGATTCTTGGTCCTTACACCTTGAAAGACTTGCAAGGGTACTTCACAAAGTTGCAGAAGTGAATATGAAAATTTCACTTAAGAAATGCAATTTTGGCTTTGAAGAACTCAAAGCATTAGGACATGTTGTTTCTGGTTTAAGTATGGGTATTGACAAGAACAAATTAGCAGCAGTGTTACTTAAGCCAATACCCCAGAATAAAAAGGAAATGATGTCTTTTCTTGGGTTTGCCAGTTATTATAGGCAACACTTAAAAGACTTTGCAATTATAGCCAAGTCACTTTATAGAATCTGTGATCAACAGACTGTATTTGAGATGACACAGGAGAGAATCAAAGCTTATGAGAAGATAAGGAGAGCTCTTACAGAAGCACCTTTACTCCTCATGCCTGACTGGAATATTCCTTTTAAATTGTACATTGATGCATGTGGAGATGGATTAGGGGCTGCCCTAAATCAAGTCCAAATTATTGATGTCAAACCTACAGAAGGACCAGTTTGTTTTATCTCAAGACAAATCAAACCAACAGAAGCCAGATACGGTGCAAGCCAAATGGAGTGCTTATGCTTGGTATGGGCACTTGAGAAATTACACTATTATCTTGATGGCAGTGGTTTTGAAGTGATAACTGACTGAAATGCAGTAAAATCACTTCTTAACATGAAAGCTCCCAACAGACATATGTTGAGATGGCAAATAGCCATTCAGGAATATAGAGGAAGCATGACTATAGTCCACAAAGCAGGAAACATTCACAAGAATGCTGATGGACTCAGCAGGTGGGCATTAGCCAACACTCCTGATAACCCAGCTTATGTACCTTTGGAGGCTGAACCACAGATTCCAATTGAAGGGATTAACATAACTAATATTGGGACTGAATTATTTGAAGAGGTCAGAGAATCTTATAAACAGGACAAGAATTGCCATATCTTGACTTCTTTATTAGATAAAGACTGCAAAGATACATTTTTGGTCAATGTACTAGATGAAGTTTGAAGAAATTTTTATTCTGAAGGAAGATTTCACTTGTTTGATGGGATTATTTACCACAGAACCAAACATTCTTGTGTAATGACATTATGTAGCAGATTGCTTATTAATACCATTCTTCATGAATGCCATGATAGCATCTACTCTGGACACCTGTCAGAAGACAGAACACTTGAAAAAGTAAAGAACTGTGCATGGTGGCCATCTTGGAGAAAAGAAACCATTGAATATTGCCATACCTGTGACAGATGCCAAAATGAAAACAGGAGTACAGGCAAGAAATTTGGACTAATGATTCATATTCACAAACACAAATTCCCTTGGGAAGTTTTTCATATTTATTGTGTCACAACACTTCCTACAAGTGGTGACAGAAGTTATAATTCTGGTTTAGTCATTGTAGACAGATATAGCAAGACTCCCATATTCTTACCATGTCATAAGGATAGCACTTCTATGGATACAGCTCTTCTTCTATGGAGTAGAGTTATTTCTCATATAGGATTATTTAAGAATATTATAAGTGAAAGAGATCCCAAGTTCACATCTGCACTTTGGACCAATCTTCATAGATTGTTTGGGACTAAGTTATCATTCTCTACAGCATATCACCTTCAAACAGATGGGCTAGCAGAGAGGATGATTCAAACTTTAGAAGACATGATCAGAAGATTTTGTGCTTATGGGTTAGAATTCAAAGACTCAGATGGCTTTACCCATGACTGGTGCACTCTGATACCTGCACTAGAATTGGCATACAAGACATCAGTCCATTCTTCCACAGCACAAACTCCTGCTATGTTAGAAAAAGGATGGAATCCAAGACTCCCAGCAGACACACTTAGGAAAGACTTGATTGACATTCATCCTACAGCTTCCAGCTTCAAAATAATGCTTGATAAAGTAAAAAATCATGCAAAACAAAGTATGAATGATGCTTTTGATTATGCAAAGCAGAAGTGGGACAAGAGTCATAAAGTACCAGACTTCAAAGTAGGGGACTTAGTTCTAGTTTCAACCTTGAATTTTAATAATATCAAAGGCCCAAAGAAACTCAAATATTCTTATGTAGGACCTTTTGTTATTGTTCCCTTACATGGAACCAATGCAGTTCAAGTGGAATTGAGTGGTGAATTGGAAAAAAAACACCCCACCTTTCCAGTCAGCTTGATAAAGCCTTATCAACCAGCTGATAAAGAATTGTTTCCTTTAAGGAACCCAACTCCTTCAACTGTTCCACCAGTGGAACAGAATGAAGACAAAAAGATAAAGAAAGTCATTAAAGAAAGGAGAATTAGGGGTAAAAATCAACGAGAATATCTTGTCAGATATAGAAATCCAGTACATGAAGATTAATGGCTGGCAGAATCAGATATACCTGACTCAGATAAACTCTTGAGAAGATTTAGACATGAAAGAAGGCCACAAGCCTGAATATGTCTATAAATGTGCTTTAAATTACTTGATCTAAGTAATGTCTAGAGGTTGGACAGTGGACATTAACCCCCCTTTGGGGCCTTTTACTCTTTATACCATTGATAAAATTGTAGTACAATTTTATTTTTTGGTGGGAGGGAATGTGAGCCTTGAGGTATATTCTACATACCCAAATAGGCCACAATTATCTTAAAAAGAAATTTGGAATTATGCATAACTCATAAGTCATGCATATATCCAAAATTCATCATTTTTGATTTCAGAAAAGATGAAGAACTTTTTATTGAGTAGGTAAATCCATGGATTTAAGGCCAGATTTGGATTCTACACAAAAATTCACCTAGGGTAGCTCCATAGAGTGAATAAGCTCAAATTAATCCTTTGAGGTGGTAAAATGGAAAATAATTCAATACCACATCATCAATACCACATAAAAGATCTGTGAAAATTTTTGTTTTTCTTAATTTCACGCCAAAATAATGGGAATGTGAGAAATCCCATGCTACATATACACTAAGAATAGTGTTATGCATGTTTTGAGCCCTTAATATCATGGTATTCTTACATGGACCTTTGGTACACCCATAGTGGATATCTCACTTGAAGCTTAAATTTCTATTTTGAAGTAAAAAATAAGCAAGGGGGACAAAAGACATCAAAGAGAGCCAGGGTACCCAGCTTCTGAGGCCTCAGAGGTGTGGACAGCTCCAAAACTTGAATCCATGGCTGATCTTGGCCTCATTGGTAAACTAAAACCTTTTGGGAGCTTGGTTACCATGTTACAACTACTGTAAATCTTAAGAAAATAGCAAATAACCTGCTATTTTGACGTGCCAAGGAGGTAAAGAGCTACTTAGACTCCTGTAACCATGTCAATTCTTAATTCTTTTCCATAGATAGACCCCAAAAGAGTAATTAAAACCCTTTTTGGACTTGTATCCATTGATTTACCTCATAGCAACCAGTGAAACACTGATATTTGCAATTATACATAGAAATGAGGTAAAAACTTCCAAAATTCATTAAAAATACAATTCTTAATGAATCTTTCTGAAACTTTCAGTACCAATGTAAATCCGTATTATCTATGGTACAACCAAAAAGAATTACAGTTTTACTAGTAAAGTAAAAGGTTTTACTTACAGTCCATTTTTGACTATTCTACGTGAAACACTGAATCTTCAAAAATTTACAGTAATTACAACCTGTGATGAAATTGGCAATAACATTGATAACTTTGAGAAGTAAATGATTATTTTGGAATAAAAGAAGATTTACAGATGTTACTCCTTTTATTCTTAACCATATTGGGGTTGGTAGTCACGTAAAAGCATCAATTAAGTAATTATGATAATCTTACGTGACAACAGATGATGCAATCAATAATCCAAAAAGGTTTATTGTTTTCTCACTCACTGGTTTTTTAGTTTGCTCTATGGCACGCCTCTGTGAGCTGTTGTTGACTTAAAAGAGGCCTCCTCTTGCTGTTTTTTCCACATCATCATCATCTTATTATCATTTGAACCATTATTACCAACAAGTAAGTATTAGTTATAGCTATTCTTAAGTGTTTTAAATCTTTCAAAATCAATCAGAAAGACGTGAGATCATAGAATCCAACTATGTATTGTTGTAATACTGTTATAAATTCATTTTGATCCTTAAAATCCACAATTCTACGTCAAATCTCTCTATCTTATCTTTCAATAAGTTCTTTGGAATATTAGTGAGTTATTTATTTTTAATTCTTAAAGTTTTTCTCTAGAATTAGTTTTCTTCAAGAATTATCATTATAATTATTCTTGCAAAAGATAATTATATATTAAAATAATTTTATTATTTTAATAAAAGAAGTTTTATTATTAAAATCTTCTTGTAATTGATTCTTGTAGATAATTACTTGCTCACTGTTAAAATCACTAATAGTGTTTAACACATGAAAGAAATAATTCTTCAATTATTTAATTGTGGTTATAATAACATTTTGTTATTATATTTAATAAGAACAGTCATAGTACTTTTGAATAATAGTAATATTATCATCAGTTTCATAGGAAAATCTTACAGCTTCCAACATCAGAGGTTATTTATGGAGTAAGAAAGATGGGCCTTTTGGAAAAGAGTTCCCAGTTTCTGAGGCCCCTACCACTGATGTTACCTCAGGGTATTCCGATTATGAGTCTGTTGAATTTCTTGATTGAATTGGGCGCTTATCTCTTGCAATAGTGACTGGTTCTAGGAAGAGGGATGTGGCTAGGTGGACTAATGTTGGTGGTAGGCCAATCTATTCCAGCTCAGAGTTCCCAATCTCTAGGATCAATACTGAAGGTTTAGTGAAACAAAAAAGACAAATTTCCAATTCCCCACATGATCCCAAGGCTGAAGGTAGTGATTGATGGGATGGTAAAGAGGTTGAGGTGGTTCATAATTCTGTTGGCCATCAATCCAGTACTTCCCCTTCTAGTCCTCCTGCCAAGATATTCCAAAGCCATATAATTCCCAGTACTTGCAGAATTTTCCAACCAATCCTTGCTACCATCCCCACTTCTCTTCCTCCTTCATCACCACGTTCTTCCAAGACCATGCCTGCCTTGAATCCAGAAGTAAGACCATCCCCCATCCATCAGTCCAGAAATTCCCCCATAGTCACCTCTAAACAGCTTCAGTAGAAGAATAGAGGGGCTTTCTCCTTTGCCATTTCCTGCCACTCAAGTAATTCATCAAATTTATTGTTGGCCTATCCAAGTTACCAGAGAAGATCCAAATATGGAGAGTGAAAATCAAGATGCTGTTACCAGGTTGTTCAGGAGAGTTGATAGGAATAGTAGGGATGTGATTGAGTATGCTAATGATAGCACTATTTTTGGTACTGCCTCTGAGGAGATGGCTGCAAAAAGTTCCTGGTATGAAGATGAGCTTATTAAGGATTTCCAGAGAACTTTTGATAATTTGGTTAGAGATAACTAGTTTCCTTGTCCTTGTTTGTGTTTTTTTTACTTCCATCCCCACTCTTAATACATACCTAAAAATTAAAATAAATGGAACCTCCCAATACATGATATGGGAGGGAATTCTGCTTCTTTATAAAGAAATAAAAAAGAAAACAAGAATTATACAAGTAAAGAAAGAGAATAAATTGAGAGAAAAGGAGAGAAAAAGAGAGTAAAGAAAAGGAAATAAAGAGATTCCTGAGGTGTTTCCTTCCTGTGGTCAATTGCTTTATTTTGGCCAAGAATTTTCTGCAAGATAAATTCCAAGCATTCAATGCTCACAGAGTGGCCAAGGTTATGTTTCACAAGAATTAGAACCCTCAGGGATACATACCAAGAGATGTAACTTACTTTAATAACTTCCACTCCCCACCAAGCACCATAAACAGATACCTCTGCATTGATTGACCTTGAAGTAATTCATTTCTTGAATAATGATAATTGGCATAAGCTGTAAAAGAAAGAAGAAAAGGGAAAAGAAGGAATTTGGCCATATCTTGATGACAGGTCTGAATTTGAGGGTATTGATGTTTCAAGGCCTTCTTAATCTGTCCAAAGAGGTGACAAGTGCTCACAAAGTGGCCAAGGTGATGCTTACAACAACATTTGGGTAGAATATCCCCTTAAAGGTGCAGGCCAGGAGAGGAACTTACTTTCATGACATCCAATCCCCACCACGCACCATGAAATAAAACTCTTGAGGTATTTGGGCCAGACTTGTCAGGATACAATGAATGGAAATCCTTGACAAGGTCTGGTGAGCTTGTAAGCTTGGAAGCTGGTTCCCAAGTTGTTTTTTCTGGGTCTTCACTGAATCCTTCCCGCTCTACAAGATACCATAATTTACCTCTTTTGAGTTTTGAGTCCAGAACCTGAGCCACTTCCCATTCTTCTTCCTCCTCCACTAGAGTTTCTGGTGGTAGCGAATGATTTCAATTTGGGATACTTGACTGCTTGACTGGTTCTAGTAATGACACATGGAATACAGGGTGAAATGTATTCCATTTCAAAGTAAACTTGAGGTGATATGCATGGCTTCCAACCTTCTTCAAGACTTCAAAGGGTCCAAACCATCTTTCTGAAAGCTTCTTTGTGGGTCTTGTAGTCTTGATATTCTTGGAGGCTAGCCATACTTTGTCCCCAGGTTGGAAATCAGGTGGAATTGTCCTATTTCTTGAATCTCCTTATTGCTGACTCTAATTCTTCTTTGACTACTTGCTGTACTGATTGGAGTTTTGTGAATAATGTTCCAGAAGGTGAGTCTTGAGAAATATGTATTAAGTCAAAACCAGGATTTCTTCCATAAATGGTGAAAAAAATTGATTGATTTTTTGATTATTGTTCTTCATTATAGTGGGAAAATTCATCCAGAGGGAGCCAGTTGGTCCAGCCATCTTGATGGCAACTGAAATAAATTTAAAGACACTGTTCTAGAATCTGATTCACCCTCTCTATCTGACCATCTGTTTTAGGATGAAAAGCAGTTGAAATATCTCTTCATATCTTGGCCTGCTGACATAATTGAGTCCAAAATGATGAAAAAAAGAAAGATACTCTATCACTAACAATACTGGCTGGAATAACATGTTAGGAAAAGACATGGCTAATGAAGATTTGGGCTAAGTCTGGGGAAGTGAGTGCTCAATAAGTTGAAATAAATATTGCCATTTTTGAGAATATATCCACACCTACTAAAATTGAATAAAAGTTTTTTGACAAGGGAAATTGAGTTATAAAGTCCATTGATAATGAGCTTCAAGTACCAGATGGAATTTGAAGAGGCTTGAGTAATTCAAACTTCTTATGATGAATGTTCTTGTTTCTTGAACATTTCTGACATGAGGACACATAGTCCTTAATGAATTGATGCATGCCAGCCAAATACAAATCCCTCTTGATGATCTTGAGGGTCTTTTACTTTGCAGGATTGTGATCCTTTGAGATATGCCCAAATATCCAAAAACGTCACAGCAAAATTTCTGTAATAATTACACTCATGATAATTATCTCAAAAATTAGTAAAATACCATAAATAAGTACAAAATCTGAATTAAAGAAGAATCTAATGAATAAAAATGTGAAATAAATCACACCATTAGACTCTTAATGGTAAAATACACATATACTATTTTTATGGCATATCTGTAAATTCAATATTTAATGAGTTATAAGTAATAATACCTTATAAAAAACATGAATCATTAATTCTTTCAGAAAACAATGAAACAGCACATACAATAAATTGTACCATTGGATTCCCCACAAACCTTCACACATAAAACAATTATAAATCTATTCTCTAAAGTTAATACTTAAGGAATTAACCTGAATATATGCACTTTTTTGGTCAATGCATATATTCATGGTTTTTAGCTAATATCTCTTGAAATATACAAGATAACAAGATAAACCAAAAACCGTCACCATGTGATTACTTTAGGAATACAGATATGGAGTTTATTTCACATGTTACAAACAAGGTTAAAACTTGTAATGGATTATTGAATAAAATCAATAGAGCTGTTGACCACTTTGTTGTGAAAGTGGTCCAAACTTAAGAAAAAAGTAGACAGTATGATTCTACTAGTTCATACGTGATGAATGACGTAATATTCATTATAATATTTAAGGTATAACCCCTTGAAATCATGGTTTGAAGTTTAAAATATTCAATTTTGACAGAAAAGATGAGTTACAAGAAAAATCACCAAAAAGAGAGTTTTGATAATGTAATTAAATTGTCCTTGCAGTTTAATATTGACATTCCAAGCTATGAGAATCCACTCTCAGAATATCTGTAGTGTGTATAACTTAACAGTTGTTAATGATCAAAGTTTAAGCTTAAATTTGATCATTTATGATCACTCACTGTAATCTTGTTTTAAGATTAACAGTCATATAAGTGATGAAACTGATGAATACTATTAAATTATGATTATTACTCATAAACCTCATGAAGTTTAGGCTTCTTCCAAGCCTCTTATTTAATCAAACTTAGAGTTATAGTGATAACTCTAAATAATGGCGTAATAATGACATAAGATGGTTTGATAATGATGTAATCATCACTAAACCTTAAAATATTACTCATTTCTAGTAGAACAGATCAGTACACGTCTACTAGAAGTCTTCTGGACTCTAGAAGGGAGGTATTTACTATAAATAGAGCTCTTTTTACTCTATTTTCCCCTCAGATGCTTACAAGACACTAAATAATTAAATCAAAAAGGTAAATTCTTTATTCTTCATATATAAAACTTTTATATTATTAAAGACCAAACATTATCTTTATTATAATCATCAATATTGACATTATTACTTCAATTATTTAATTGTTTTTCTCAAAAATCTCTTTAAAACTCTATTTCCATGTAAAAATCAAAGAATATTTGTAATTTCTCTATTTCTATTTGTAACTACAGTTTGTATAAATTGTATTTACATTATTTTGGTGTAAAATCTTTCAAAATCATTATTTTAAGTGTTAATAGTAGGTTATTTTCTCTTTATTATTACTTTCAATAATTCTTATATTGATATAAATAGTATTTATATTAATAAATAACTTTAATTTTAGTGATATTATTGTTATTAAGTGTTTTCTATTTATAAAAAACAATTTCTTACACCTTTATTATTTGGTGGTAACAATAATCAAGTGCTTATAAATATATTAATTATTATATATTAATATACTTTTTTATTATATTATTATATTTATTTAATAATATAATGCTTTTTTATACCTTAATTATAATAATTCACAATTATTATAATTAATTTTATCTTATTATTTATTATTCATAAGGAAATTCTTAGTACAATAAGTTAAATATTTGTAATATTTGTTTATTGTTTCATAGTCAAACCTTACATTTGGGGGCCTGGCCATGATATTTAATTTAAAATACCTATAAAAAAGATTCTAATTGGGTTTATCCAATAATAAATTATAATTATAATCATAAAATTATATGATAACTTTAAATTTATTGATTTTAAAAGCTATTGAGGCATTTGGAAAGCAATTGTACTGTCTTGCACGTGGTTTTTCACATTCTTAGACTTGCAAGAGCTTTTTTTGAGTGACTCTAGTGATCAAAAAAGATTTTTTATGAATTACAAATAATTTTATATTATAAATGAATTTCATAATAGAATCATATTCATTTTTTTATTTTATTCTTTAAAAATAAAAACATGAAAAATATTAAAAAATATTAAAAAATATTAAAAACCAATCAAAAAAGTTACTTCTATTCATTTTTATTCATTTCTTTATTCATTTCATTTTTTCAAAGATATAAAAGCAATTTTTACGTGGAAAATTGCCATATCTTACCAAAAAATAACACTTCTTATATAAAATACTTATATTTATTTGTCTGTTTTAATGCTTGAAGACAATTCAACAGAAAACAACCAAGGCACTGTTGAAAGATTGGTGCAATAAACCTGCCCAAGTTCTCCAACACCAATTGTCATTAAGAAAAAAAGACTAATAAATTAGACTTTCCAGGACCCACTATTCAGGACTCTGAAGGTGAGTACCTCATTTATGAATTTCCATAAGAAGAATTCTTTTCCTGAAATCCTCTTATTTCTTATTTCTTAAATCATGACTACTAGAAGAGGCTCCCAATACTCCATCTAATCAGATGGTGCTGGACTCAGAGGTAGAATTCATTCCTCAAAAGGGAAAAGAAAGGGCAATATCCCCAGTGGAACAGAATCCACACAAGGAAGTGCCTTATCCCAAAGGCAACTCTCAGAAGTGCCCACAATATCTGAACCAGAGTTAGAACTGAGTATGAGTAACTCAAACAGGTACAAATCACATTCAGAGGGCTCAGATAGACATTTACATGAGCCAGTACAAGCAGTACTACACAGTGTACAAAGACAAGGACTGGGAAATGTTGCCTCAAATACACCAAGGAGTGATGAGCTCCTGGCACATCCTCAAAAGGTTCCTCACAGAGGATGAGACAGTGGTATACTCAAATGGATGGAATCCACTGTCATCCAAGCCTCAAATCAAAAATATCAAGGAGTACCACTCCAAAAAGAGGGAGGCAAGCAAGGAAGAAGCCCCAGTAGCTTCTACCAGCAAGCCTCAAGCCAACCAACCTCCCCAAGAAGGGAAGAAGAACAAGAAAAAGAATTGGAGGAAACCATATTCCCTAAGCTACAGGATTTCAAAAATCCAAAAAATATGCCATGGACAATGTCTTCAACATGGCCAAAACTTTGATGGAATTAAAAGACAAAGAGGGGCAAAGAATGAGACAACCCCATTTCCCAAAAAAATAACCTTATCTCCTGATGTTGTAAATACTTTAACAGAGCTTAAAGACAGTATTTTACCTCTTATAAGACATTAAAAATAGTTTTTCATCTTTACAAGAAATAAATAATAGCTTATTTTTGACAAAACCTGTTGTACAAAATAAAAAAGGAATTGATAACATTCAATTAATGGTTTAAAACAACAAAACAAATGTTTTAATTGATAATATTCAAAAATTGATACAAGGACAACACAAATTGTATAAATACATAAAAGATATCAAAGATAAAACTTTGACAATCAATTATGTTGTGAGTATTAATAATCTTACAGAAAAATTGAACAAATTAAGTATTTCTGTAGAAAAATTTGAAGAAAAGACTTCATCACACCAGAAATTACTTTTAGACAATGTGGAAAAAAGTGATGAAGCAAAAATGCATCTGAAAGATGATTGTTAAAGTGAAATAAGGCTCATCACTGAAAAAATGGATAAAATTAATGAGGCTAACTCAAATATTCCAAAATTATCAACTCCATTTTCTCACATAAGAAGGCCTGACAAACCAAAAGAGGAATTAACGAATCCATTCATAACAGACCCGAGTCACCAAGATAATTACCAAGTCCTAATGAAGGAAACACCTCAATTGAATGAATGGCTAACATTCACAGGAGAAGGTGAATATGACCATATGTCATTTATTAAAACAATTGACATGTTACAAGAAGATTATGCCATACAAGATGAATACACTCTGTAAGATGTGACTATGAAGCTGATGATAATAATACTATTAATCAACATTACTATGTCTGTTCTTATGAAATATAATAATAAAATATTATTATAGCCACAATTAAATAATTAAAGAATTATTTCTTTCATGTGTTAAACACTACAAGTGATTTTAACATTGAGCAGTAATTGTCTACAAGAATCAATTACAAGAAGATTTTAATAATAAAACTTCCTTTATGAAAAGAATAAAATTATTTTAATATATAATTATATTTTGCAAGAATTATTATAAATTTAATTCTTGAAGAAAACTAATTATTTAGAGAAAACCATTAACGATTAAGAATAAACCACTGACTAATATTCCAAAGAGCTTATTGAAAGATAAGATAGAGAGATTTGACGTAGAATTGTGGATTTAAAGGATCAAAATGTATTTATAACAGTATTACAACAATATATAGTTGGATTCTATGATTCCACGTCTTTTTGATTGATTCTCAAAGATTTAAAACACCTAAGAATAGCCTTACTAATACTTACTTGTTGGTAATTATGGTTTAAATGAATAATAAGATGATTATTGGAAAAAACAGCAAGAGGAGGCCTCTTTTAAGTCAACGACAGCTCACAGAGGCGTGCCATGGAGCCAACTGAAAAACCAGTGAGTGAGAAAACAATAAACCCTTTTGGATTATTGATTGCATCATCTGTTGTCACATAAGATTATCATAATTACTTAATTAATGCTTTTACATGACTACCAACCCCAATATGGTTAAGAATAAAAGGAGTAATATCTGTAAATCTTCTTTTATTCCAAAATAATCATTGATTTCTCAAAGTTATCAATGTTATTGGCAATTTCATCACAGGTTGTAATTACTGTGAAATTTTGAAGATTCGGTGTTTCATGTAGAATAGTCAAAAAATGGACTGTAAGTAAAACTTTGAATTTTACTAGTAAACCATAATTCTTTTTGGTTGCACCATAGATAATGCAGTTTACCACTAGTCCTGAAAGTTTCAGAAAGATTCATTAAGAATTTTATTTTTAATGAATTTTTGAAGTTTTTACCTCATTTCTACGTAGAACTGCAAATATCAGTGTTTAACTGGTTGCTATGAAGTAAATCAATGGATACAAGTCCAAAAAGTGTTTAAATTACTCTTTTAGGGTTTATCCATGGGAAATCATTAAGAATTGACATGGTTACAGGAGTCTAAGTAGCTACCCCCTCAAAATAGCAGGTTATTTGCTATTTTCTTAAGATTTACTGTAGTTGTAACATGGTAACCAAGTTCCCAAAAGGTTTTAGTTTACCAATTAGGCCAAGATCAGCCATTTATCCAAGCTTTAGAGTTGTCCACACCTCTGAGGCCTCAGAAGTTGGGTACCCTGGCTCTTTTTGATGTCTTTTGTCCCCCTTGCTTATTTTTCATGTCAAAATAGAAATTTAAGCTTCAAGTGAGATATCCACTATGGGTATACCAAAAGTCCATGTAAGAATACCATGATATTAAGTGCTCAAAACATGCATAACACTATTCTTATTGTATATTTAACATGGGATTTCTCACATTCCCATTATTTTGGCATGAAATTAAGAAAAACAAAAAATTTCACGGATCTTTTATGTGGTATTGATGATTTGGTATTGAAGTATTTTCCATATTACCACCTCAAAGAGTTAATTTGAGCTTATTCACTCTATGGAGCTACCCTAGGTGAATTGTTGTGTAGAATCCAGATCTGGCCTTAAATCCATGGATTTACTTACTCAATAAAAA
This sequence comes from Austropuccinia psidii, assembly GCA_023105745.1. NCBI lineage: Eukaryota > Fungi > Basidiomycota > Pucciniomycetes > Pucciniales > Sphaerophragmiaceae > Austropuccinia > Austropuccinia psidii. Next base: position 40,592,999 of record JALGQZ010000011.1, read on the forward strand.
GTTATTCATCTTTTCTGAAATCAAAAATGATGAATTTTGGATATATGAATGACTTATGAGTTATGCATAATTCAAAATTTATTTTTAAGATAATTGTGGCCTATTTGGGTATGTAGAAGATACCTCAAGGCTCACACACTCACTGTTTAAGAAATCTGCAAAAAGATGGAATTATGGCATAAGACAAACAAATGGCAAAAATACCCAGTCTTGGTGGAAACAAGAAATAATCACCAAGTGGGCTAATGATTCCTGGAGGTACAAAATAGAAAATGCATTTGAAAACTCCTTCTTTGACCCAGAAAAAGATAAACCTTTGACTTGGTTCTTAAAACAAGTTGAAAGATTAAATGCACTGTACACAGAAATGTCACAAAAAATGGTACACATGAAAATACTTAAGAAATGTGGAGGAAAATTGGAACATTCCCTGAGAAGCAGGTGTATAGAACCATGATCCACAGAAGAGTATATCAATGCGCTAGAAGACATAGTGACAAGAGCAAAAATTGGCAGAACTTGGAAGAAATTGAACAGCAAAAGTCAAAATAAGCCATTTATCAAAAAAGATAAATCACAACAAGCTTTCAAGCCCAATAAATCCAACAATAATGAGAAAAGGAAATCCCATAAATGTGGAGGTATTGGACACTTGGCCAATAATTGCCTTAAAAAAGCAAAAATCAATGAAATTGTGGAAACAGAAGACCACAATGAAAAAGAAGAAGAATATGATTCTGAAAAGGACACAGAAAAGTCAGAAATGTCTGAGGGTGATGAAATTAATATAATTAATGCAAAAATTAATAATATTGATATAATTTATGAAGTACTAGATGTTAACTCAAACTTACCACAAGCTGGAACATCTGACACAAACCTGACAAATGTACAAGATGCCAAACTGTATAGACCCAAAACTGCAAAAGGAATGGGATATACAGCTGGAAAATTGAGTATAAGTATTTTCATTGTTGATAACCAAGAGGCAGGAGTAAACTTGGATACAGGAGCATATTGCACCAGTGTTGGTAAAGTTTATTTAAAAACAATTGTTCCAGGTTGGCAAGAAAACCTTATACCAATACAAGGTGTCAAATTTAGTAGTGCAAGTGAGAGCATGAAGCACCTTGGAATAATTGACTTGACACTCATTTTTCCTCATCCTTCACAATTTGTCAGAATTAAAGTAGGGTTTGTGGGAAGGGACAACTGTACTAGTAATCACTTCATACTTGAAAATGACCACTTGTCAATCTATGGTATAGACATCTCTAACCAAAAAGAGAGATATTTCACTATAGGAGACAACAAAAGACAAAGGTTTGGCTTCTTAAGTAACAAAAACCAAATTACAGCTATTAGGAATGAAGAAAAAAGTCCAGAAAAGAAACTTTTTATATCTTAACAGCTCAAAGAGGCACAGTTCAATCAAGATTTAACGGAAAAAATGAAAGAAAAATTGATTTACCTCTTATTTAAGTATAAAAATGCCTTTGCAACTGACAAAGAGCCACTAGGTGCCAGAATTGGGTATGAGGTAGATATAATGCTTAATGTGGAAAAGCCTTACCCACCCTTATTAAGGAGACCTGCTTACCGAGCCAGTCCAAGGGCTAGAGAAGCCTTGGAGGTACACATTAAATAATTAATGGACCTTGGAGTATTAAGGAAAGTAGGACATAATGAACAGGTAGAAGCTACTACACCTGTCATTATAGCTTGGCATAATGGAAAATAAAGAATGGCAGGGAACTTCAGAGCCCTGAACACCTATACAATCCGTGACAGATATCTAATACCCAGAATCCATGAGACATTGACACAATTGTCACAAGCTAAGTTCATCACAGCCATGGATTCTCTAAAGGGTTTTCATCAAAATTTCTTAACAGACAATGCCAAGAGACTACTAAGAATAATAGTCCACTGTGGAATTTTTGAATACCTAAGAATGCCATTTGGTATAAATAATGCACCTTCCCATTATCAAAGAGTGATGAATACCATATTTCCTGAAGAATTATCAGACGGATGGTTAATTATCTATATTGATGATATCATAGTTTGCTCAGAAACTTGGGAAAATCACCTGACAAGACTAGACAGGGTACTACAAAAAATAGTGCAAGTGAATATGAAAATTTCCTTGAAAAATTGTCATTTTTCATATAGTGAACTAAAATCACTAGGACATGTTGTATCTGGACTTAGTCTAGGCAAAGACAAGAATAAAGTAGCTGCAGTACTACTTAAGCCAATGCCTCAAACCAAAAAAGAAATTCAATCATTTCTTGGATTTTCTGGTTACTATAGACAGCATATAAAGGACTTTGCAAAAATTTCCAAATACTTGTATAAGCTATGTGACCAACAAACAGTCTATGAAATGACTGAAGAAAGGTTCAAAGCATCTTAAGAATTGAAAAAATCCTTAACAAATGCCCCATTTCTTCTAATGCCAGATTGGAAACTACCCTTTAAGCTTTACATTGATGCTTGTAGAGAAGGACTAGGTGCTGCACTACACAAGACACAAATCATCAATGATAAACCAGTGGAAGGACCAATCTGTTTTATTTCAAGATAGATAAAGCCAAATGGAATGCCTCTGCTTAGTGTGGGCTTTAGAAAAATTACACCATTACTTGGATGGAACAGTATTTGATGTGATTACAGACTGTAATGCTGTAAAATCTCTATTAAATAGGAAAACTTCAAATAGACATATGCTGAGATGTCAAATTGCTATTCAAGAAAATAAAGGAAATATGACTATTGTTCATAAATCCAGTAATATTCATAAAAATGTAGATGGTCTTCGCAGGTGGGCTCTAGCAAATACTCCTGAAAATCCAGCATGGGTATCACAGGAGGAGCACCATATAGAAGGGATATGTGTCGCAGACATTGGCACAGAATTCTTTAACCAAGTTAAAGAAAGCTATAAAATAGATAGGAATTTCCATATCTTAAGCCAACTTCTAATTAAATACTGTAAAGACCCATCACTTTCATCAAAATTAGATGAGATATGGAAAAAAGGCATATGATGAAGGAAGATTCCACCTCCTTGATGGAATCCTCTATCATAGAACAAAACACACCTGTGTTATGGCCCTAACATATAAAGCTCTAATAAATGCTATTTTACATGAGTGTCATTATAGTGTTGCAGCTGGACATCTCTCAGAAGATAGAACACTAGAGAGGGTGAAAACCTGCTCTTGGTGGCCAAATTGGAAGAAAGATGTTGCATAATACTTCCAAACCTGTGACAGATGTCAAAAGGCCAACAGAGCCACAGGAAAGAAATTTGGAATGATGATCCAAATCCAAGAACCAAAATCCCCTTGGGAAATAGTTCATATGGATTGGGTAACAGCACTACCTCCAGGAGGAGACAGAAGTTATAATGCATGCCTAGTGTTAGTTGACAGGTATTGCAAACCTCCTATGTTCCTATCATGTCACAAAGATGACACAGCTATGGACACATCCATAATAATACGGAATAAAGTCATTAGTCACACAGGCTTATTCCAAAATATCATAAGTGACAGAGACCCAAAGTTCACTTCAGCATTATGGACAAACCTCCATAGCTTGTTTGGGACAAAATTTTCATTCTCAACACCTTACCATCCTCAAACTGATGGCTTAGCAGAAAGAATGATACAAACCTTGGAGGACATGATCAGAAGATTCTGTGCTTATGGACTGGAATTTAAAGATTCTGATGGTTTTACCCATGATTGGTGTACACTAATACCAGCTCTTGAGCTAGCATATAAGACATCAATCCATTCTTCTACTGGCAAAACACCAGAAATGCTAGAAAAAGGTTGGAATCTAAGTGTTTATGATACCCTCAAAAAGGACTTAGTGGATATACATCTAATAGCAAGAAGTTTTAAAATAATGCTTGACAAAGAAAGACACCATGCAAACAGATGTATGCAAGATTCTTTCAAATATTCAAAAGAAAGATGGGATAAAAGTCATAACCCACCTGACTTCAAAATAGGAGACTTGGTCCTAGTGTCAACTCTTAATTTCAATAATATAAGAGGACCAAAGAAATTGAAAGATTCCTTTGCAGGACCATTCATGATAAAAGCACTACATGGACATAATGCTGTGCAATTGGAGCTCACAGGTGAACTAATGATCAAACACCCAACTACCCCTGTAAGTCTGATAAGACCTTACAGCTCAAGTGACAAGGAATTATTTCCACTAAGAAATAAACCCCCACTTGAAATACCACCTTTGGAAGAAGGAGATGAAAAGAAAATTGTGAAAGTCCTTGAATAAAGAATGACAAGAAATACAAAAGAAAGGGAATACCTGGTAAGGTATAGAAATCCAACTCAAGAAGATGAATGGCTACTTTAGAAAGATATAACAAATGCTGATAAACTACTAAGAAGGTTCAGACATGAAAGAAAACCTAAAGAATAGAAAAATCAAGCATTATTGAGCTTCAAGACTAACAAAGTCTATTGAAGAGGTAGGACAGTGGATGATACCCTAATTAACTATATCAGATTGTGGTAAAATCTTTTTTGGTGGTAGGGAATGTGAGCCTTTGATATATGACCACACATCCAAAAAGGTCACAGCAAAATTTCTGTAATAATTATACTCATTATAATTATCTCAAAAATTAGTAAAATACCATAAATAAGTACAAAATCTGAATTGAAGCAGAATCTGATGAAAAAACATGTGAAATTAATTACACCATTAGATTCCTCATGGTAAAATACATGTATACTACTTTTATGGCATATCTGTAAACTCAATATTTAATGAGTTCTAAGTAATAATACCTTATAAGACCAATGAACCAGCACATGAAATAAATTGTACCATTTGAAGCTCCACAAATTTCACACATAAAACAATTATAAATCTATTCTCTAAAGCTAATACTTAAGGAATTAAGCTGAATATATGCACTTTTTTGGTCAATGCATATATTCATGGTTTTTAGCTACTATCTCTTGAAATGTGCAAGATGGAGAGTTAAGCCAAAACCATAGTCACCACGTAATTACTGTAGGAATTCAGATATGAAATTTATTTCACATGTTATAAACAAGGTTAAAACTTGTAATGGATTATTGAATAAAATCAATAGAGCTGTTGACCACTTTGTTGTGAAAGTGGTCCAAGCTTAAGAAAAGTCAACAGTCCAATTCTACTAGCTCATGCGTGATGAATGAGGTAATATTCATTATAATATTCAAGGTATAACCCCTTGAAATCATGGTTTGAAATTTGAAATATGAAATTTTGACAGAAAAGGTGAATTACAATAAAAATCACCAAAAATAGAGTTTTGATGATGTAATGAAATTCTCTTGGAATTCTAATAATGACATGCCAAGCTATCAGAATCCACTCCCAGAATAGCTTTAGGGTGTATAACGTAACAGCTATTAATTATCAAATTTTAAGCTTAAATTTGATCATTTATGATCACTCACTGTAATCTTATTTTACGTTTAACAGTCATATAAGTGATGAAACTGATGAATACTATTATATTATGATTAGTACTAATAAAATCCACGTAGCTTAGGCTCCTTCCAAGCCTATGATTTCATCAAACTTAGAGTTATAGTTATAACTCTAAATAATGGCGTAATAATGAGATAAGATGGTTTGATAATGATGTAATCATCACTAAACCTTAAAATATTGATCATTTCTAGTAGAAAGCATCAGTAAACGTCTACTAGAAGCATTTTGGACTCTAGAAGGGAGGTATTTACTATAAATAGAGCTCTTTTTACTCTATTTTCCCCTCAGATGCTTACAAGACACTAAATAATTAAATCAAAAAGGTAAATTCTTTATTCTTTATATATAAAACTGATGTATTATTAAAGACCAAAGATCATCTTTATTATAATCATCAATCTTGACATGATGACCCCAATTATTTAATTTTTTTGCTCAAAAATCTCTTTAAAACTCTATTTCCACATAAAAATCAAAGAATATTTGTAATTTCTCTATTTCTATTTGTAACTACAGTTTGTATTAATTGTATTTACATTATTTTGGCCTAAAATCTTTCAAAATTATTATATTAAGTGTTAAAAGTAGGTTATTTTCTCTTTATTATTACTTTTAATAATCCTTATATTGATATAAATAGTATTTATATTAATAAATAACTTGAATATTAGTGAGATTATTGTTATTAATTGTTTTTTATTTATAAAAAACAATTTTTTACACCTTTATTATTTTTTGGTAAAAATAATAAAGTGCTTATAAATATATTAATTATTATATATTAATATATTTGTTTATTATATTATATTATTTTACTTATTTAATAATATAATCTTTTTTTACCCCTTAGTTATAATAATTCACAATTGTTATAATTAATTTTATCTTATTATTCACTATTCATAAGGACATTCATAGTACAATAAGTTAAATATTTGTAATATTTACTTATTGTTTCATAGTCAAATCTTACAAGGATGGCCAGCAAATTGTGAGTCATGACCCTTTTAAAGAATATTGTGTTGGATTTCTTCAATGCTTGGGATTACGACTCTATCTTGGAATAACAATACCCTGGCTTGAGGCTCAAAGGAATAATCTGAAACTGATTCACCTCTTGCTAGTTGCTTGAGTATTTCCTTGTAGTCTTTGTCTTGCCATGTTTATTTTTTAATCTGTTCAACTAGATCTGAGAATATTTCAACCTTAATTGAGAATAATGTTTACTCTTCAATTCCATCTTGCTTGATTGAATGATGAAAATTTTGAGGATTCTTGCTGATGAAGTCCACCCCCCTCTCTGGGTACACGTTGTCCTGATGTGACAAGGCATCTGGTAAAGTGGCCAGCCTGCCTGAGTGGTAAGTGATAGTGAAATAAAGCTCAGAAATAAATTCAGCCCAACAGTCCTGAAAACAAGTGAGAGCTTTGGAATACATGAAATACTGAAGAGAAGAATGATTTGAAAGAGAAAGAAGAAAAGCTCTTTAGTGCTTGAGAGCCCAAACTATGCCAAAGAGCTCCTTGTCATGGATTTCATAGTTCAGCTCAGCTGGGAGGAGCTTGTGACTATCAAATGCAATGAGGTGCTTTCCTGAGTCATTCACCTGACTCAGTACATCATTCAAGGCATAATAAGAATCATCAGTCTATACAATAGTTGGTATAGAGGTATAGCAGCAGTGATGAAAGCTTCTTTGAGTATTTGAAACTGACTAAGAGCTTCCTCATTGAATATAAAAGGAGAGTCTTTTTTGGGGAGGGAAGTGAGAGCAGTGATTTTTTTAGAGTAATTTTTAATGAAACAATGATAGAAATTGGCAAAGCCAGGAAAGGATTGAAGAGCTTTGATTTTCTTGAGCTGTGGCCAATTCAGGATTTGCTGAACCTTTGAAGAATCCATCTTGAGGTCATCACTTGAAACAGCACAGCCCAAGTATTCCACACTTGAGGCATGGAATACACACTTTTAGGCTTTAGCAAACAAATTATTGTCTCTCAGTCTTTGGAGAACAGGGGCCACATGTTTGACATGCTCCTCCTCAGAACTAGAAAAGACAATTATATCATCAAGATAAAATACAACAAAAATGTCCAATAAACATGAAAATAGATCATTTACAAGATTTTGGAAAGAAGCAGGAGCATTGGTAAGACCAAATGGCATAACCAAATACTTAAAACTACCATATTTGGTTCTAAAGTTGGTTAAGTCCTCATCCCTCTCTTTGATTCTCAGGAGAGTATATGAACCACACAGATCTATCTTGGAGAAGATGGTGGAACTGTTGAATATAGTAACAAGATGGTTCATAGGAGGAACAGGATTACTGTTCTTCCTAGTGACAGCATTGAGTTTGCGGTATTCAACACACAAATGAAGGCCACCATCCTTTTTATTAACAAAAAGGACAGGTGCTCCTGTTGAAGAGGAGCTTTCCCTTAGGAAACCTTTCTCTAAATTCTCTTAAATTTTAGCCCATAGTGTTTTTGACTCTTGATTTGATAATGAGTAGATAACACCAACTGGAGGTAGAAGACCCTCCAGCTCAATATGATGATCACAGGCATGGTGTGGAGGAAGTTTCTCTGATTTCACCTTGGAGAATACATCCAAATATTTGTGATAAGAAGGAGTGACTACCTTCAACACAGTTCCAATTTCTTCTGGCTCTTCCTCCTCATCCCACTGCTCCTCCAGGGAGGCATGAAAAGATAAAGGAGGAAAGGTCCATATCCCCTTGAAAGAGATGGAGTGAAGATATAGCAACATCTTCTCCAATATCCTTTATTGCTTTGAAGACTTCATCTCTTGATATAAGTCATGACTGAGAGGGCATGATGGAAGGGATATGGACAGGAGAAGGAAGGGAAGGTTTCTTAAGTTCACCAACCAGAGCAACACTGTTGACAGCAGTGGCCAAGTCATTACTAGTGGAAGAATTAATACCACTAGAATTCTTATGACTAGAATCGTAGGTGATAAGTCCATCTTTTCAATCAATAATTAGATTAAAATGGTAGAGGAAATCATAGCCCAACATTAGGTCTTCTGCCTTGGATGAATCTATGATAAAGAAGTCCCATTCAAAGCTTGGGAAGGAAGGGAAGTCAACTACCCACTTGGTATAATGGGTTATGAACAAGGAAAGGGATTCATTTGAGTCCAGAATGAATAGAGGAATCTTTTCAGGGAGCTTTGACACAGTCAATGAGTACTGGAGAACAAAATTCTTTGCAATAAAAGAGTTTGTAGCACCAGAATCAATGAGAATACTATAAAAAATATCAGAGACAGAAAAAAAATAAGAAAAGTTAAAGACTTTTTGACACTAGTATTCAGAGTGCACAATTTTTTTCTCTTCAAGGAAATAAGTTAGAACCATTGAAAACATCATGATTCCAGCTCAGGCTTTTTCCTTCTTGCTAGGGAAGCCTCTTTATGATCCAGGCTTGTTCTGAGGTCTCATGAAGCATGTTTCAATTGGGCTTTTTCCACAACAATAAGTACATAAGTCTTATCTAATCCCCCTCTCCTTTTCAGAACCAATTAAGTTATTGTCCTTATTGAGGAGAGCAGCATTATGCTTGTCTTTTGATGCTTTAAATTTCTTGCCCTTCTCATTCTTCTTATTGTGAGGCCTTTTTGAATATGAGCCTTGAGGAGGCCTTGAGGGATTGGATCCAGTGACAGGAGGCTTCTTTTCTTGATTTCCATCCTTTTCCTTCTGCCTCCCATGGTATCTGGTATCTAATTCCAAGGTGATATTCATTAGTCCTTGAAGAGTATCAAATTTCTAGCATGAGAACCCAACTTATCTAATGATATTTATTCCAATCCTCTTCTATAAACATGAATATATTCCCTTTCCCCCCAATATCCAATTATTGACATGGAGCTTCTGAAATCAGAAATGTACAAGGAAAAATGCCCACTTTCCTTCATCCTCAAATGTTTCAACTCTTGTTCAGCTTTCCTGACTTTATTGGGGTCACCAAACAGAGTGAATAATTGGGTTTCAAACAATTGCCAATTATTGAGGAGATAGGAAGGATCTTCATTGGAAATATTTGAAAGGTAAGTTTCAATCCATTTACCAGCTCTACCAGTGAGAGAAGAAGTTTAGTAAGGAACTTTCTTCCTTTCAGAGAAGAAATTTTCTGGATCATTATTAAATATCAATTGACAGGATTAGCTAAATCCTCTTAAGTTATTGGCTTGAGTACCATCAAAATAATCAGGCTCCTTCATTGATGGAGTCTTGAATGCAGGGGCTTTGGAACTGTCCCTGGGAGAAACTTCTTGAGCTAGCTTCCCCATGAATTGAGTCATTTTCTCCATCATCCTTAGGAAATTTGGTTCAGCTTGAGACACAAGAAATTTATTAGAATGGGCTAGATTTGCAGCTTCAGAATCCTCAGGGGCACCTTCCAAGGCAGCTTCCACTTCAGTTTCCTCAGACTCCTCCTTTCCCACAGAATCCTCCCCCTTTATAGCCTCAGCTTCCCCCAATCTACTTCTAGGACCTTGAGAATTGCTTGGATAGCCACACAACAAACCAGAGAATGACCTTGATCTTCCTGACTTCACACCTCCTCTTCTGGAGGGTGCTGCTCCTTCCATTGGTGGTCCTCTGTCCAAATTTTCACTCAGTTGATGAACTGATGGTATGCAGTCAAGAGGAGCCCTTGCTGTAGGAGTGAGAACAGCTTGATGTCTTTGGGATCTTGTATTCTTGGATGGGGGTCTATGCTGAACTGGAATTGTGAAAGAATAAGAAAATAACTTGATGGTACTTAAAAATAGGGAATCAAGGCATGGCCAAATCAATTCCAATAAAATTCTTGATGAATCTTGAGGAATCAATCAAAGTCTTGAGGTGAAATCAAATTAAGTCAATCAATCAATCAATTCAGTCAATATCAAAAGTCAATTCAATAAAATATCAATAAGATCTTGAAGAATTCAATAATTTATAATCAATAAATGTCTTGAGGAATCAAACAGTCAATCAATGTCTTAAGGAATCAGTTAAATATGCTGAGGAATCAAATCAATCAATAATCAAAGTCAATTCTTGAGGATAAATAATTTATCTTTAGGAATCCAAAACCAGTCAGTCAACCCAATCCAAAAAGAATCCTTAATTTCTGAATCAATAACCAAAATGAATCCCAATCAATCAAACAATCAATTAACCAATCAATAAAAGACTGATAAGACCTGAATAAGCAAACAGAAGAAAATTTATATTTAAAAAAAATTAAGAATGGAATCAATATGGTAAGAAATGATTAAGAAATGAGAAGAATAAATTTTCATTTGAATAAAATGAATGAGATGAAAATTTATGAGAAAAATCATAATCATGAAGAATCATAAAGTCATAAATGAGCTGTAATTGAAGAATGAGTGAAATTAATATAAATGAATTAAAAGAAAGAAGCAAATATGAGTTAATTAATATAATTTCACAGGGGCTCTTCTAATTGAAGAGGGTCTGGGACTTACTTATGGAGGCCTCAAGATATGGTAAAAGGGGAATACACTTAGAAGTGTAATATAATGAAATTACTAATGAAATAAGTATAAGAAAGCAGAAAAAAATGATAAGGGTAAGAAATAAGAGCCAACCACAAAAAAGTCCAAGTCCACTTTTTCAACCTGTCAGAAAGAAAGAGGGGTTAATAAGGATATGTCCACCACAGCTCATACTGTACAGGCAAAGAAAGAAATGCAAAGAATAACTCAAAATTCATAAATATAATACCCGCATATAAGGATAAGAGTATTCATAAAATAATAAATCAATCAAATCAATTGACTGGTGAAAAATCCCCAGGGGGAGAAAGAGGGGCTGGTATATGTGAGAATCACCAGCCCTGATCCAGACAGAGAGTTTTCATGAAAGTAATTGATGATTGAATTGAATTTAGCCAATACAGGTCCTGTACAGCTTGTACAGGATCTTTACAAGAGGTGTGGTGGTATTGAGTGATCATACAGTTTCAGGATGGTGTACCCAAACTGTATTGGGTAATTCCAACCTGTACAGAAGTTGATAAGCTATATTGATGAACCAGACTGTATGCATGTTTCAGCAAGGAATTTTGCTGAAACTTAATGCTGATACACACAGTGGATTTGCTGTTTTGAGGTGTTTGAGTGGGTTTAAGCATGAATACCCTTACCCCTGACTAGTGGTTGTTATAGCTGAGAAGTAATAAGATGGAATAAGCTTAAGAGAGTAATAAAGATAGAATTGCTAATTAAAGAAATATGAGAAAGCAGAAACAATAAAAATAATAGTAAGAATAAAAGATCCAACCACAAACAAGTCCCAAGTCCACTGTTTCAACCTTCCAGAATGAAAATATGAGGGTTAATAAGGATATGGCCACCACAACTCCACTTAACAGGTGAGAAAATGAAAGGACCAACTCAAAACCAATAAATATAATACTCAAAATAAATAATAAGAATATTTATCAAATCATAAATCAAATATATTAATTAACTGGGGAAAATTCCTCAGGGGGAGAAAGAGGAGCTGGTATATGGGAGAATCAACCAGCCCTGATCCAAAGAGTGAATTTTCTTGAGAGGAATATTCATTTGAATTTACTTGGATAATACAGCCTATGTATGTATTTACAGGGTCTGTACAAGAGGTGTGGTGGAGTTGGGTGATCATTCAGTTTCAGGATTGTGAATCCAGAACTTTACTTGGTGAATCCAGCCTGTACAACTGTTGACACAATGTATTGGTGAACCAAGCTGCATGAATGTTTCAGCAAGAAGAGTTTCTGAACCTGATTACTGATAGACATACTGGATTTGCTGGTTTAATGAGTTTTAGTCAGTTTAAGGTTGAATGCCCTTACCCCTGATAGTGGCTGTGAAAATACTCTTCCAGAAGCTTGATTAATTTATAAGATTTTCACTTTGTCAATTTCACTTATCAATATTTTCACATTCACTTAACCTCAAGATAGTTGATTGATTCCTCAAGTTCATCAAAATCCTCATCTTCTTTGATTTTGTCAAGCCTTATTATTATTCTCAAAATATCATCAAGTTTCATTTACTGTTTCTTTGATAAGGCCTTTTCAGAATAGCCCACCAGCCAAGAATACAATATTCCAAAGAAATCAAGCTGTTCTTTCTCCTACATCAAGTTCCCCTCTTGACTGCACACCATTGGTTCATCAACCAAGTGAAAATTTGAACAGAGGACCACCAATTGAAGGAGAAGCACCCTCCAGATGAGGAGGGGTGAAGTCAAGAAGATCAAGATCATTCTGTGGCCTCTTAGGTGGCTATCCTTGTGTTTCTTAAGGGACTAGAAGCAGATTAGAAGAAGCTGAAAAGGAATAGGGGAGGAGTCTGCTCAAGAGGAAGATTCTGAGGATACTGAGGTGGAAGCTTCCTTGGCAGGTGCTCCTGAAGCTTTTGAGCCTCCCAATATAGCCCTTTCTAATCATCCCCTTATCTCCCAAGATGATGGAGAAAATTATTCAATTCATGGGACAACTCACTCAAGCAGTTGCTCCCAGGGACAATTACAGAGCCCCAGAATTCAAGACTCCTTCCATGAAGGAACCTGATTCTTTTGATGGTACTCAAGCTCCTAAATTGAGAGGATTTATTCAATCCTGTCAGCTAATTTTTCATAATGACCCAGAAACCTTCTTCTCTGACAGGAAGAAGGTTCTTTACCCAAATGCCTTTCTCACTGCTAGGGCTTAAAAATTGATTGAACCTTACCTCTTGAATATCTCCAAAGAACACCCATCTTATCTCCTCAATAGCTGAAAGCTGTTTAAAACCCAGTTATTCACTCTGTTAGGTGATTCGAATGAGGTAAGGAAAGATGAAGAAATGTTAGAAAATATCAGGATGAAAGAATATGGTGATGTCTCCTTGTACATAGCACATTTCAGAAGCTGAATTTCAAGAGTTGGAGATTTGGTATAAAGGGCATAAATACCTGTTTATAGAAGAGTCTTGGAATCAGTGTTAGTGAACCAATTGGCTTCTCATACTTATAATTTTGATAGCCTTTGTAAGCCTGTGACTCAAAACCAGAGCACAAACATGAAAGCCAAATACCATAAACCAATGGTAGAGCAAAATACCACCAAAATATGGAGCTGAGCCAAACCAGCTCAAAAGGTATAAAAATAATAAGGAAGCTCACCTGTTTCTGAATATACAAGTCCCATAATCATAGTACAAAGAATAACCACTTTCTGCAAGCTCAAAGCAAGTTCTGAGAATAAACCTTAATTGTCACCTTGCATTGAAAATCCAGAGGGATAGTTTGAACCTCATCAAATCAGTATTTAAATTCAATCTCTCAATTAGGGCTATCCAATGGTACTAGACAAATTGAGCTAGCAGCAAAACTACAGAAGGTATGGCCAAAATAATGGAAAAGAAGGGTGAATGAGATATTGACCTCTCATCTAACTTCTACAGTTTTAGTGTGAGATACTTAAAGTGGGGTCATTTTGGAAAGGCCACAAACAAGGCTATCTGATGGTGCCATCCATTCCCCTATATCTCATCCAGAACCAAATGTATGGAGCAGACAAACTCCATACAGATTTTGAGCAACTCATATATATGGACAACTAAAATTGAACTTTGAATAGCTTGACCATATTTAATGTTACTCATACAAGATGAGCTATCATTATTTAGATAACATCCAGGGATACAAAATGAACCAATGTTGAGCTAAATACCTCAAAAATGGACAAAACTATAGCAGTTTTAAGTTTAAAATCCCACAGTTTGGCTGATACACCTTTACTGTGGGATACTATCCCATAACTATGATTATTAGGTTTCAAATAGACAAAGAAGCTATTTATACTTCAAAACCTCATAGTTCAGTAAATACTGGGGTCCCATACAGGTTCTGTACAGCATTCTACGCATCACACACATCAGAAGAGGGCTGTGTGGTCCCCAGATGAAAATCTTCACCCTGTATTGGGGAAACCCTCCCAGATGTGGTTTCAAAACCACATCTGGGCCCAATACAGAGCATACAGGCATTTTGAAAACCACAATCCAGTACCCTGAAGTGGAAAATCTTCACTTCCTCCATGTGAAGTGGTCTAGAGGACCTTTCCAGCAAATTTCAGGATAAAAAGGGCTCTTTCTTTTCCCAAAAGAAGAATCCCCATCCTGCCTTTGAATTCCTATGTAGTACAGCTGTCCAAAACAGCTATACCCTTGGAAAATAACTAGGTATATTTATAATCTTAATTATTCTAGACTTCATTATTATAACCCAGCAGATGAATACTGCACCCAGGTCTTTCAACAGTGCTCACCAGCCCTATTCCTTATAGTAAATCCCTTTAATTATCACTTATAAACCTTTTTTACCTTCAAATATCCATATCAAAGTCAAAATTAAAGTTGCATATACCTATAGTACTACTTCATAATAGACTCAGCCTGAAAGCCTTCAAGAAATCATGGACATCATCTTGGAGTTAGATACCAGGTACAATGAGAGGCAAAAGGAAAATGGTAGTAATCAAGAGATAAAGCCACAGTCACTTGCTCCAATGCCTTTAGGCCTCCTCAAGATTCATCTTTCAAGAATCCTCATCACAAGAATAATAATAATGGGAAGAATTTTCAATTCTACAAGGATAAGGCTTATTCTTCCCTCCTCCATAAGGAAAACAAATTCATTGGTTCTTAAAAGGAGATTATTATTAAAGAAGTATTATTCACTTATTGTGGTGGAAAGCACCGCATTGAAAAATTCTACAAGAGGCCTGAAGATAGGCCAGGGTCATCAAGAGGATTCCCTAGAAAGAAGGGAAAATCCTGAGTTGTAATCACAATGTATTCAATGTTTCTCACTTATTTCATTCAAGAGCACAATTGTGAACTCTCAATACTAGTGTCAAGAAATCTTTGTAATTTCTTTTTTTTTCTTCTTTCTCTCATTTTCTTATAGTATTCTCATTTATTCTGGTGCTAAGAACTCTTTTATTGCAAATAATGTTGTTCTCAAGTACTCATTGACCATTTCACAGCTTCCTGAAAATATTTCTCCTTTCATCTTATATTCCAATGGATCCACTTCCTTGTTCATCACCCATTTCACCAAGTAGATTTTTGACTTGCCTTCTTTACCAAGCTTTTAATAGTACTTTTTTATTATAGATTCCCCCAAGTAAGAAGACCTTATAATGGGCTATTATTTCCTTTACTATTTCAATACCATTATTGATTGGAAAAATGTATTTATCACCTATTATTCTAGCCATAAGGATACTAGTGGTATCATTTCTTCTACTAGTAATGAATTCAAAACTCCTTTCAAAAGTGTTTCTCTGCCTGGTGAACTTAAGACACCCTCCCTTCCATCATTCCCTCTTGTTAATTACTTCCCTCAAGGTATGAACTCCTTAAAGAGATAAAAGATGTTTCTATATCTTCACTTCATCTCTTTCAAGGGGATATGGAGCTTCCTCCTTCATCCTTTCATGCCTGCCTGGAGGAGAAGTGGTATGAGGAGGAGGAGCCAGAATAAAGTGAATCTGGGTTGAAGGTAGTCCCTCCTGCATATCACCAATATTTGGATGTATTCTCCAAGGTTAAAGCATATAAGCTTCCTCTGCATTGTACCTGTGATAATCCTATCAAATGTTAGAGGTCTCTACCTCCAGCTGGTGTTATCTACTCTTTATCAAATCATGAGTCAGAAATGCTGTGGGCCTACATTTCAAATAATGTAGAGAAAGGTTCCATTGGGCTAACTCCTTTTCAACAGTAGCACCTGTCCTTTTTGTCAATAGAAAGTATGGTGGCTTTTGTTTGTATGTTGACTACCACAAACTTAATGCTATCACTAGGAAGAACAGGTATCCTGTTCCTCCAATGAATCAGCTACTTACCATCTTTAATGGTTCCACTATCTTCTCCAAGATAGATTTTCATGGTGATTATAATCTCACGCAAATTAAAGAGGGGTATTATCACTTAACTGAATTCAGATTCAAATATTATAGCTATAAGTATTTGGCTTAACCAATGCTCCTTCTTCATATCAAAATCTTGAAAATGATATCTTTGCAGATTTCTTGGATATTTTTGTTGTATTTCATTTAGATGATATTATGGTCTTCTCAAGAACTGAGGAGGAACAGGTTAAACATGTGTCCTCTGTTCTCCAAAGACTAAGTGAGAATAATCTTTTTTCCAAAGCCTCAAAGTGTTTATTGCATTCCTAAAGTGTGAAATAAGTTGTCTATGTTTTTTTTTGATGGCCCCAAGATGTATTTTTCAAAAGCTAAACAAATCCTTGATTGGCCTCAGCCAAAAAACATCAAAGCCTTTCAATCATTTCTTGGCTTTTCCAATTTCTATAGTAATTTCATTAAAAATTACTCCAAAAACATCACTTCCCTCACTTCCCTTCTTAAAATGAGTTCTCCCTTTCTCTTCAATGAGGCAGCTCTTAGTCAGTTTTAATTACTGACCAAAGCCTTCACCACCACTCCTATTCTTTCTCATTTCAATCTGTCACAACCATGGGAAGAACACCCTCCCAATTGGTGCTTAAGAAACTTTCAGCCTGACCAAATTTATGGCCAATTGGCCTTCAGTTGTGTTTAAATGTATTTTGGCTCACACCCACCTTTTATGCCCATTCATGGCCCTCAGGCCATATCCTGCTCCATTGGTTCCTTTGGCAAATTCTTTACTTCACCAAACCCCAGGCCAAGTCCTTTGATTTGGGCCTGGGGGCCATTTTATGTCCCAGGGGTCCTTGGCCCCTCTAGCCATGCTCAGGCCCCTGGCCCACCCCCTTTGATTAGGGGTTTTTAGGCCTAAACTGCCTTTTTGGGCCATTCAGGCCCTCTACAGCCTGCCGGCTGTGGGACCACTTAGGCCCCTTTTGGCCTAAATCCAATGAGTCCAAAAGTGGTCAAGGGGCATACCATCAGCTCCCAAACCACAAGTGGGCCCACCTGAGCCCCAATTTTGGTCCACATCCTCAGAGACCCACAAACCCCAAATTGGCCATAAATGAACATAGGCCCCAATATTCCACCAAAGGCCACCAGTTCATGCCCAGAAGGGCTTCCCTCAAGTCAAGAAAAACACTTTCCCTCAGCTATGTACCCTGCACTGCAGGAACCATGGATGGAGAATATATGGTATTAATTACCATTATGCACAATTTTTCCACAGCAATCCAATGGTGATGCTTTCAAGACTCAATTCCATCATTTCAACTCACATCACCAGCTCATCAGTCCATTTTGAAAGGAAGGCTTATCTTACCCAAGTTGGAAATGCATGGTGGAACCCACAAGACCATTCAAGGATATCAATCACCTGGCCCTCCAGGTGTTGAATTTTCATTTCAACAGTATTTCCCAAAGGGGGTACTTCCCCTTGATTCTTCAAGGACAGTCTCAAGTGGTTTTTACTTATCAAAAATCAGTTGTAAAGGCATCAAGAACTCCAGCACTCCTTGGGCAACTCAATTAGTTCATACAGGCTGTATTCAGGTAATCTGTATGGCATTGTCCCCTTGGTGCCAATTCATATTCCACTGTGAGAATTCAAGACACACAGTTCATTTCTCAAGATGTCCATACCTGTATTGACCCAAACAGTCAATACAGCTGGGTAATCAACCCTCCAGGATCAGTATTCAGCTTTTTTACATATACTGGCCACCTTTTCCTCCCTGGGGACTTTTTCCCCAGTTAATTAATATATTGGATGTATTCTTATTCTTATTTTCTTTTCATTATTTAAAGTAAGTATTGATATATAAAATTCAGTCATTTGCATCCTTTCTCTTCTCCTGTCAGTGGATATTGGTGGTCATATCCTTTTTCAATTCCATTGTTCTTTATTTCAGGTTGAAACAGTGAATTAAGGATTAACTTAGTTCTCTCTTCAGCTTTTGGCTTTTCTTTATTAGCCTTGGCCTTTGGCTTCATTCTTATATTTGGAATATCTTGTAATTTCCCTTATTTTCCTTTAAAGAAATATATTCCTCTTTACTTTCTTTATCTTTTGGAGCCCTCCAACTGAATTCTTGATTCCTGAGTTCCAGGACACTTTTGTTTTTCCCAAGCATCCGTGTGACACAATCCTTCTCTCTCAACTATTTTGGAGACTTATGCTTCTTATTATACCTTGGGTGCTGTACTGAGTCAGTTGAATGACTCAGGAAAGCATCCCATTGCATTTGATAGTCATAAGCTTGTGCCAGCTGAGCTCAACTATGAAATTCATTACAAGGAGCTCCTTCAAATAGTTTGGGCTCTCAAGATCTGGAAAGCCTTTCTTCTTTCTCTTTCTCATCCTTTTAAAGTCTTAACAGACCATTCTTCTCTTCAGTACTTTATGTCTTCAAAAGTCGTTACTTGTTGTCAAGCCTGCTGCACTGAGTTTCCCTCTGAGTTTCATTTCACTATCACTTACCACCCAGGAAGGCTGGCCACTTTACCAGATGCCTTTCTATGTCTCAAAACCATGTACCCAGAGAGGGGGGTGGAATTCATTAGCAAGAATCTTCAAAATTTTCATTAAGTTCTTAAGCAGGATGAAATTCAAGAATCAACATTCTTCTCAATCAAGGTAGAAATTTTCTCAGAATTATTTGACCAAATTAAAAAAGATGTATGGCAAGAGAAATATTATTAAAAAAGTACTCAAGAGACTAGCAAGAATTGAATCAGTATCAGATTATTTGCTTGAACCTTGAGAAAGGTTATTATTATTCAGAGATATAGTAATTATTCCAAGAAATCAAAATATTTAATTGGATATTGTTCAAAAGCATCATGAATCACCATTGGCTGGCTACCCTGGCCAGTAGAAGACCCTCAATATCATCAAGAGGGATTTTTTTGGGCTGGCATGAATCAAATCATCAAGTACTATGTTCCTTCCTTTCAGCAATACTCAAGAAACAAGAACATTCATCATAACAAGTTTAAATTACTAAATCCTCTTCAAATTACATCTGGTCCTTTTAATTCATCATTAATGGATCACTCAATTACCATTTTCCAACAGCTTTGACTCAATTCCAGTAGTTGTGAATATATTTCAAAAAATTGCAATATTCATTCTAAATTATTCCAAAATTACTGCCTTAGACATATCTCCAAATTTCATCATTCATTTCTGTTCCAAAAATGGCCTTCCAATCAGTATTTTTAGTGATAGAGGATCCTTATTTGTTTCATCTTTCTGGACCCAATTATGTAAGAAGCTCAAGATATCAAGAGATCTTTCAACTTCTTTCCACCCTGAAATGGATGAACATAAATAGAGGGTAAATCAGATTGTAGAACAGTATCTTTGGATGTATTTTAGTTACCATCAAGATGACTTGCATATCTGGCTCCCTCTGGATGAATTTTGGTCACAGTTCTGTCTGCAAGGCCTCAACAAAGGGAACTCTTGATTAAAAGGCTATTAAACTGGTTGAAAGACCTGTAAATACTGGCAAGTTGTAGATAACATTCCACCATATGATAGTACCCCTGGGCTTAGAGAACTGTGTCCAGAAGTGCATGTAACTGATGGTATTACCCATGTCTCCCTCATGGAGCTACATTAGTCACAACAGGAGCCTACAAGGAGCCCCCAAGGGCAAGAAGCCTTGTACCCCAATGTAGCAAAAAACCCAGCAATTTTGTTTTTTTGATTGAGAACTCTCCTTGTCTCCAACCAGAATCAAACCCATGACATTGGTAACCGGCTAATTTTCATAATGATATCTGCCAAACCTCAACAAAGGGAGCTCTTGCAAAAAAGGCTATTAAACTGGTTGAAAGACTGGTCAATACTGGAAAGTTGTAGATTGAATTCCACCATGTGACAATTTGCCTATAATAATGCAGAACATTAATCAACAAAGCAATCAGCTTTTTTCACCATTTATGCAAGAAATACAAGCTTTTATTTACTTCACATTTCTCAATAAACACCTGCTGGAAATTTATCAACAAAACTCCAATCAGTACAGAAGGTGGTCAAAGAAGAATCATATTCAGCAATAAGGTGATTTAGGAATTATTTGGATAGAAATAGGACAATTCTACCTGATCTCCAACCTTGGGACAAAGTATGGCTAGCCTTGCAGAATATAAATACTACAAGACCCACCAATGAACTTTCAGAAAGATGATTGAGACCCTTTGAAGTCTTGAAGAAGATTTGTATCCATGCATATCACCTCAAGTTGCCTCAACAATGGAAGTCAGTTCACCCTGTATTCAATTTTTCTTTATGAATACCAGTAAAGAAATAAACCATCCCAAACCAAAATCAATTTTCACCACCACCCTTCATAGTGGAGGAGCAAGATGAATGGGAAGTGGCTCAGGTTCTGGACTCTAAACTCAAGAGAGGTAAATTATGGTATCTTGTAGAGTGGAAAGAATTCAGTTAAGACCCAGAAATAACAAGTTTAGCACTATCTTCCAACCTTACCAACTCACGAGACCTTGTCAAGGATTTCCATAACTTTTATCCTAAAAAGCCTGGCCCAAAAACCTCAAGAGTTGGATTTATGGTTTTTGGTAGGGAGTAGAAGTTATGAAAGTAAGTTCCTCTCCTGAAATTCACCTTTAATGGGGTATTCTACCCAATATTGTTGTAAGCATCACCCTGGCAAATTTGTAAGAACTTGTGGAATTCTTTGAACATATTCAGAAGGCCTTGCAACATCAATACCCTCAAGTTTGGACCTTTCAACAAGATATGGACAAACTCCTTATTTCCTCATTTCTTTTCCTATTTATTCCATTAATCAATATTCAAGAAGTTCCTTACATCAAGTCAATTTATGGAAAACGTTTTTTCTGTTCTTTTATGGCTCTTGGTGGGGAGTGGACATTATGAAAGTAAGCTATATCTCCTGGTATGCATCTCTGAGATTTTCCACTTCTTTTAATACAACACCTTGGCCACTCTGTGAGAAAAAAATTCTTGGTTTTTTTTCAGGAAAATGTATGGCCAAAATCAAGCAACTATCCTCAAGAAGGACACCTCTCAAAAATTTTGTTATTTTTCTTTTTCTTTTCTTTACTTGTATAATTCTTGTTTCTTTTTATTTCTTTTATAAAGAAGCAACATCCCCTCCCATATCATGTTTTGGGAGGTACCATTTATATGTTTTTGAGTATCTATAAGAGTGGGTATAAAATACAAACCAAACACAAAAAAGGACAATAAACTAGTTATCTCTATCCAAATCATCAAAATTTCTTTGAAAATCATTAATTAACTCATATTCATACCATACAAGCTTAGCATCCATTTCCTCAGAAGCAGTACCAGGAATCCTTTGATTATTAGCATATTAAATCACCTCTATACTGTTTTTATCAACCCTTTTAAACTATCTGGCCACAAAATCTTTGCCTTAATTGGCCATAATGGGATCATCTCTGGTGACCCGGACAGGCCAAAATTCTCTTCTCTGAAAGACTTGAGTTGAAGGGAACAGTAAAGGCAATTGATCCTCTCTTTTTCTGCTACAGCTGGTCACAGGTTTTAATTGCTGGGAGGTGACCATTGGCAATCGTCGGGGCTGTGGAATAGGAGATGGCCTCAGTGGTGAAGCCAGGGCAGTCCTGAAAGTGGATGGATTTGGTGAAAGAGGAGTAATTCCTTCAACTTTGGGTTAAGGGGGAGAAGAATTATCCTGGAGGACCTCAATTGCTCCCATGGACTGTGGACCGCAGTGTACAGGCCATGTACTAAAGACCGCAGACCAAAAAAACCACAAGAGGCCCAGAATGGGCATAAAAGCCCCCAAATCAAAATTTTGCCATAAAATGGCAGGGACTATATGACCTCAAAAGGCCATTTGAGAAATTTTTTCAAGATTCTGGGGACAAGACTCCCATTTCAGGAAAATTGGTACAAGAAAAGGTCTCAAGACAATATGGCCAATTCTGGTGGAGGTTATACATGCATATAACCATTATTCACCATTTGCTAAGCTGAACATAATGGTGGCCTTCATTTTGGGGTTCAGGCCATGACCAATATTATTCTCAAGAAGGGAAAACACTCAAGGCAGGAAAGACTGGAGAAATGACAATATTTCACTTACTTCCAGAAGGGGGAAGTTACTTAATTAAGAAAGATATGAAGAAGGAATTTCATGATAATCATGAAGAGGAAAGGAGATTCAAATTGAAATTTTTTAGAATAATGTGGGGATTTGGGGGATGATACTCAGAAGTGGCAGAATATTATTGTTTTCAGGAGCCCACCAGTTTCAAGAGGGTGATAGTTTCACAGCCACTATCAGGGATAAGGGTATTCAACCTTAAACCCACTCAAATTCATCAAACCAGCAAAACCAGTATGTGTATCAGTAATCAGTTTCATAAAATCTTCTTTCTGAAACATGCATACAGCTTGGTTCATCAATACAGCCTTTCAACACTTGTACAGGATGAATTCACCAAATACAGCTTGGTATCACAAGACTGAAACTGTATTATTACCCAACTACACCACACCTCTTGTACATACCCGGTACATTCATACATGGTCTGTATTATCCAAATTATTCAAATGAATATTCCTTTCAAGAGAATTCACTCTTTGGATCAGGGCTGGTGGATTCTCACATATACCAGCTCCTCTTTCTCCCCCTGAGGATGTTTCCCCAGTTAATTAATATATTTGATTTATTCTTTAATGAATATTCTCATTCTTTATTTGGAGTATTTCATTTATTGGTTTTAAGTTGTCCTTTGCATTTCCTCACCTTTTCAGCAGAGTTGTGGTGGCCATATCCTTATTAAACCTCATATTTTCATTCTGAAAGGTTGAAACAGTGTACTTGGACTTGTTTGTGGTTGGTTCTTTTATTCTTACTCTTATATTTATTGTTTCTTCTTGCTTATATTTCTTTCATTAGCAATTCTAACTTTACTACACTCTCAAGTGTACTCCATCTTATTCCTTCAGAGCATTCCATAAGTGAGTTCCAGGCCCTCTTCACTTGGAAGAGCCCCTATGAAAATTATCAAATCAATTAATCAATTCTGTAAATTAGGAATTCAATTCAAAATCAATATCAATAAGTCTTGAACAATTCAATCAATAAGCAAATTTCTTCAAAATCAAAATCAGTGTCTTGAGTAATTCCCTAAATCAATCAATATCTTGATGAGTCAAAAACAATCAGTAAATCAAAGATCAATTCTTTAATATCAAATCAGTTATCTTTAGGAATCAAATTAAATCAAATCTTTAATTATGAAACAATTTTTCTGATTAATTCAAATCTATTAACCAATAATTCTTGAATAATTCAAAATCAATAAATAATCAACCCAAATCCAATAAAAGTCCTGAATTTTTGAATCAATTAACCAAATTAATTCAAATCAATTAAAACTTAATAAAACATTAATTCAGATAGAAAATAAAATTTAGATTTAATTTAGAATTAAGAATAAAGTAAAATGGTAAGAAATTATTAAGAAATGAGAAAGAAGGTTGATTTTAATATTAATAAAATGAATCAAGTAAAAATTGATTAGAAATCATAAAGTCATAAAATCATTAAATTCATTCTTTATTAATTAAAATAAAGAAGAAATTTTCTAGTTAATTAATATAATGTAACTGGGGCTCTTCTAAGTGAAGAGGGCCTGGCACTCAGTAAACTGGAACTCACTTATGGAGGGCTCAGATGGAAGAAGAGTGTAACAAGAATGTTATTTTTAATAAAACAAAATATGATAAAAGAAGAAAAAATTATAATAAGAATAAAAAATACAAGAGCTAACCATAACCAATTCCAAGTCCACTGTTTCAACCTGTCAGAAATGGAGGTAAGGGTTAATAAGGATACTGCCACCACAACTCTACTGAACAAGTGAGGAAATGCAAAGACCAAGTTAAAGCCAATTAATATAATATTCCAAGATCAAGAATAAGAAAGTTTATTAAATAATAAATTAAATATATTAATTAACTGGGGAAAAGTCCCTAGGAGGAGAAAGAGGGGCTGTTATATGTGAGAATTTACCAGCCCTGATCCAAAGAGTGAATTTTCTTGAGAGGCATAATTTATTGAATTGGCTTTGGATAATACAGACACTTTATTGATTCCCAGAGTCTGTAAAGGAGGTGTGGTGGGAATTGGTGCTCACACAATCCCAGATTCATGAATCCAGGACTTTATTGAGTGAGCACAGTCTGTATGAATAATACATGGCCTTATTGGGTATTCCAGACTGTATTTAGCTCTTCAAAAAGGTTTCTGTAGCTGAATGCTAATTTGTGATACTGATTTGCTAGTCTGGTTGGTATGAGGAAAGATAGGAATGCATACCATTTCACCCTGATTGTTGTTGTAAGAATTAATTACTTCATGATAAAATCTTTAAGCTCACACTATTGTTTTTATGAATATATTGTTATTATATTTACTCCATATAGTAGAAATGAAATATCATCAATAAGAATAATAATAAACTCATAAATTAATATTTGTGTTTATATTGAAATGAATTATTTGAATAATCTTATAATTGTAGTGAAATAAACTATGAAATTAATTAACAATTATGAATTCCAAAAAACTCAACTATTATATTTAAAAATATATATTATAAAACCATAAGATCATTATTTATATTTTCTTCTTTTTTTGAAGAAAAATACAGATAAATACTTATCAATTCTTTTCAATTTTGATATCTACAAGTTTTTTGAAAAAAAAATAATTTAATAAGGACAGTTTATCTTAAAGGGAAGCCAATAAATTTAGTACCAATGGGTATTTATCAATTTTATGAAATTTAAAACAAATTCACCATTAATTTTAACCATAAGGTATTACCTAATCATTTTTTAATTCCTTACCTCACTATCTTTTCAAATAAATTCAAAAAATTTAAAAAAAAAAAATCTAGATTAAATAAGTTAGGATTCTTTATTTCTTTCAATTAATAAGTATTATTAATCTAAAGATTGGTTTATTTTTTTCTCTTCAAATTAAATTAAATTTTTAAATCTAGAAAAAAATTAAAAAATAGTAATAGCTTTTTTCTTCTTGAAAACTTCCTTAAACTCTCACTTTCAATTATTAACTCACTACCTTAAATAATCATGTATTTTTTTTAATTAATTTCAGCTATATAGAAAAGTTCATAAAGCTCTATTAAACTTAATAATATCAATATTACTAATTAAAACTAAGGGATCTTGGAAAATTAAATGAGCCTACTGGGAAAAACTTGTAACAAATCCCTTGGTCTTATTTTCAAGTAAAGAAAAACCAAAAAAAAAAAGTGGTATTGGGTAAAATCCTCATAAAAACTCTAAAAGAATTTTTTTTTGTTCTCAAAAAAAAACTTTTAAAACATTTTTTATTTATTTTTTTTCACCCCAAAAAACCTTTTTCCAAAACATTATCCTTTCTTTTTTTTTTTACTTAACCAATAACCAAAATTACCATAATTTATTTTCCCTTATTAATGACAAATAATCTTTAATTAAGACTCTCTTATCTATAACAAATTTCCTCATAATTTTCCTTTATTACTTCTAAGTTTTTCTTCTTTTTCAAGGCTTCTTTCTATTTCCAAAATTATTATTTCCCACCATTTCTTTCTCTTTAAAAATTTATCTATTTCTGTCTCAAATAAATGATAAAAACCCCCACTGAAGGTTAAATTCAGACACTTGAGCTTCTTTAGCAGAATTCCCATCATGTTTCCAGAGAATTAGGGTATGCTGTATCTATCTTGAGGTCAAATATGACCCACAAGTAAATTGAAATAGGTTTCAATAAGTAGGGGGCCCCCAATTCCGACAAAACCTCATCCAGTCACTAAAAGAAAACTAGATTATTCCCTTATTCTTTGAATTAATATGGAAATTTAGGAGTCAGCTTAGAAAAGTACAGAAGATGGGCCAAGAGCAGAAGAACCTCAAAAAGGAATTTCCACACATCTGAAACTACTTGTAATATTTGTGATGAAATTCATTTAACCTATGAGTATCCCAAAAGCAAGAATCACACAAGCAATTAATTCTCCATGATTTTTGTGAGTTTTGCATTATTTTTAAATAAAGTATTTGTTAGTTATTTTGAGCCATATTGATATTTTTCAGCAATTCTTTTAGGTACCTGGCTTAGAATGCTTGCCAAAATAAATTTTGAAATACACTTTCAAGCCAATCAATGTCCAGTGTGATAGAAATTGTGGCTGTAACAAATTGTCTGATTACATTTTTAAGACAAAAAACAATGTGCTGATTTCAGGGGTAACTTCATTTAAGGAATTCAAAAGAATCAAGACCTTTATGAAACCATGAATACCTTTTTACCCTCAGTAAAAGTTTATTTGGACAGACATGAGAGTGGTCTGAAGCCAGGATCAAAAGCGAAAGGAGATTCACAAGCCTGATATAGGGGATCCAATTGCAAATAAATATCAAAGACCAGCTTCTTTATTCCAAAGTCCAATTATTCTATTTTTTTCCTTATTTCTTTTCTCCAAATGATAATCAACCTATTTTCATTTATCCTTTTGGCAGCTGCTCTCAATTTCTTCCATTGCATATAATCAGAAGTTTCTCCTGTCCCACCCATTAATTTGATTTGGAAATTTAGTTCTTAACCACAACCCAGGGGGAGGGTAGCAAAATTTAAGCACAGATTATTATACTTCTCCAATGTTCCTCCTCCTTGGAAAGAAAACCCTGCTGTTTGAGAGGTTGATTTAGATTGAAATCAATTTTCGGATTTTTGTCTAGAAAATTTGTTTCCCCTTCTCAGTCTTTTTCATTAAGTCCCCTCTCAGTCTATCTTTTAATCATTTTTCACCTGAAACATGGAGCTTTTGGACTTACATATAACTATATTCAAAACTCGCGACCGGCGCAATAGCCCATCTCACTTGTCTCAAGGAGTGGCTGAATGATGCCGAAGGTTCTCATTAGTTTTTGAGCTTATGTTGCTGTCTGAGTATTTATGAATGCCTATGATTTCTGACTTCTTGCTTATGCCTTGAACAGCTTTGATGTAAAGAATTGTCGTTCCCTTTTTGGTGTATTGTGTATTGGGCTTGATGATTGTATTTGCATGTGTGGCCTGTTGCACGAAATTCATAAGTATTGCCTTACGGGATGATTTTCGGTGCTGAGGTGCGCTAAATGAGTGTGAACTTATTCGGTTGGAGTCGATTTATGAGTCTTTCACAAAATCCCACACTGCTTACAAGGATAATCAATTTTGCTACAAACTCATTACAAACCTATTCGCCAGCCTTGGTGTCTGCGTATGGGTTTTATCTCCCCTGGGTACCTCTTGTTTCTTCAGAGCAATTTAGGTCTCGTTTTTTTATCAGCTGCTGAAATGAGTCTTGAGTTCCTGTCACGCGGTTCTCACCAGCCTGTCACATGATCAGCTGAGTTAACTATCTGGTCACACAGCGTTCCTTTTAATTTGAGCGCTTTCATTCTCGCCCGCCACTCAAAAATTAGGTCTTTGACGGCCACAATTTTAAAACGGTTCTTAGATTCCTTACGGATGTACCCTCCCGTGGCCACGAGGCTCCACAATAATGTCTTAACACTGAGCGCTCACACTGGAGATAAAAAATAGATCTCCTGATTACTTGCAGGAGCTGCGGTCATCGAAATAAAATTGCAAACCATACAATCACAAATACAGCATGTTTCATATAGCACACTCTGAAGCCTCAGAGGTCGAGACAGAGAGAATGAAACTTTTGGAAGCTGATGAAAAAAATGTTTCAGCTTGTGAGTCAATCAGATGACTTCTGTGGCTTAACCTGTTAGGTAGCCTGGAAAAGCGAAAGCTCGATGGCGCGCTCAACGTCCTTGCGTCCTCGATGCTCTTGCGGAATCGGTGGTCGAATCAACTGAGGAACAACGTGGATTGCGCCGCCCCAAGCAGTTACATCAGCAATACGGACAGGAAGTGCGTTTTTGGGGGGAAAAGAGGATTTCTCGGGCCCATGTTGTTTGATGAATACTCGACGCGAGGCGAAAAGGCTGTGAAGGAGTTGATAATCAGCTGTGTGAGACTCCTCCTGAACATAAGCAGCAGCTTACCTTCCAGGAGGCTTGAATTCAACCAATGAGATTTCCAATGATTCATTCTTTCGTGATCCCAGCAAAGTTGGTAACGAAAATTCGGTGCTGTAGACAGACTGCCATTTAGTATTTGTTTTATGTTTCAGTGCGAGCTTGAGCTTACATGTTAACCTTATTAGACGGGTTCGGAAGAAGGGGCGGTAAGCCGCGTGGATTGCTGGGCACACCAGGCCACTCCGCCGCTATATCAAGTCCCGACTCATAGCGGGTGATGATTGATTTATGATCGGTGATATTGTCAATGTGGTCCGTATGCCAAATGACGTCAGGAACGAGATGATAAGCAAGTATATAACGAAGTATTCGAGCGCCAAACGGTGAGAACAAAAAGGCGGTCAAATGTGGGCCAAGCGAAGCCAGAGCACTAAAGGAAAAAAGCGTTAGCCAACGGTTTCGGGCGCAGATATATCTCATTGATGGCTTACAGGTTGTTGGGAGCAAAGACAGTAAAACTACGTTTGGAAAAAGATGGATTTTCTTCAACCAAACTTTGAATCACATTTTGAACTCGCTCATCAACGAGGTCTAAGTCGGTATCATCAAGCGAGACGCCTTTATCAACACCAGCCGACGGTTTACCCAAAATGTCAATCGTCTTTTTGCCCCAATGTGGCAATAATTGGTCATCCAAGCGAACTTGTTGGATGGCACTGGTTAGGCCAGCAAAGTACTTGGGGAATAGGAAGAGTTGAGCGAGAGGAGAGAATGGTGGAAACAAAGGTGCTCTTGAAGCAATATAAATGACTCCATTCTTGGTGAGAAGAGGGCGATAACGGGTAGCATCGACTTGAGTAAAAAAGTTCAAGGTCAATTTTCCGGGTTTGGGAGCCTGTAAAGGCCTGCCGACCCTCAGTCGGAACGCTGGAGCATCCTCTGAAGGACTTTAGCAATAGCATTTGTCAATATCGGCGCTAGCATATGTTGATTCAAATGTTAAAACTCGGATGAAAAAACGATTAATTCAACGTACAGGATCTTAAGAACACTGGGGATGGTGCTGGCTGCGTGGATTTCAGAGATTCTCTGGCTTTTGGGGGAAATGTGATGCTTGAGGACCATGCCCACCAATTTAATCAAAAATTCCTTTTTGTCCTTGTCAGTTTCATGATCAGACGTCAAGTGGCTGAACTTTCTGGCGTCCTCAAGTGCTTCAAATGCTTGCCAATATAACTCATGACTATCGTCCGAGGTCTGACCCTCACCAAGAGAACCGCGACGCTTTTTAGGAGGAGTTAAAGCCTGATCATCGGGCGCAAAAAATGTAAGATCCAGGTTGGGGTCTGACAAGATGTTTTGAATGGGTTGAGACAAGTTTGCCAGCCAGGCAACACGATGCAAGGGCGGAACATGTTTGTTATTTTCGCCACATGATTTAGATGGATGCTTGAGAACCCAGGATAACCTGAGCAAGCAAGCAGGCGGGTCAAACTGATTAGTTCAAGGCATGGCTAAAACGATAGACTAAGGTCATAATAAGAATGAACTGGCTACTGACACTTCCCAAATGGTGTATTGGGTCAAATTCACCGGCGGAAGTTCGGCATGGCGCCAAGGGAACGAGCTCAAGCGGTTACCAGCGGAGGATATGGAAGTGAGAAGACCTTCAATCACACTCAATGCAGAGGGACGATGGTCGTTTAAAGAAAAAGCTTGATACCATTCGACTTGATTCTCGATAGGAGCGTACTCTTTAGTGTTGGGATGGTCCGATGGGAAGGAGGACGAAGTTTGAGCATCGGACCAGACCTCAAAAGAGCTGGCATCGGGGTTGGGCTCGAGTTGAAAAAGCAGGGAAGGAGAGCCGGTGATCGGCTTGGGACTGTGGCCGACCAAGGCGGTAAGAGTGCACAAGAATAAGCTTGGTCTCATGACAGCCCTTGTACCGCGAGCCGAGAGTTTAACTTGCGACCTAAATTGTTTTGATTGCAATTTATTTTTTCGAAAGAAAGAAATACTGCGAGGGCCGGGGGGACGGGCCAAAGGTGAAAGGCAGCAGTAAGCTTTTATAGAAAAGTTGACCAAACCCCAAAAGAGGCAATCACTTCAGCGCGTTCTTAGCGCAGAGATCACGATCGCCGATCGACTGATTCAAATTGGGCTATCGATTGCCTTTGTCAGAGTCAATAAGCCAACCAAGCTTAGCACAAATGAGGTGCACCCTCAAGGAAATCAGCTCAAGCGGGTGATTCACAGCAAATTGACGGTCTTGATGACTAAGGCGGTGCAAGGTTGACGCATGCAGGTACATGACGCCATCTAGCCCCAGAGCTATGACATCATTTGTCTGTGGGGTTGAGCGCCAAGTTGAGCAACTTTAGCGTAATAAAAACCATGCGTCGCTGAAACAAGCGCGAATTGTCGCTTGGGTTTTGACAAGATGGACAAATTTCTAACTAAAGTTGCGATCGAGATTCATTTCACAAGCCAATTCTTAAACTTTGGAGATATTCACAGTGTTTAAGTTGTTGAGTTCAGTCTCTTGACAGTTCTTAAAGATGATTTGTCAATCTTTTCCTTTGAGACAACTCTCCATTAAGGAACGAAGCCTCTTTTAAATTCCTTTGTGGTACTCGACCCCTTGTTATAGAGCAAGAGTAAGAAAACTCCTGATTGGTCAAAGTATACACGAGGCATTACCCTCGAGTGAGGCTTTGCCAAATAATCGGCTGGATTTGTCAGCCCTTGTAAGCAAAAGCCTATTTAGCATAGCTCATAGGCTTTGCAAAATTTATGTTGGTTTTAGCAATGACTAAAGTTTTAAAATCAATCACTAAATCAAGAGGTTGTAAAATTTGACTTTGAAAACAAACTACCAACAGCCCTTTCACAGGTGCAATGCTGAAGTGAGTCATATTTTCCAATTTGGAAAGCGCTTTTCTTGGAGTACTTTGAGGAAACATTTTGTTATCAAAAGAGTCTAAGAAGCTTCAAAAATTGTGAAAGAAAAGAAAAATGAAACACACTTGAGCTGAAGAAATATTTCTTGAGCTAAATGATGACTTGAGGTAAGCCAAATCTTTCCTTTTGAATAAATTTGTCAACAAAGTTGGAGTTTATACCACCTGTATTTGGTGGAACCTCAGCTCAGTGAAAGCCAGCTTCCAAGGCCAAGGCAATTGAAAGGCTGAGATGGATTTAAAAAGATAAACTAGGCCCACTGCCTGCATTCTTGCATCACCATCACCTATGTGATATCAGGTCACACTAGCCTTGTTTAATATAAATCAACCTAGTGATGTCTATGTATTGTGATGTTTATCTAAAATGAACTGGAAGTTTTGTGATACAATAAGTTGATTTAACATCAGCCATGGGTTGACATAAAATAAACAAAAGGTTGATTAAACATAAACCCCAGCCTTGTTAAAGATAAACCATAGCTTGATTTAAAATCAACCATGGGCAGATTCAAATCCACATGAGGTGGAATTCATTCCTCATCATGTGAAATCAATTCCTAATCATGTGTAATTAATTCCTCATCATGTTTGCTCAATTTCCCATCATGTAGAGTTAATTACCCATAATCTTGACCTTGAATCAACCTATGGGTTATTTTAAATTGGCCCAGGGTTGATGTTCAATAAAACTAATGGATAAACCATTTTATAGTTCATTTTAGATGAACATTACAATAAATAAACATGATGAGGTTGATTTGAAATAAACCAGTTTGGCATGACTTAATATCACAAAGCTGATGGTGATGCAACAATGGGCTTTTCACACAAAATATTGTTGAACCCACCATGCTTGAAATATGTTTCTCTCCTGTTTTACTTCACACACATGTCTTTTCAAGCCTTTTTTCTTATTTATTCAAACAAAAGAAATGCACTCTAGCTAAGGAAGTAAATAATAAGAAAAATTGTTAAAAATTGCTTCCAGACTATATAATTTTATTCATTTTTTCTGGTAAAAATAGGATTCTTATGAAAAATTAATGATCAAAATTTCAATTCATTGTCAAAAAGATGAAGGATTGAAGTTTATATTAGAATTTTTCAAATCCTTCCAAATCACACCTTTTTATCAATGTGAGAATTTCTCAAGAATCCCACATTGATAAACCTAAATAATTCAAATCCAAAAATCCCTTCTTTCAGCTGATTGACCCAGGATTTTGTTGGAATCAGAGCTATGTGAAAAATTCAAAATTCAAATTTTGAACCTAATCCAAATGAATTCCTTTAAATCATCTTCATGATTCTCATTCTCTTCCTGAATTTCAATCATAAAACTCTTTAAAAAAGCTAAATTCAACCCATATAGCCCATATTCTTTCCTGATATTCTTACTACCAATTTCTTTTTTTAAAATTTCACTTACATTTTTGATAATTACCTTTGAAAATTCTTATTTTTCACCTTGTTCATATCATCTCAAATTCCCCATAAGAAAACCCATTGAATCAGTTTATCTCACAAATAAATTAAATATCTTGGATATACTTTTGGAAATTGAACTCAGAAAGACTCACTCTCTATGTATTATCAGTGGTTGAAGATCAAATTAAATCAAAATTCATGTTTTGGAAAAAGTGGTCTAGCTTTAATTGAGAGGCCTCTTTCAAGAAAAAATGACTTTCAATTTATTACACATAAATTCAATAAGATATTCCACAGCCAATAATATCTTATAGCTCCAAGTATGTGAGAATTGTGGAGAAAATACAAAAAGAAATATGCCCCCACCTAAATCAAATGGAAATGTGACTGTAGAAGACATAATGGAAAACAGCAATAAAAGTCCCAAAACAATGTATGAAAATCTGGAAAAAACTTGTCCATTCTATCCTTAAATGTATGTTATGTTTTGTACTGAGAAAAGTATAGCTCCTTTTTAAAACTTGGATTCACAGGAGAATTATTCTATTGCAAGTGAGGGGGAGAAAGGATATCTTTACTTGAAGCTTATTGAAAGTAGTTTACCTTATATTCTTTTCAATTGGATTTATAATGCATATCCTTGTCCCTTATTCAAGAATGAAAAGATACCAAAGGATAATAACGATTCTCATAATTAGATTCAAGAGCTAGTGGAGGCTTGAAATATCCATTACCCCCATATAGGTGTTTTATTTTCATCATTACTATTCATAGTATTCAGCTATCAGCTTACTTGAATAATCCATGCAGGTAAATAGTCCTGATATTGAGCCCATGGAAAATCACAAAATGCTGGTATATTACCAGCTGAATGATAAAAATGAAGGCAAGAAAAAATTCATCAATTTTTTTCATCCTTAAAAACATATATATTAGAATGACCCAAAGCCATTCTTTATTACTAATGTATCATTTCAAAAGAAATATAATTTTTCTATTAGAAGAAAAGAATGTGAAAACCAGCAAGAATAACCTGAGAACTGAAATTTAATGAGGAGAAATACACAGAGCTCAAGGAAATGGAGAAAGTAAATCTTTTAAAGGAAAGAAAAAATGAATTCTAATGGGAGAAAAAAGCTGAAGATCAGATTCTTGAGGAAAATTAAAGAAAGTATCAAATAACTCTTGAATAGCAGAAAAATCAAATCCAAACTAAATTATACCAAAGAATATATTTCAAAAGCTGAGCTTAAAATACGTTCAAGGTATATTTACCTGAAAATTGAAGCATTTAATCTGTCCAGGCCAACTTCAAAACTCAAGAAAACTAAATATTTGATTAATGGGTGATCATACACAACCATTTATAATCATATTTGATGGATTGGTGTATCCTTTTGGAACAATTTAATGAAGGTTTTCAAGTATGAATTATTTCAGAATGATGATTTTATTTTCATTTTTGAGAATTAAAGAAAGAATTGGTATTTAATTGGATATATCTGAAATATGTGATTGAGAAAATTGGATTTTATCTTTGGATGTGGTAGGTTAAAACATCATCTATTTTTGATTTGATTTCATTTTGATTTGGAATTTTTTCATTTTTAACCACAAAAACGTAAAATATCAATTTTGTTTTGAATTTTCCAACTAGCTAGATTTTAATTCACTTGAATCAATTAGTTTTAAATAAATAATTTTGAAAGAAAGTTTTTTAGAGTATCTAAGTTATATAATTTTAGAAAAAAGTCAATTTTCAATTGATATTTTCAGAAGGAAGATTTTTTTTCAAATATACTCTGATAAGAATTACTTCTTTTCAATCATTTTCTTTGATTTTTCTTTATAATCAATTCTTTTCAAGTCAAACCTTTTAATATTTATTCAATTTAAATTAAGTAATTTTGAATCAATTTTTGTGAAAATCAATATTCCTCAGCTCAATTATTAGGAAACCATTTCTATTCATTTTTGTCATTTTGGAAGAATTGCTGATTTGAATCTTTTTTTATTGCATTTTTTATAAATTCCATTAGAATTTACCTACTTTGAGTTAAATTTTTCCAAATAAAGCCCTCAGAAGAAAGAATTTTTATATATCAGATTCCTTAATATAATTTTCCTTTCAAAAAAAGTAATTTTTTTTATAACTTTACTAATAAATAATATCCTTCTTGTTGAGAAATCTGAGATTTGTGTTTTTCCAAGTGGAATAATAGCTTTATAATTTTTAGAATCATATATATTGTCAATTTTTTCTTTAAGAGAATAATATTTTTGATTATTTATTTACCAGAAACCTAAACCGTCCACCATCTGAACCCCAAACAGATACATACCAAAGTTCTTTTTTTTAAAGAATTGAATTCATTATTAATTTATTTGGATTAATTTCAAGCTATCTTTTCTTCAATTTTTCAGTAATTTATTTTTTCGGTTATCAAAGAAGCTTATTATTATTATTCAAAAAACAATTCCACCTTAATTAATATTTTAAATTATCATCATTTAACATATTATTATTAGGGAGTGTCAAAGCTACCAAATCCCACAGTAAAGATCCAATTTTTTTGCCAGATCCTGCATTAACATTTTGGGATTTGGGAAATCCCACACCTCAGGAGGTGTTGAATTTTGAGGTACAAAAACCCAGGTTTTTTGGTACCAAATACCATGTTTAGATACTAAAATCCTACCTTTAGCTTCACTTAAAGGCAAATTTTAGCAACACACAATTAAGTAAGGGTATGTTAAGTTGAAGAAAATCTGAATATACTGGTCATCTATTAAAGTCTTTGATTTCAAATTGCATTTTATATATATATTTTCTTCATTTATCATTCCAGAGGAATTTAAAAGGCTAACTTTACTTCAAACCTTCAACTAACTTCAGTTCATCAATACTTTCTGTAAGATGTGTCTATGAAGCTGATCATAATATTAATATTAATCAACATTACTATGACTGTTCCTATGAAAAATATAATAATAAAATTATTACCAAAATTAATTATTTTACTTGTTATACACTACTAGTGATTATAACAGTAAGCAGTAATTGTGTGAGGCTTAGAGGTATTCTCATATACTTAAAAGACCACAAATAACAAAATAAGATATAAATATAAATAAAATAGATTTATTTAAATTATCAAAATAAAAATTAAAATATAAATACAAATTTATATAAAAAAATAAGAATTTAATTATAATTTAGAAGAAAAATTGCATTAAATTTTAAAAATTGTGAAATTGCATTTTTACTTGAAAAAATTGAGTAAAAATAAATTTTTAATAAAATTAATTAAGTTAAAATATTTTTGATAAAAAGTTACACAAAATATATTATAACTTTTTATACAATAAGTAAACTTAAGAAAATTATATCACCATTGGATTCCTCATAAAAAATAAAGTGGGGTCACCTCTGGGTAAAATTTCTGTAACTCAACTCTAAATAAGCTTAAATTAAGTTTTTAGTATTTTCTGTACAAAAGTTGAAAATCCTCAAAACTTTAATTCAATTCACACCACATTTGGTGTTAACCATCAATTTTTGTGTTAAAATTAAGCCTCCTCCCTGATCCCGGAATTTTAGGGATTTCCCACAGTCTGCTTGAACGGGATTGGGAAAAGGGATCTTATTTTAGTGATCTAAATCCCGTTGATCACAATAGGGATCAGGCACAGGATAGGTTTGGTATCCATGAAGGGATTACAAGTCACCATTGACAAAATCGCATGTATTTATTACATTATAGAAATGTTTAGCAGAGGAAACACACAAGACATTAAAACTAAACTTCACCAAAAAGGAAGCCAAATGTACGTGCCCACTCCTTCACACAAGCTAAATACTCAACATGTGCAGGCGTGAGTGAAGCACATTGATATGACAATATTCTTCTACCAACAGAGAACACTCTCTCTGATGGAGCACTGGTGGCTGGTATTGCCAGATAATTTCGAGCCATCACAGCCAAGGTGGGAAATAAGTTACCTCGGGACCTCCAGAACACAAGGATATCAGTGTCCTTTGGTTCTGGAGGTTCTTCAAAATACCTCTGGAGTTCCAATTCCAAGGTCCCACCTTTGTGTGTTGCTGAGGGGTACATTTTGTCCAATAAGCGTGTGGAACTTTCCGCCACGATCTCATGTGGTTCACAATCTTGAATATTAACAAACTTCTGTGCTTCCTCTTCAAAAATTTTGGTGAGTTGAGTAAATGAAGTTCCAAATTCACCAAGGGTGGAATTGTGAGTTAAGAAAAAGGTGTGCTTCAATTGTGGGTCAAGTATAGAAGCACAGATTACAGGCCTCTTGCCAAGGAGAATTGTGATATATTTTGAAATCTTTTGAATCATTGCATTGGCAGCAGGTTCAATTGGAGCAAAATTATATTTCTACAATGCCTATTTATAAATAAGTAGTATGTGATTATTGGTTTGGTGAATAAGAAAACTCACCTGTCTGATATCCTCAATCAAAAATATGTATAGGGGCAATGATTGATTAATTGTGGGGTAAGAAGACCCACATATGAGTAGGGTTTCCTCATAGAGTGGCTGCAAGAAGAGTACCATCACTTTGGCTTTATACCATTCAAGATGAGATAGCCTATATGATGCTAAGGAGTCAGGAGTACAAAAGTGATTATAAGCATCTTTCAAATCTAAGGCCCTATTTAACATATTGTAAGTTGAGTTCCATCGGATTGGTACTTGCAATAGTAGTGTTTTGGCATTTGTGGGTTTATCAGTGTCATAGACCAGACTAACATTTGTTATTAATTTCTCCCTCCTTTGCGGGCTGTGGTGTAAGTAAGAAGCCAGTTGGCTGATCTTACCTATGATAGAGCTGTACTGAAAGTTTAAGCCATCAGGGGGATTGGTAAGGCTGGAGATAGCCATTGGATTGAGATCGTTGTGGTTCACAGGAGTAGAGGTTTCACCAGTGTCACTTCCAAGGGCCTTCAAGCTATCACGTTCTGTAAGATGAATGGTATGAGCCATGCACCCAACTGCATGATCCTTGGAGAAAAAGCAAGGACAAATTGATTCTATCTCCAGGGCCATACAATGGTGAACAGAGGCATTATCAGTTGTAATGAAAATTATCTTCTGGTCAAGATCAAATTGTCGAATTATTGTAAGGAATTGACTGGCAAGTGAGGCACCCAAGTGGTTACCTGAGGGAAAGAATCAAGGAAGTTCAGCAAAGGTTCAAGCAAAATAGATTGACACTCCTACCTTCTATTTGACATAGCCCTAAAAGAATTGATGTAAGCTTAAAGTCAGAATCAATGTAATGTCCAGTCACCACCAAGTATGCTGTTATATTTGGGCTTGTCCAGGCATCAGTTGTAAAGGAAACATTTATTTTGTTGGTTGAGAGGTAATTGTGTATGGATTCTTGATGACAAAAGTATATATTAGTTAAGTGCGCAGTTAGACTGTCTCGGTGGACTAATATATTTGTAACTTCTGGATTACAAAGTTCCAGAAGAGCTCGGAATGCAGGAGATTTGGTAATTGACAGTGGCAAGTCAGCATCACATATAAAATAAACTAATGCAGGTGATAATGCCCAAAAAGATCATTAAGGTAAGCCTAATGTTCCAAATGAAACATCAAATATAACTAAGGAATGGTGAATCACCTTTTTTCTATTGATAATGTTGACAAATTGATCCATCGAGTTGTTTTTTGGCCAGCGGGGATGATATGGTTTTGGGATTAGCCACACAATTCAAGACATGTAAGTGTTGTCTAATTCCCTTTGTGCTTCCCATTTGGTCTTTTTTATGGCATTTGTTGCAAGCCTTGCCTAATTGGTCAACAAACTGACATTGAACATATTGTTCATTGACCTCCAAAAAATATACCCAGACCCAAGATTGTTTTGGGGTCTGGGTAAGGTCAATGGTTGACGGTAAGCTTCTGAGTTTGGTGTCACTAGGCGTAGGTGTGAAGCAAAGCAAGGATAGTGCAGAAGAAATTGCATGAGATGCAAGACAGGAGAGAGTAGTGGAGGGGAAAAAAAAGAGTGCCAAAGAATAAAACAAAAAAGAAGACTGTCGAAAAGGAAAATAAAAGGAAATGCAAAAAAATATGTTGGGGATGGAGCAGCACAGAATATGAAGTGTTGGAAATAACAAAGAAAAGGGGAGAGAGGGGGGGAAAGTGAATCACAATTGGTGTAACTGGAGGGGATTTTTGAGAACTTAAGAAGCATAAGTAAAATAAAAAAAATCCCGATGGAGCCCGCAATATCCCAGGGAATGCTCCGGAATTTTATTTTGGAAGCAAACATATTTGGGATCCTGGCAGGGTTAGGGACTGGGTAGGTGGCTGGTCATGGAAAAATCCATGGGGACCGGGCCTAGTTAAAATTGAGGTGTTGTGTGTAGTTTAGAAGTTATGAGGAATTGAAGTATTTTCAATTGAAATGTCAAAATGTGCGCGTGTATTACATAAGTGAACTTTAATTTACATATGTGGTATCAATTATTACTGTATTGTACTGTACAATTCAATTGAATCACATATGTAAATTACAAGTACAATACATGATGAGGAATTGAAGGAAAAAATAAATTGGAAAGATTAATTTTTTGGGGGGGAAAGGTACTCTAGCTCCAAGGGGGAGCCAGACCCCCAAAATACTTGCTGATGGGCATGGGATGTCAAAATCCACGCAAAAATTTATTGCTTTTGGCCTGGAATTGAGTCACAGGGTCTGTGACTCAATTGATGATGAGGTTTTGATACCAACCAGGGCAGTTTTAACTGTTTCCAAGAGGGTAAAACTACCCTTAAATTAAAACAATATTAGTAAAAACAGTTTTAACTTTTTCCTACAACTCTTAAACACATTCTGACGTGTTTTGAAGGCTCTAGACCAGGTATTACTATAGTAATGGCTGATTTAAGAGTCTAAAATGGCTAAAGGTCGCAAAAATTGGCTAAAACCAGCCCTTTTTTGGTCTAAACCGGGGTTCAATGATTCCATAATTGGCTTTTCTGTTTTCAGAGTGTTTTTCATGACTGACAAGAGTAAATTTTACTTTTGGAGTGAGAAAATTGATGGCTATGAAAGAATTTCTTCTTTGCCTCACTTTTCTCTTCATGTTAGAATCTTTTGCTTTTATAATTAGTTTGAACACTGTTAAACCAATAAATAAAAAATTCAAAATACCCTTTTTAAATAATTTTGAAACTTTCAACCACATGAAAAAAACATTATAATCATTTTTACCCCTTTGAACCACCACAAAAGTGAATTAAAGAATCTTTCATAACTGTTATCTTTGTCACTTTGTTTCCAAATTCACTCTCTTCACTTTTGGGTGTGTTTTCTCTTTAAATATCTTTTGAAAGAATTTTTTCTTTAATTAATTTCTTGCAGTTATTTTCTCAATTAATTACAATTTAAATTGCTCTTGAAGAAATTTCTTTTGTAGCCTTAAATATCTGTTGTAGAGTATTTTTGGATAAATTTTTATTGTTTCTAAAACAATAAATCTTTATCATATTATTTTTTTATACTTATAAAATTAAAAAAAAAAAAATTGGTGTGCTTTCTCTTAAAAATACTATTTCATACTATTTTTAATCATTTCTTACCTTATACAAATTTTGAGGACAGGAAAAGTACTTGATTTTTAATCAAAGTTTCATATCCACACCTCACATTTGGCGGCCCAGTGGGGATATTTTACCAGTGACATAATTTTTTACCCTTTTTAAATCTTTTTTCTTATAATGAACAATTTAAAAACATATAAAAAATACTTATAATTTAAAAAATCCATAAAAAATAATTGTTTTCATATTATAAGTTAGGGTTTTTTTTCATTTTTCTCTTGAAAAAATCCTTTTTTTACTTAATCAATTGGCTTTTTCATTAATTTTAGTGTATGACAACATGGTAAGACAAGAAAATA
Organism: Austropuccinia psidii; assembly: GCA_023105745.1. Taxonomy (NCBI): domain Eukaryota; kingdom Fungi; phylum Basidiomycota; class Pucciniomycetes; order Pucciniales; family Sphaerophragmiaceae; genus Austropuccinia; species Austropuccinia psidii. The sequence continues at coordinate 40,633,983 of JALGQZ010000011.1, forward strand.
TTGAGACAGCCTCAACAGTAACAAGCATTATTCCTGAAAGTATTGTGAATTCCAACCATAATAGTACAGTTATTATAGCTCAGAATAATCAACCTGAACCAATTTCTTCTGAATTAATTAACTTGGATGTAAGTAATACCCTTCAGAAAGCAGAGAATTTGGCAAATAGTAAGTTTTTTGACGTAAAATTACTATTTTAAGCTTTTTAATCATAAAATATGCCTTCAGCCAGATCAGGAGCCAGCTATACCCCTCAAGCAGCCCCCAAAAAGGTCATAGACATGATTATGGAAGAAGCCAAGCAGTTACAGAAGGACAAGGGTCAGTTGATGACCTCCAAATTAATAAATTATTTCATTCTGAAGCTGATAATACTATTTTACCTTAAAAAAGAGCTGACACCGCCACAAGAAGCCTCAGTGGACATCTACAAAGCCAGCGAGAAGGCTTACAACAATGCATTGCAGCACAAAGAGTACCAGATCCTTGCAGATCTGTGGAAAAACTGCATGAATTCTTACCTGACTGTGAGAAGATTACTGGGCCATCCCAACACTTGCAAGTTACTCAATGGATGGCATCCATTGATGGAAAGGAAGAACATTATGCTTTTAACAGCATAATGGAGGAAAAACAACCCTCCACCACCCAAGCAAGTGCCAAAAACAGCCCCAGTAGCCAGCAGCAGAAATTCCAATGTGAAAAAGCAGCCACAAGCTCAAAACAAGGGAAAAGGCAAGGCACCAGCCACAAACCCTTACAGCCAGGGCTACAGGATCCCAAAGATTCAGCAGGATGCCATGGAAAATGTATTTCAGATGGCCAGAAAAATGATGGAATTACAGAAAAAGGAGGAAGCCAGATTAAAGTATCAGAAATGATTTCTGATATCTTTGATTCTATCCCAGAGTTGTATGAAGCTATAAATGATGTAAAAACTCATGTTTCTGATAAAAATCCATCCATCTGTAACAATATTAAATCAAACAGCTTAAGTCTGACCCAAATAAATGAAACATTTATGTGTTTTGAGAAACTTTAAGAACAATTAAAAGTTCTAATAATGAAAATTCTTTTGGAAATAAGATAAATGAACAATCTGCCATTATTAAAGAATTGACAGACAAATATTCTAAATTAAATATTGATGACATAATTGAAACAAGAATAAAACAAGCCATAAGTACTATCAAAGAATAGAATAAAAGTGGTCTTGAGAATATTTGAAAATCATTTACTGAAGTAAAGACATATACAATTGCCTTGAGAAAGTGTTTTGACACCTAACAAGAGGAAATATAAAAATTAACAATGAAGTTGAACCAAATCACTTCTGATAATACTAGAAAAAAAGAACTATGGAAAGAGTTAACACAAACAGAATATAGTGATAAAACTAATGTGATGAATTCAATACAAATTTTACAACATGAATGCAGAAATTCCCAAAGGTGTAACAATAGTAAAATGAATGATATTTAACAAATACTTCACACCTTATGAAGAATGTCTACACCTTTGGATCAGAATGAGGGCACACAAAATCCAAATCCACAAGTATTGGATGTTGAAAACTCACAGTTAAAAAATGAATTTTCCACTTCTTTTCATAACTTGGAACCATCAATGGGCCAAGCACTTCTGAAAGAAGTACCAAAACTTAAAGAATGGCCTCACTTCAGTGGTGAAGGAGAATATGACCGTATGGAATTCATCAGAGGTATTGACATGACTAAAGAAGATTTTGAATTACCAGACAGATTGGTAACAGCAAGATTTAACAACTTGTTTACCAGATCAGCTCACAGATGGTATATCAAATTAAGAGAAGCACATGGACACCAAAGTTGGACTTGGTGGAAAACCCAAATTATCAACAAATGGGCCAATGATTCTTGGAGGTTTGAAGTGGAAACAGCCTTTGAATTTTCCAAATTTAAATCTGATAAAGACAAAGCTTTACAATGGTTTTGCCAACAGAAAGACAGATTAACAGCATTGTATCCTGACATGTGAGAATTTATGATCCACAGAAGGATTATGAGACAATGTGGAGGTGACTTAAAGCATGCTGTCAAAAGCAGGACTACTGAACAAGCTTCAGAAGAAGATATTATTAAAATATTAGAATAAGTAACCACCAGAACCAGGATTGGTTCTAGTAGGGTGAATCTCAAAACAAGGTTCAATACACCTTGGAAAGATTCTGTGGACAAATATTCCAAAGGAAATTCTGGTAATGTTAAATATAAATCTGCAGATATAATCAGAAAGTGCCATATTTGCCAAAGCACCACCCACTTAGCCAATACATGTCCAAAGAGGGGGAAAATCAATGAAATTTACATTGAAAAAGAACCTGATGTTGAAAAAGATGATAATATAATTGAAGACAATTCAGATGATAAGTCATCAATATTTTCTGAATCTTCAATGCCACTTTTGACATCATGGAATCTTATTACCACTTGCCACAATTAAGCAATGGTCAACTTGATTTGTCAAAACTTCAAGATGAACAACTTATGAAAACCAAACCAAACAAGGGAAAGGTTATACAGCTGGGAGCTCCTGTATAACAGAAGTGGTAATTGACAACAAACCCACTAAACCTTTACTTGACCCAGGAGTCTTCTGCTCTTGTGTTGGAAAATCTTTTCTTAAGACTTGTGTACCAAATTTTGAAGACCAATTTTTACCAATTGATGGCATAAATTTCAATAGTGCAAGTAATCCAATGAAAGAATTGGGAATCTTTGAGACCAATGTCATATTTTGACATATTAATGGAAATTTAAGAATCACTGTTGAATTTGTTGTTAAGGAAAATTGCTCTAGTACCCATTTTATATTGGGAAATTACTATTTGATCATGTATGGGATAGACCTACATAACAAAAAAGACAGATAGTTAACTATTGGGGACAATAAGTGTCAAAAATTTGCCTTTTTACCATTTAAAAGAAAAATTACAGTGAGTAAATTAGCAACAGTCAACTAAGAGTTGGAAAGATTCAAATCTGAACAGTTAAATGAAGCTGAAATAAGCCTTCATTTGACTGATAGTCAGGAAAATGAACTTTATGCCCTTTTATATGACCACAAAGAAGCATTTGCATCAGACAAACCACCTTTGGTGCAATTATTGGTCATGAAGTTGAAATCATCCTTAATATTGAGAGACCTTATCCACCACTCTTAAGAAGACCTGCATATCCAGAAAGTCCTAAATCAAGAGAAGCTCTGGAAATTCATATTAAAGAACTTCTGGAACTTGGTGTAATGAGAAAGGCTGGCCATAATGAGGAAGTAGAAATAACTACACCAGTCATAGTGGCATGGCATAATGGAAAATCTAGGATGGTTGGGGATTTAGCGCTCTGAAAACTTACACTGTCCCAGACAGGTACCCAATACCAAAAATCCAACTTTCCTTTACCCAGATATCTCAAGCAGTGTATATAACCACTATGGATTCCCTTAAGGGATTTCACCAGAATGTAGTGACACCAAGGGCAAGGAAATAATTGAGAATTATTGTTCATTGTGGAGTATATGAATACTTGAGGATGCCATTTGGTATCAAGAATGCACCTTCACACTTCCAAAAGAATGATGAATGAAATCTTCCCTGAAGAACTTTCAGAAGGATGGTTAATCATTTACATTGATGATGTTATTTTCTGTTCCAAAACTTGGGAAGAACATATGTACAGATTATCCAGAGTTTTGACAAAAATTCAATCTCTCAACATGAAAATTTCTTTAAAGAAATGCCATTTTGGATTTAAAGAACTTAAAGCACTGGGACATGTAGTATCTGGTTTATCCCTTGGAATTGACAAGAACAAGGTTGCAGCAGTATTTCTGAAACCCATGCCTCAGAACAAGAAAGAAATTCAGTCATTTTGGGGGTTTGCAGGATATTACAGGCAGCATATTAAAGATTTTGCATCCATAGCAAGACCTCTTTATAGATTATGTGACAAAGACACAGTATTTGAAATAACTGTTGACAGAGTAAAAGCCTTTGAATCTTTGAGACAATCCTTGACCACTGCTCCACTCTTACTGATGCCAGACTTTAAGCTGCCCTTTAAGCTTTATATTGATGCATCAGGGGATGGGCTTGGTGCTGCACTTCACCAAGTTCAGATTATCAATGATAAACCTGTTGAGGGACCCATATGCTTTATATCCATGCAAATCAAACCAACTGAAGCCAGTCAAATGGAGTGCTTATTCCTTGTCTGGGACTTGGAAAAGCTAAATTGATTTCTAGACGGATGTGGTTTTGAAGTAATAACAGATTGTACCACTGTTAAGTCACTTTTAAACATGAAGCCTCCTAACAGGCATATGCTCATATGGCAAATAGCCATACAAGAGTATAGGGGCAATATGAACATTGCTCATAAAGATGGGAATATTCATAAAAATGCAGATTGACTGAGGAGATGGCCATTACCAAATAATATTGATAATCCTGCTTATGTTCCAGAGGAAGCTTCCCCACAACTCCCCATAGAAGGAATCAGTGTTACAGACATGAACCCCATTTTGTTTGAGGAGGTAAGGAACAGTTATACTCAGGATAAAGTTTGTAGCATTTTATGCCAATTACTTATTAAGGACTGTAAAGACAATTCTTTGATACATGCCTTAGATGAGATATGGAGAAAATCAGATGATAAAGTAAGATTCCACTTAATGTATGGTATAATTTACCAAAGAACTAACCATACATGTGTCATGACAGTTGTGGACAAGTCCTCAATCAATCTTCTATTTAAAGAATGCCATGAAAGCTCTTTCTCAGGACATCTGTCTGAGGACAGAACAGAAGGAAAAATGAAAACCTGCATATGGTGGCCAATGTGGCAGAAAGATGTTGCAGAGTATTGCAAAACCTGTGACAAATGTCAAAAGGAAAATAAATCCACTGGCAAAAGACTTGAAAATATGATCAAGATCCAAGAACCCAGCAGACCTTGGAAAATTTCCATATGGATTGGGTAACTGGCCTGCCACCAGGGGGTGACAGAAGTTATAATGCTTTCCTAGTGATTGCTGACAGATTTAGCAAGACTCAAATCTTTCTACCATGTCACAAGGATGATACAGCCATGGATACAGCTCTTCTGATATGGAATAGAGTAGTATCATGGACTGCCATATTCACAAACATCATTAGCGACAGAGATCCCAAATTCATCTCAGAACTATGGACAAATCTTTACCAACTATTTGGGAGAAAATTATCCTTCTCTACAGCCTACCACCCACAAACTGATGGTTTGGCTGAAAGGATGATCCAGACCTTGGAAGATATGGTAAGAAGAACTTGTGCATATGGCCTTGAATTTAGAGATTGTGATGGATTGACCCATGATTGGCGTACTCTTTTACCAGCACTAGAATTGGCATATAAGACTTCTATTCATGCCAGTACCAATAAAACTTCTGCTATTCTAGAAAAAGGAGGGAATCCCAGATTACCTCAAGATTCCTTGAGGAAAGAATTGGTTGAAATAAATCCTACAGCTGCTAGCTTCAAAGGAATGTTAGACAAAGCTAGAAAGCATGCCGTGAGGTGCATGGAAGACTCTTTTGCATATGCTAAGGACAAATGGGACAAGTCACATATCACTCCAGATTTCAAAGTGGGGGATTTAGTACTTGTATCCACCACTAACTTCAATAAAATCAAAGGATGTAAAAAGCTCAAAGATTCCTTTGAAGGACCTTCTGTTATTGAGGCCCTCCATTGAGAAAATTCTGTTGAAGTAGAGCTATCTGAATAACTGAGCAATAAGCATCCTACATTTCCAGTGAGCTTGATAAAGCCATATAAATGTAGTCATGCTGAAAAATTTCCTTTGAGGGATAAAGTTCCCCAAGTTATACCTCCTATTGAATCATCTGGTATTAAAAATATTACCAAAGTTCTCAAAGAAAGAAAGTTGAGAGCCAATAAAGTAAGGGCATACCTTGTTAGGTACAGTGACCAAGCTTTTGAAGATGAATGGTTAGCAGAAAAAGACATACCTGAAACTACTAAACTTCTCAGAAGATTCAGACACACCAGAAATAACAATATTACAAAGTAATCTTCTTTTTTCAGGGGAGGGAATGGAGCTTTAAAGGTATTTTCATATACCCAAAAGACCACAAATAACAAAATAAGACATAAATATAAATAAAATGAATTTATTTAAATTATCAAAATAGAAATTAAAATATAAATACAAATTTAATTATAATTTAAAATAAAAATTACATTAAATTTTGAAATTATGAAATTGCATTTTTACTTGAAAAAATTAAGTAAAAATGAAGTTTTAATAAAATTAATGAAATCAAAATATTTTTGGTAAAATGTTACATAAGATATATTATTTCCTTTTGTCCAATAAAAAAACTTAAGAAAATTATTTTACCATTGGATTCCTCATGAATAATAAAGTGGGGTCACCTCTGGGTAAAATTTCTGTAACTCAACTCTAAATAAGCTTAAATTAAGTTTTTAGTATTTTCTGTACAAAAGTTGAAAATATTCAAAACTTTAATTTAATTCGCACCACATGGGGTGTTAACCATCAATTTTTGTGTTAAAATTGAGGTGTTGTGTGTAGTTTAGAAGTTATGGGGAATTGAAGTATTTTCAATTGAAATGTCAAAATGTGTGCGTGTATTAAATAAGTGAACTGTAATTTACATATGAGGTATCAATCATTACAGTTGTGTACTGTAAAACTCAATTGAATTGTATGTGTAAATTACAAGTGTATTACATGATGAGGAATTAAAGAAAAAATAAATTGGAAAGATCAATTCTGGGGGGGAAAGGTGCTCTAGCTCCAAGGGGGAGCCAGACCCCCAAAATACTTTCTGACAGGCATGGGATGTCAAAATACACGCAAAATTTCATCACTTTTGGCTTGGAATTGAGTCACAGGGTCTGTGACTCAATTGATGATGAGGTTTTGATACCAACCAGGGCAGTTTTAACTGTTGCCAAGAGGGTAAAACTGCCCTTAAGCTGGAAAAATCTTACTAAGAACAGTTTTAACTGGTTTCTACGACTGTGAGCCTTAAAGGTATTTTTATATACCCAAAAGACCACAAATGATAAATTAAAATACAAATATAAATAAAATAAATTGATTTATATCATAAAAATAAAAATTGAAATATAAATACAAATTTATATTTAAAAATCAAAACTTAATTATAATTTCAAAATAAAATTACAATGAAATTTAAAATTATGAAATTTCATTTTTACTTTCAAAAATTATGTAAAAATGAATTTTTAATAAAAATTATGAAATTAAAAATTTTTTTTGGTAAAAACTTATATAAAATATATTATAACTTTTTATCCAATAAATAAACATATAAAAATTATTTCACCATTTGATTCCTCATAAAAGATTAGGTGGGGTCACCTCTGAGTGAAATTTTTGTAACTCAACTCTAAATAAGCTTAAATTAAGTTTTTAGTACTTTCAATAAAAAAATTGAAAATCCTCAAAACTTTAATTTAATTCACACCAAATGTGGTGTTGACCATCAATTTTTGTGTCAAAATTGAGGTGTTGTGTTTAGTTTAGAAGTTATGAGGAATTGAGGTATTTTCAATTGAATTCAATTGAAATGTCAAAATGTGGGTGTGTATTACATAAGTGAACTTTAATTTACATATGACGTATCAATTATTACTGTATTGTACTGTACAATTCAATTGAATTACATATGTAAATTACAAGTATAATACATGCTGAGGAATTAAAGTAAAAAATAAATTGGAAAGATTAAAATTGGGGGGAAAACGAACTCTAGCTCTAAGGGGGAGCCAGACCCCCAAAATCCTTGCTGACTGGCGTGGGATGTCAAAATCCACGCAAAAGCTCATTACTTTTGGCCTGGAATTGAGTCACAGGGTCTGTGACTCAATTGATGATGAGGTTTTGATACCAACCAAGGTGGTTTTAACTGCTTCCAAGAGGGTAAAGCTACCCTTAAGTTAAAACAATGTTAGTAAAAACAGCTTGAAATGGTTTCTGTGCCTCTTACACACATTCAGACGTGTTTTGAAGGCTCTAGACCAGGTATTGCTATAGTAATGACTGATTTAAGGGTCTAAAATGGCTAAAAATGGCTTAAAAGGGCTTAAACCAGGGTTCAATGATTCCATAACTGGCTTTTCTGTTGTCAGACTGTTTTCCATGACTGACAAGAGAAATGTTTTTTTTGGAGTAAGAGAATTTATGGCTATAAAAGAATGTCTTTGCCCCACTTTCCTCTTCATGTTAGAATCTTTTCCTTTTATAATTAGTTTAAACACTGTTAAACCAATCAATAAAAGATTCCAACCACCTTTTTTAAATCATTTTAAACCTTTTAACCACATGAAAAAATCATTATAATCATTGTTTGTAACTCTTATAATCATTTTTACCCCTGAACCACCCCAAAAGTGAATTAAAGCATCTTTCATCACTGTTAACTTTGTCACTTTGTTTCCAAATTCATTCTGGTCACTTTTGGGTGTGTTTTCTGTTTAATATTATTTTTAAAGACTTTGTTCTTTAATTAATTGCTTGCAGTTCATTGCTCAATTAATTCCAATTGAAATTGCTCTTGAAGAAATTTCTTTTGTAGCCTTAAATATCTCTTGTAGAGTATTTTTGGATAAATTTTTATTGTTGGTAAAACAATAAACCTTTAAAATATTATTGTTTTATACTAATAAAGTTATAAAAAAAATTGGCCTGTTTTCTCTTAAAAATAACATTTCTTACTATTTTTTAATTGATTTTTTACCTTATACAAATTTTGAGGACAGGAAAAGTACTTGATTTTTAATCAAAGTTTCATATCCACACCTTACATTTGGGGGAACAGCCATGATATTTTACCTGTGACATATTTTTTTTACTTCTTTTGAACCTTTTTCTTATATTGAAAAATTTAAAAAACATATAAAAAATACTTATAATTCAAAAAACCCATAAAAAATAATTTTTCATATTATAAGTGAGGCTTATATTTTTATTTCTTCTTTTTGAAATAACCTTTTTCTACTTTATTAATTGGCTTTTTCATTAGTTTTAGTGTCTGAAAACGTGGTAAGACAAGAAAACATTGAAACAGCCTCAACAGTAACCAGCATTATTCCTGCCAGAACTGTTAATTCAGACCATCATAGTACTGTTATTGTGACTCAAAATAACCAACCTGAACCCGTATCTTCTGAATTGATTAACTTGGATATAAGTAATACCCTTCAGAAAGCTAAGAATTTGGCCAATAGTAAGTTTTTTGACGTAAAAATACTATTTTCAGCCTTTTGAATCATTAAATATGCCTTCAACCAGATCAGGAGCCAGCTATAACCCCTCAAGCAGCTCCCAGAAAGGTAATAGACGGGATTATGGCAGAAGCCAACCAGGTACAGAAGGAAAAGGGTCAGTTGATGACTTCCAAACAACTAAAATAGGTCATTCTGATGCTGATAATACCATTTTACCTTTGAAAAGAGCTGACACCACCACAAGAAGCCTCAGTGGACATTTACAAAGCCAGCCACAAAGCATACAACAATGCCCTTCAGTACAAGGAGTACCAGATCCTTGCAGATCTGTGGAAAAACTGCACGAATTCTTACCTGACTGTGAGAAAATTCCTGGGCCATCCCAATACTTGCAAATTGCTCAATGGATGGCATCCATTGATGGAGAAGAAAAAAATGATGCTCTTGACACTAGAATGGAGGAAAAACAACCCTCCACCACCCAAGCAAGTGCCAAAAAAAGCCCCAGTGGCCAGCAGCAGCAATTCGAATGTGAAAAAGCAGCCACAAACTCCAAACAAGGGCAAAGTAAAGGCACCAGCCACCAAACCTTACAGCCAGGGCTACAGGATTCCAAAACTCCAACAGGATGCCATGGAAAATGTGTTTCAGATGGCCAGAACAATGATGGAATTACAAAAGAAAGAGGAGGCCAGATTAAAATATCAGAAATGATTTCTGATATTTTTGATTCTATTCCAGAGCTGTATGAAGCTATAACTGACGTAAAAAGTCATATTTCTGATAAAAATGAATCAATTTGTGACAATCTTAAAAAACATAACTTGAGTCTGAGCCAAATCAATGAAACACTTAAATGTTTTGAAAGAGTTTCAAGAACAATTAAAAATTCCAATAATGATAATTCTTTTGGCAATAAGATAAATGAACAATCTGCCATTATTAAGGAATTGACAGACAAATATTCTAAATTCAATATTGATGACATGATTGAAACAAGAATAAAACAAGCAATAAATAATATCAAAGAGGATAATAAGAAAGCTCTTGATGATATTTCAAAATCATTTACTAAAGTAAAGACACATATGACTGCCTTGAAAGAGTGTTTTGATACCTCAAAAGAGGAAATATCAAAATTAACAATAAAGTTAAATGAAGTTATATCTGATAATACTAAACAAACAGAATTATGGAATGAGCTGACATATAAAGAGGATTATCATAAAAAGAATGTAATAACCCTATACAAAGCTTACAACATGAATTAAGGAATTCACAAAGGTGTAACAATAGTAAAATGAATGATATTGAACAGCTACTAAACACCTTACCAAGAATTTCTACACCTCCGAAACAAAATTAGGGGACAGGGATTCCCAATCCACAAGTATTGGATATTGAAAATTCTCAACTAAAAAATGAATTTTCTACTTCTTTGCATAACTTGGAGCCAACAATGGGCCAAGCACTCTTGAAAGAAGTTCCAAAACTTAAGGAATGGCCTCACTTCAGTGGTGAAGGAGAGTATGACCATATGGAATTCATCAGAGGTACTTACATGATCAAAGAAGACTTTGAATTACCAGACAGATTGGTAACAGCCAGGTTTAACACCTTATTTACCAAATCAGCTCACAGATTGTATATCAAATTGAGACAAGCACATGGACACCAAAGTTGGACTTGGTGGAAAACCCAAATTATCAACAAATGGGCCAATGATGCTTGGAGGTTTAAAGTGGAAACAGCCTTTGAATATGCCAAATTTAATGCTGCTAAAGACAAAGCTTTACCATGGTTTTGCCAACAAAAAGACAGATTAACAGCATTATATCCTGACATGTCAGAATTTATGATCCATAGAAAGATTCTGAGAAAATGTGGAGGTGACTTAGAGCATGCTGCCAAAAGCAGGACTACTGAACAATCTTCAGAAGAGGATATTATCAATATATTAGAATAAGTAACAACCAGAACCAAAATTGGTTCTAATAGGGTGAATCTCAAAACAAGGTTTAATACACTTTGGAAAGATTCTGTGGACAAAAGCCCCAAAGAAAATTCTAATAATATTAAGTATAAATCTGCAGATACAGTCAGAAAGTGCCATATTTGCCAAAGCACCACCCATTTAGCCAATACATGTCCAAAAAGGGGAAAAATCAATTAAATTGATATTGAAAAGGACCCTGATGTTGAAAAAGATGACATAACTGAAGACAATTCAGATGATAAGTCATCAAAATTTCCTGAATCTTCAAAAGATATAGAAAATATCAATGCCACTTTTGACATCATGGAATCTTATTCCCACTTTCCACAATTAAGCAATGGTCAACTTGATTTATCAAAAATTCAAGATGCACAACTTATGAAAACCAAACCAAACAGAGGGAAAGGTTATACAGCTGGTAACTCCTGTATAACAGAAGTGGTGATTGACAACAAGCCCACCAAACCTTTGCTTGACCCAGGAGCCTTCTGCTCTTGTGTTGGAAAATCTTTTCTTAAATCTTGTGTACCAAACTTTGAAGATCAGTTGTTGCCAATTGATGGCATAAAATTCAATAGTGCAAGTAACCCAATGAAAGCATTGGGAGTATTTGAAACCAGTGTCATATTTCCACATATAAATGGAAATTTAACAATCAGTGTTGAATTTGTTGTTATGAAAAATTGCTCTAGTACCCATTTTATATTGGGAAATGACTATTTAATAATGTATGGAATAGATTTAAATAACAACAAAGACAGATACTTTACTATTGGAGAAAATAAGAGTCAGAAATTTGCCTTTTTACCATTTAAAAGACAAATTACAGTAAATAAAGTATCATCAGTCAACTTACAATTGGAAAAATTTAAATCTGAATAGTTAAATGATGTAAGGTTTGACTATGAAACAATAAGTAAAAATTACTAATTTTTTACTTATTGTACTCTGAATGTCCTTATAATTGAAATTAATAAGATTAAAATAATAATAATAATAAAGAATTATTATTATTATGGCGTAAAAATATTATATTATTAAATAAATATAATAATATAATTAATATTATATGAAATTATAATATTATAAATAATATATTAATATAAAATAATTAATATATTATAAAGCTCTTTATTATTGTTACCAACAAATAATAAAGGCGTAAAAAACTGTTTTTTATAAATAAAAAACAATTAATAACAATAATATTACTAATATTAAAGTTATATATTAATATAAATACTATTTATATTAAATAAGAATTATTAAGAGTAATAATAAGAGAGAAATTATTATAATAAGATGAAATAACCTACTTTTAACACTTAAGATAATAATTTTGAGATATTTTACGCCAAAAGAATATAATACAACTTTTTCAAATTGTATTTACAATAAAAAATAAAGAAAATTACTAAAATTCTTGATTTTACGTGGAAATGAGTTTATAGAGAGATTTATGACAAAAACAATGAAAGAATTGATTTAATCACGTAAAAATAGTGATTAATATTAAGATGGTCTTTGGTCTTTAATAATATAAGAGTTTTATATATAAAGAATAAAGAAATTACCTTTTATTTAATTTATTTAATGTTTTTGATGCGTCTGAGGGGTAAATAGAGTAAAAAGAGCTCTATTTATAGTAAATACCTCCCTCCTAGAGTCCAACAGGCTTCTAGTAGACGTGTACTGATCATATCCACTGGAATTGATCAATATTTTAAGGTTTGAGGGTGATTACATCATGATCAAACCATATTACATCATTATTACACCATTATTTAGAGTTATCACTATAACTCTAAGTTTGATGACATCAGAGGCTTGGCAGAACCCCAAATTTCGTGGATTTTATTAGTTTTAATCATAAACTAATAGTATTCACCAATTGTATCACTCTTAAGACTGTTAAACTTAAATTAAGGTTACAGTATGTGATCATAGCTGCTCAAATTAAGCTCAAACTTTGATCCTCAATAACTTTTAAGATTTACACGCTACAGCAGTTCAGAGAGTGAATTATGATAGCCTGGAATAACCTTATTATGCTTCCAAGAGCTTTTCATTACATCATCAAAACTCTAATTTTGATGATTTTTCTTGTAACTCATCTTTTCTGTCAAAATTCAATATTTTAAACTTCAAACCTTGATTTCAGGGGGTTATACCCTGAATTTAATAATAAAAATTACATCATTCTTCACGAATGAACTAGGAGAATCCAACTGTGTACTTTTTTTTAAGTTTGGAACACTTTCACAACAAAGTGGTCAACAGCTCTGTTGATTTTTATCAATAATTCATCATAGGTTTTAACCTTGTTTATAATTTGTAAAATAAAGTTCATATCTGTGTTCTTACAGTAATTACGTGGTAACTTTATTTTTGGTTCATCATTCTATCATGTATAGTTTAGAAGATATTAGCTATGATCCTTGAATATATGCGTTGACCAAAAAAGTGCATATATTCAGGATAATTCCTTAAGTATTAACATTGGAAATTAGCTTATTAATTGTTTTATGTGTGGATTTACATGGGGAATCCACTGGTACAATTTATTGCACATGTTGTTTCATTAGGCTTTAAGATAAATAAGGTTTTATGGGTTTTATAAGGTATTATACCTTATAATTCCTTAAATATTGACTTTACAGATATGCCATAAAAATGGTATATGTGTATTTTTCCATGGGGAATCCAATGGTATAATTTATTTTACATGTTGACCCATTGGTTTTTAAGTCAAACCAATTTTTGTACCAATTTATGGTATTTTTTGTATATTTAATTAATTATTTTTAATGTATAATTATTTTAAGTAATTTTAATATAATTATATTAAAAGTCTAATTATTCTGAGTCTTTTTGTGACCTTATTGGGTATGTGGTCATATCTCAAAGGCTCACATTCCCTACCACCAAAAACGATTGTACCACAATCTGATATTTGTGATTAGGGTATCATCCACTGTCCTACCTCTTCAATAGACTTTGTTAGTCTTGAAGCTCAATAATGCTTAACTTTTTTATTTTTCAGGTTTTCCTCCATGTCTGAATCTTCTTAGTAATTTATCAGCATTTGTTATATATTTCTCAAGTAGCCATTCATCTTCCTGAGTTGAATTTCTATACCTTACAAGGTATTCCCTTTCTTTTTTGTTTCTTGTCCTTATTTCTTTAAGGACTTTTACTATTTTCTTTTCCTCTCCTTCCTCCAAGGGGGGAATCTCAAGTGGGGGTTTATTTCTTAGTGGAAATAACTCCTTGTCACTTGAACTGTAAGGTTTTATCAGACTTACAGGGAAAGCTAGGTGTTTGTTCATTAGTTCACCTGTGAGTTCTAATTGCACAGCATTGGGTCCATGGAGTGCTTTTATCATAAATGGTCCTGCAAAGGAATCTTTCAATTTCTTTGGGCCTTTTATGTTATTGAAATTAAGGGTTGATACTAAAATCAAGTCTCCTATTTTGAAATCAGGTGGCTTATGACTTTTATCCCATCTTTCTTTTGCATATTTAAAAGAATATTGCATGCATCTTTTTGCATGGTGTCTTGCTTTGTCAAGCATTATTTTGAAACTGCTTGCTGTTGGATGTATATCCACTAAGTCCTTTTTGAGGGTATCATAAGGAAGTCTTGGATTCCAACCTTTCTCTAGCATTGCTGGTGTTTTGCCAGTAGAAGAATGGATTGATGTCTTATATGCCAGTTCAAGTGCTGGTATTAGTGTACACCAATCATGGGTAAAACCATCAGAATCTTTGAATTCTAGCCCATAAGCACAGAATCTTCTGATCATATCCTCTAGGGTCTGTATCATCCTTTCTGATAGACCATCAGTTTGAGGATGATAAGCTGTTGAGAATGATAATTTTGTCCCAAACAAGTTATGGAGATTTGTCCATAATGCTGAAGTGAACTTTGGGTCTCTGTCACTTATAATATTTTGGAATGAGCCTGTGTGGCTAATGACTTTATTCCATATCATTATGGCTGTATCCATAGCTGTGTCATCTTTATGACATGGTAAGAACATGGGAGTTTTACTGTACCTGTCAACTAACACTAGGCATGCATTATAACTCCTGTCTCCTCCTGGAGGTAAGGCTGTTACCCAATCCATATGAACTATTTCCCATGGGGATTTTGGTTCTTGGATTTGGATCATCATTCCAAATTTCTTTCCTGTGGCTCTTTTGGCTTTTTGACATCTGTCACAGGTTTGGCAGTATTCTGCAACATCTTTCTTCCAATTTGGCCACCAAGAGCAGGTTTTCACCCTCTCTAGTGTCCTATCTTCTGAGAGATGTCCAGATGCAACACTATCATGACACTCATGTAAAATAGTGTTTATTAGTGTTCTATCTGTTAAGGCCATAACACATGTGTGTTTTGTTCTATGGTAAAGGATTCCATCAAGGAGGTGAAATCTTCCTTCATCATATGCCTTTTTCCATATTTCATCTAGTTTTGATGAAAGTGATGGATCTTTGCAGTCTTTCATTAGAAGTTGGCTTAAGATATGGCAATTTCTGTCTGTCTTATAGCTTTCTTTAACTTGGTTAAAGAATTCTGTGCCAATGTCTGTAACACATATTCCTTCTATATGGTGCTCCTCTTGTGGTACCCATGCTGGATTGTCAGGGGTATTTGCTACAGCCCATCTACTAAGACCATCTGCATTTTTATGAATATTTCCAGATTTATGAACAATAGTCATATTTCCTCTATATTCTTGGATAGCAATTTGCCATCTCAGCATATGTCTATTTGGAGTCTTCATATTTAATAGTGATTTCACAGCATTACAGTCTGTGATTACATCAAATACTGTGCCATCCAAATAATAATGCAGTTTTTCTAAAGCCCATACTAGGCATAAGCATTCCATTTGGCTTGCTCCATACCTTGCTTCTGTTGGCTTTATCTGCCTTGAAATGAAACAAATTGGTCCTTCCACTGGTTTATCATTGATAATTTGTGTTTGGTGAAGTGCAGCACCTAGTCCTTCTCCACAAGCATCAATGTACAGTTTGAAGGGTAGTTTCCAATCTGGCATCAGAAGAATTGGGGCATTTGTTAAGGAATTTTTCAATTCTTCATATGCCTTGACTCTTTCTTCTGTCATCTCATAGACTGTTTGTTGGTCACATAGCTTATACAAGGATTTAGCAATCTTTGCAAAGTCCTTTATATGCTGTCTATAGTAACCAGAAAATCCTAGAAATGATTGCATTTCTTTTTTGGTTTGAGGCATTGGCTTAAGTAGTACTGCTGCTACTTTATTTTTGTCTATGCCTAGACTAAGGCCAGATACTACATGTCCTAGTGCCTTTAATTCACTGTATGCAAAATGACATTTTTTCAAGGAAATTTTCATATTTACTTGGACTATTTTCTGTAGTACTCTTTCTAGTCTTGTAAGGTGATTTTCCCAAGTTTCTGAGCAAACTATGATATCATCAATGTAGATAATCAACCATCCTTCTGATAATTCTTCAGGGAATATGGTATTCATCATTCTTTGATAATGGGAAGGTGCATTTTTTATTCCAAATGGCATTCTTAAGTATTCAAAAATTCCACAATGGACCATTATTCTTAGTAGTTTCTTGGCATTGTCTGTTAAGACATTTTGATGAAAACCCTTCAGAGCATCCATAGCTGTGATGAACTTAGCTTGTGACAATTGGGTTAATGTCTCATGGATTCTGGGTATTGGATATCTTTCTGGAATGGTATAGGTATTCAGGGCTCTGAAGTCTCCTACCATCCTTGATTTTCCATTATGCCAAGTTATAATGACAGGTGTAGTAACTTCTACTTGTTCATTATGTCCAACCTTTCTTAATACTCCAAGGTCCATTAATTCTTTAATGTGCACTTCTAAGGCTTCTCTAGCTCTTGGACTGGCTGGATAAGCAGGTCTTCTTAATAAAGGTGGGTAAGGTTTTTCTACATTAAGAATTATATCCACTTCATGTCCAATTATGGCACCTAGTGGCTCTTTGTCAGTTGCAAAGGCATTTTTATACTTAAATAAGAGATCAATCAATTTTTCTTTCATTTTTTCTGTTAATTCTTGATTGAATTCTGCCTCTTTGAGTTGTTCAGATATAAAAAGTTCCTTTTCTGGAATTTTTTCTTCATTCTTAATAACTGTGATTTGGTTTTTGTTATTTAAGAATCCAAACTTTTGTCTTTTGTTATCTCCTATGGTAAAATATCTATCCTTTTGGTTGGAGATATCTATACCATAGATTGATAAGTAGTCATTCCCAAGTATGAAATGATTACTAGTACAGTTGTCCATTACTACAAACTCTACTTTAATTCTGACACATTGTGAGGGATGAGGAAAAATTAGTGTTAAATCAATTATTCCAAGGGGCTTCATGCTCTCACTTGCACTACTAAATTTGACACCTTGTATTGGCATAAGTTTTTCTTGCCAGTCTGGGACAATGGTTTTTAAATTCCTTTTGCCAACACAGTTGCAATATGCTCCTGTATCCAAGTTAACCTTTCCCTCTTGGTTATTAACCATAACAATACTTATACTTGACTTTCCAGCTGTATATCCCATTCCTTTTGCAGGTTTGGTTCTATACATTTTGGCATCTTGTATGTTTGTCAGATTTGTGTCAGATGTTCCAACTTGTGGCAAGTTTGAATTAACATCCAGTACTTCATAAATTATATCAATATTATTAATTTGTGCATTAATTATATTGATTTCATCACTTTCAGAGCTCTCTGACGCTTCTGTCTCTTTTTCAGAGTCAGATTCCTCTTCTTTGTCATTGTGGTTTTCTGTTTCCGCAATTTCATTAATCTTTGCTTTTTTAAGGAAATTATTGGCTAAGTGTCCAATACCTCCACATTTATGGCATTTTCTTTGCTCATTATTGTTGGGTGTATTGGGCTTAAAGGATTCTTTTGATTTATCTTTTTTGATAAATGGTTTATTTGGGCTTTTAATGTCCAATTTTTTCCAAGTCCTGCTAATTTTTGTTCTTGTCACTATATCTTCTAGTGCATTTATATACTCTTCTGTGGAGCATGGTTCTATGCACCTGCTTCTTAGGGCATGTTCTAGTTCCCCTCCACATTTTTTAAGTATTTTCATATGCACCATCTTCTGTGACATTTCTGGGTACAGTGCATTAAGCCTTTCAACTTGTTTTAAGAACCAAGTTAAAGGTTTATCTTTCTCTGGGTCAAAGAAAGAGTTTTCAAATGCATTTTCTATCTTATACCTCCAGGCATCATTTGCCCACTTGGTGATTATTTCTTGTTTGCACCAAGACCAGGTATTTTTACCATTTGTCTGTCTTATGCCATAATACCATCTTTTTGCATATTTCTCAAATAATGAATGTAATCTTGCAGTGATTAATTCATCTGGTATGGCATAGTCTTCTTGTAACATGTCAATTGTTTTAATAAATGACATGTGGTCATATTCACCTTCTCCTGTGAATGTTGGCCATTCCTTCAATTGAGGTGCTTCTTTCATTAAGACTTGGTTATTGTCTTGGTGACTCAAGTCTGTTATGAAAGGATTTGACAATTCCTCTTTTGTTTTAACAGGGCTTCTTATATGAGAAAGGGGTGTTGATAACTTTGGCATATTTAAATTAGCCTCATTAATTTTATCCATTTTTTCTGTAATAAGCCTTATTTCACTTTCAATATCATCTTTCAGATGCATTCTTGCTTCATCACTTTTTTCCACATGGTCCAAAAGTAATTTTTGGTGCGATGAAGTCTTTTCTTCAAATTTTTCTACAGAAATACTTAATTTATTTAATTTTTCTGTAAGATTGTCAATACTCACATCATAATTGATTGTCAAAGTCTTGTCTTTGATATCTTTTATGTATTTATACAATTCTTGTTGTCCTTGTATTAATTTTTGAGTATTGTCAATCAAATTCTTTGGTTTATTATTTTCAACAATAAGCTTAATGTTGTCAATTTCTTTTTTGTTTTGCACAACAATTTTTGTTAAAGAAGATAAATTGTTATTTATTTCTTGTAGTGATAATAAACTATTTTTAATTTCTTTTAGAGGTAATATACTATTTTTAATTTCTGTTAAAGTATTTACAACATCTTTGGACAAGGTTATTTCTTTGGGAAATGAGGTTGTCTCATTCTTTGCTCTTCCTTGTCCTTGAATTCCATCAAGGTTCTGGCCATGTTGAAAACATTGTCCATGGCATCCTTTTGGATTCTTGGGATTCTGTAACTTGGGGAATATGGTTTCCTCCAATGCTTTTTCTTGTTCTTCTTCCCTTCTTGGGGAAGTGGGTTGGCTTGAGGCTTGCTGGTAGAGGCTACTGGGGCTTCTTCCTTGGTTGCCTCCCTCTTTTTGGCATGATAATCCTTGATTTTTTTGATTTGAGGTTTGGATGACAGTGGATTCCATCCATTGGAGTATTTCACTATCTCCTCCTCTTTGAGGAACTTTTTCAGGATGTGCCAGGAGTTCATCACTCCTTGGTGTATTTGAGGCAGCATTTCCCAGTCTTTGTCCTTGTATACTGTGTAATACTGTTTGTACTGGCTCATGTAGATGTCTATTTGAGCCCTCTGAATGTGATTTGTACCTATTTGAGTTACTCATACTTAGTTCCAATTCAGGCTCAGATATCATGGGCATTTCTGGGACTTGCCTTTGGGATAAGGCACTTCCTTGTGTGGATTCTGTTCCACTGGGGATATTGCCCTTTCTTTTCCCTTTTGAGGGATCAATTCTACCTCTGAGTCCAGCTCCATCTGATTGGATGGAGTATTGGGAACCTCTTCTGGTAGTCATAATTTAAAGAATAAGAAAAAATAAAAGTATTTTTAGAATAAAAATTCTTTTATGGCAATTTAAAAAGAGGTGCTCACCTTCAGAGTCTTGAATGGTGGGCCCTGGAAAGTCTAATTTCTTAGCTTTCTTTCTTTTGGTGATAACTGGTGTTGGAGAACTTTGACAAGTTTCTTCCACCAATCTCTCAACAGTAGCTTGGTTGTCTTCTGTTGGGTTATCTTCAAACACTAAAAAAGACAAATAAATATAAGTCTTTTTATAAGAAGTGTTATTTTTGGCAAGATATGGCAATTTTCCACGTAGAAAATGCTTTTATATCTTTGAAAAATTGAAATAAATAAAGAAATGAATAAAAATGAATAAAAATAACTTTTTTATTTGTTTTTAATATTTTTTATTTTTAAAGAACAAGATAAAAAATGAATATGATTCTTATAAAATTAAATTATAATAAAATTTATTTTTAATTCATAAAATATCTCTTTTAATCACTAGAGTCACTCAAAGAAAGTTCTTGCAAGTCTAAGGATGTAAAAAACCACGTGTAAGACAGTACAATTGCTTTCCAAATGCCTCAATAGCTTTTAAAATCAATAAAATATAAAATTATTATATAACTTCATGATTATAAATATAATTTATTATTGGATAAACCCAAATAGAATCTTTTTAAAGGTCTTTTAAGTAAATATCCCGGCCAGGCCCCCAAATGTAAGGTTTGACTATGAAACAATAAGTAAAAATTACTAATTTTTTACTTATTGTACTCTGAATGTCCTTATAATTGAAATTAATAAGATTAAAATAATAATAATAATAAAGAATTATTATTATTATGGCGTAAAAATATTATATTATTAAATAAATATAATAATATAATTAATATTATATGAAATTATAATATTATAAATAATATATTAATATAAAATAATTAATATATTATAAAGCTCTTTATTATTGTTACCAACAAATAATAAAGGCGTAAAAAACTGTTTTTTATAAATAAAAAACAATTAATAACAATAATATTACTAATATTAAAGTTATATATTAATATAAATACTATTTATATTAAATAAGAATTATTAAGAGTAATAATAAGAGAGAAATTATTATAATAAGATGAAACAACCTACTTTTAACACTTAAAATAATAATTTTGAGATATTTTACGCCAAAAGAATATAATACAACTTTTTCAAATTGTATTTACAATAAAAAATAAAGAAAATTACTAAAATTCTTGATTTTACGTGGAAATGAGTTTATAGAGAGATTTATGACAAAAACAATTAAAGAATTGATTTAATCACGTAAAAATAGTGATTAATATTAAGATGGCCTTTGGTCTTTAATAATATAAGAGTTTTATATATAAAGAATAAAGAAATTACCTTTTATTTAATTGATTTAATGTTTTTGATGCGTCTGAGGGGTAAATAGAGTAAAAAGAGCTCTATTTATAGTAAATACCTCCCTCCTAGAGTCCAAAAGGCTTCTAGTAGACGTGTACTGATCATATCCACTGGAATTGATCAATATTTTAAGGTTTGAGGGTGATTACATCATGATCAAACCATATTACATCATTATTACACCATTATTTAGAGTTATCACTATAACTCTAAGTTTGATGACATCAGAGGCTTGGCAGAACCCCAAATTTCGTGGATTTTATTAGTTTTAATCATAAACTAATAGTATTCACCAATTGTATCACTCTTAAGACTGTTAAACTTAAATTAAGGTTACAGTATGTGATCATAACTGCTCAAATTAAGCTCAAACTTTGATCCTCAATAACTTTTAAGATTTACACGCTACAGAAGTTCAGAGAGTGAATTCTGATAGCCTGGCATAACTTTATTATGCTGCCAAGAGCTTTTCATTACATCATCAAAACTCTAATTTTGATGATTTTTCTTGTAACTCATCTTTTCTGTCAAAATTCAATATTTTAAACTTCAAACCTTGATTTCAGGGGGTTATACCCTGAATTTAATAATATAAATTACATCATTCTTCACGAATGAACTAGGAGAATCCAACTGTGTACTTTTTTTAAGTTTGGAACACTTTCACAACAAAGTGGTCAACAGCTCTGTTGATTTTTATCAATAATTCATCATAGGTTTTAACCTTGTTTATAATTTGTAAAATAAAGTTCATATCTGTGTTCTTACAGTAATTAAGTGGTAACTTTATTTTTGGTTCATCATTCTATCATGTATAGTTTAGAAGATATTAGCTATGATCCTTGAATATATGCGTTGACCAAAAAAGTGCATATATTCAGGATAATTCCTTAAGTATTAACATTGGAAATTAGCTTATTAATTGTTTTATGTGTGGATTTACATGGGAAATCCACTGGTACAATTTATTTCACATGTTGTTTCATTAGCTTTTGAGATAAATAAGGTTTTATGGGTTTTATAAGGTATTATACCTTATAATTCCTTAAATATTGACTTTACAGATATGCCATAAAAATGGTATATGTGTATTTTTCCATGGGGAATCCAATGGTATAATTTATTTTACATGTTGATTCATTGGGTTTTAATTTAAACCAATTTTTGTACCAATTTATGGTATTTTTTGTATATTTAATTGATTATTTTTAATGTATAATTATTTTAAGTAATTTTAATATAATTATATTAAAAGTCTAATTATTCTGAGTCTTTTTGTGACCTTATTGGGTATGTGGTAATATCTCAAAGGCTCACAAATGAGGCTGAAATAAGCCTTCATCTGACTGATAAACAAGCAAATGAACTTTCTTCCCTTTTTTATGACCACAGAGGAGCATTTGCTTCAGACAAAGAACCTCTAGGAGCAATTATTGGTCATGAAGTTGATATCATTCTTAATATTGAAAGACCTTATCCACCACTCTTGAGAAGACCTGCATACCCAGCAAGTCCCAAGTCAAGAGAAGCTCTGGAAACTCATATCAAAGAACTTCTGGACCTTGGTGTAATAAGAAAAGTAGGCCACAATGAAGAAGTAGAAATAACTACACCAGTAGTAGTAGCATGGCATAATGGAAAATCTAGAATGGTTGGGGACTTTGGAGCTCTGAACACTTACACTGTCCCAGACAGATACCCAATATCAAAAATCTAAATTGCCCTTACTCAGATATCTCAAGCAGTGTATATAACCATTATGGATGCCCTTAAATGATTCCATCAAAATGTGGTGACACCAAGAGCAAGAAAATACTTGAGAATTATTGTTGTTTGTGGAGTTTATGAATACTTAAGGATGCCCTTTGTTATCAAAAATGCACCTTCACACTTCCAAAGAATGATGAATGAAATCTTCCCTCAAGAACTTTCAGAGGGATGGTTAATCATTTACATTGATGACATTATTGTCTGTTCCAAGACTTGGGAAGAGCACATGTACAGATTGTCCAGAGCTTTGACAAAAATCTGGTTTGTCCCTTGGAATTGACAAAAACAAAGTTGCAGCATTATTGCTAAAACCCATGCATCAGAACAAAAAGGAAATTCAGTCATTTTTAGGTTTTGCAGGATATTACAGGCAACACATTAAAGATTTTTCATCAATAGCAAGACCACTCTATAAACTGTGTGACAAAGACACAGTATTTGAAATGACTGTTGACAGAGTCAAAGCTTTTGAGTCTCTATGAGAAGCCATGACCACTGCTCCATTCTTACTGATTCCAGACTTTAAATTTCCTCTTAAATTATATATTGATGCATCAGGGGATGGGCTGGGTGCTGCACTTCACCAAGTTCATATCATAAATGATAAACCTGAAGAAGGACCCATATGTTTCATATCCAGGCAAATCAAATCAACTGAAGCCAGATATGGAGAAAGTCAAATGGAATTTATATGCCTTGTCTGGGCCTTGGAAAAATTGAATACATCTTAGAGGGATGTGTTTTTGAGGTGATAACAGACTGTACAGCTGTCAAATCACTTTTAAACATGAAAACACCCAACAGACATATGCTCAGATGGCAAATAGCCATACAATAATAAAGAGGTAATATGACTATTGTTCATAAGGATGGGAATATTCATAAGAATGCAGGTGGACTAAGCAGATGGCCATTACCAAATAATATTGATAATCCTGCTTATGTTCCAGAAGAGGCTTCACCACAGATTCCAATAGAAGGAATAAGTGTTACAGACTTGAACACCACCTTCTTTGAAGAATTAAGACACAGTTACACTCAAGATAAGAATAGTAGAATCTTGTGCCAATTACTTAACAAAGACTGTAAAGACAACTCTCTCATACATGCCTTGGATGAAGTATGGAAGAAGTCTTATGATGAAGGAAGATTTCACCTACTGGATGGTATAATTTACCACAGAACCAAGCACACATGTGTCATGACAGTTGTGGACAGGTCATTAATCAATCTTGTACTGAAAGAATGCCATGACAGCCCCTTCTCAGGACATCTGTCTGAAGACAGGACTAAGGAAAAAGTGAAAACCTGTATATAGTGGCCAATGTGCCAGAAAGATGTTGCAGAGTATTGCAAAACCTGTGACAGATGTCAAAAAGCCAATAAATCCACTGGCAAGAGACTTAGAAATATGATAAAAATCCAAGAACCAAGAAGACTTTGGGAAATTGTCCATATGGATTGGGTAACTGGCATACCACCAGGAGGTGACAGAGTTTATAATGCTTGCCTAGTGATTGTGGACAGATTCAGTAAAACTGCAATCTTCTTACCATGCCACAAGGATGATACAGCCATGGATACAGCTCTTCTGATATGGAATAGAGTAGTTTCATGGACTGGGATATTTTCAAATATCATTAGTGATAGGGGTCCCAAATTCACTTCAGCACTATGGACAAATCTTCACCAATTATTTGGCACTAAGCTGTCTTTCTCTACAGCGTACCACCCACAAGCTGATGGCCTGGCTGAAAGGATGATCCAAACCTTAGAGGACATGGTAAGAAGACTTTGTGCATATGGCCTTGAATTCAAAGATTGTGATGGATTTACCCATGATTGGTGTACTCTGTTACCAGCACTGGAATTAGCATATAAGACATCAATCCATGCCAGTACCAATCAAACTCCTGCTATCCTAGAAAAATGATGGAACCCCAAATTACCCCAAGATTCCTTGAGGAAAGATTTGATTGAAATACATACCACAGCTGCTAGCTTCAAGGGAATGCTAGAAAAAGCTAGAAAGCATGCAGTAAGGTGCATGGAGGACTCTTTTGCATATGCTGAGGACAAATGGGATAAATCACATACAACACCAGATTTCAAAGTGGGGGACTTAGTTCTTGTATCCACCACTAACTTCAATAACATCAAAGGATGTAAAAAGCTGAAAAACTCCTTTGCAGGACCTTTTGTTATTAAGGCCCTCCATGGAGAGAATGTTGTTGAAGTAGAGTTATCTGAAGAACTTAGCAATAAGTATTCTACATTTCAAGTGAGCTTGATAAAGCCATATAAATCTAGTGATGCTGAAAAATTCCCCAAGTTATACCTCCTATGGAGTCATCTGGTAGTAAGAAAATTACCAAAGTTCTCAAAGAAAGTTGAGAACCAACAAAGTAAGGGAATACCTTGTTAGGTACAGTGACCCAAAGTGTGAAGATGAATGGTTTCCATAAAAAGACATACCTGAAGCTACTAAACTTCCCAGAAGGTTCAGGCAAACTAGAAATAACAATATTACAAAGTAATATTCTTTTGTTAGGGGGAGGGAATGTGAGCCTTAGAGGTATTTTTATATACCCAAAAGACCACAAATGATAAATTAAAATACAAATATAAATAAAATAAATTTATTTATATTATAAAAATAAAAATTGAAATATAAATACAAATTTATGTTTAAAAATCAAAATTTAATTATAATTCAAAAATAAAATTACAATGAAATTTCAAATTATGAAAATTCATTTTTACTTGTAAAAATTATGTAAAAATGAACGTTTAATAAAAATTATGAAATTAAAAATTTTTTGGTAAAATTTATATAAAATATATTATAGCTTTTTATCCAAGAAATAAACATATAAAGATTATTTCACCATTTGATTCCTCACACAAAATTAGGTGGGGTCACCTCTGAGTGAAATTTTTGTAATTCAACTCTAGATAAGCTTAAATTAAGTTTTTAGTATTTTCAATACAAAAATTGAGAATCCTCAAAACTTAAAATTAATTCACACCACATGTGGTGTTAACCATCAATTTTTGTGTTAAAATTGAGGTGTTGTGTTTAGTTTAGAAGTTATGAGGAATTGAGGTATTTTCAATTGAATTCAATTGAAATGTCAAAATGTGTGCATGTATTACATAAGTGAACTTTAATTTACATATGAGGTATCAGTTATTACTGTATTGTACTGTAAAATTCAATTGAATTACATATGTAAATAACAAGTATAATACATGATGAGGAATTAAATGAAAAAATAAATTGGGGGGAAAAGGAACTCTAGCTCTAAGGGGGAGCCAGGCCCCCAAAATCCTTGCTGACTGGCGTGGGATGTCAAAATCCATGCAAAAGTTCATTACTTTTGGCCTGGAATTGAGTCACAGGGTCTGTGACTCAATTGATGATGAGGTTTTGATACCAACCAGGCTGGTTTTAACTGCTGCCAAGAGGGCAAAACTACCCTTAAGTTAAAGCAATGTTAGTAAAAACAGTTTTAACTGGTTTGTATGCCTCTTACACACACTCTGACGTGTTTTGAAGGCTCTAGACCAGGTATCTCTATAGTAATGTCTGGTTTGAGGGTCTAAAATGGCTAAAAATGGCTTAAACCAGCCCTTTTTTGGTATAAACAAGGGTTCAATGATGCCATAATTGGCTTTTCTGTTGTCATACTTTTTTTTACGACTGACAAGAGTAAATTCTGCTTTTGGAGTAAGAAAATTGATGGCTATAAAAGAATGTCTTCTTTGCCCCACATTTCTCTTCATGTTAGAATCTTTTCCTTTTATAATTAGTTTAAACACTGTTAAACCAGTCAATGAAAGATTCCAACCACCATTTTTAAATCATTTTAAACCTTTTAACCACATGAAAAAATCATTATAATCATTGTTTGTAACTCTTATAATCATTTTTACCCCTGAACCACCCCAAAAGTGAATTAAAGCATCTTTCATCACTGTTAGCTTTGTCAATTTGTTTGCAAATTCATTCTGGTCACTTTTGGGCGTGTTTTCTCTTTAATATTCCTTTTGAAGACTTTTTTCTTTAATTAATTGCTTGTAGTTCATTGCTCAATTAATTCCAATTGAAATTGCTCTTGAATAAATTTCTTTTGTAGCCTTAAATATCTCTTGTAGAGTATTTTTGTATAAATTTTTATTGTTGGTAAAACAATAAATCTTTATAATATTATTGTTTTATACTAATAAAGTTATAAAACATAAAATTGGCATGTTTTCTCTTAATAATAATATTTCTTACTATTTTTTAATTGATTTTTTACCTTATACAAATTTTTGGGACAGGAAAAGTACTTGATTTTGAATCAAAGCTTCATATCCACACTTTACAACGACTCTTACTCACATTTTGAAGTGTTTTGAAGGCTCTAGACTAGGTATTTCTATGGTAATGGCTGATTTAAGGGTCTAAAATGGCTATAACCAGCCCTTTTTTGGTCTAAACCAGGGTTCAATGATGCCATAATTGGCTTTTCTGTTTTCAGAGTGTTTTCCACAACTGAGAAGAGTAAATTTTACCTTTGGAGTCAGAAAATTGATGGCTATAAAAGAATGTCTTCTTTGCCTCACTTTTCTCTTCATGTTAGAATCTTTTCCTTTTATAATTAGTTCAAACACTGTTAAACCAATCAATAAAAGATTCCAACCACCTTTGTTTAAATAATTTTAAACCTTTTAACCACGTGAAAAAATCATTATAATCATTGTTTGTAACTCTTATAATCATTTTTACCCCTTTGAACCACCCCAAAAGTGAATTAAAGCATCTTTCATCACTGTTAGCTTTGTCTCTTTGTTTCCAAATTCACTCTGGTCACTTTTGGGCCTGTTTTCTCTTTAAAGATTTTTTGAAGGACTTTGCTCTTTAATTAATTGCTTGCAGTTCTTTTCTCAATTAATTCCAATCAAAATTGCTCTTGAAGAAGTTTCTTTTGTAGCCTTAAATATCTCTTGTAGAGTCTGTTTGGTGAAATTTTTATTGTTGGTAAAACAATAAATCTTTATAATATTATTGTTTTATACTTATAAAGTTAAAAACAATAAAATTGGTGTTTTTTCTCTTAAAAATACTATTTCATACTGTTTTTAATCTTTTCTTACCTTATACAAATTTTGAGGACAGGAAAAGTACTTGATTTTTAATCAAAGTTTCAGATCCACACCTTTAAAATTTTCTACAAGAATCAATTACAAGAAGTATTTAATAATAAAATTATTTTAATATAGAATTATCTTTTTCACAAATAATTATGAGCATAATTCTTGAAGAAAAATATTACTAGAGAAAAACTTTCAAGAATTAATAATAAATCACTCACTAATACTTCAATGAACCTTAGAAAGAGATTGGTAGAGAGATTTGATGTATAATTGTGGATTTAAAGGATCAAAGTTGATTTATAGAAATATTGGAACAATATATAGTTTATTTATATTATTTCATGTCTTTCTGATTGATTCTGAAATAATTGAAACACTTAAGAAAATATCTAACTAATACTTACTTGTTGGGAACAAAGATATAATTGGATAATAAGATGATTGGGAAAAGACAGCAAGAGGATGCCTCTTTTAAGTCAGAGACATCTCAAAGAGGTGTCTAATGGAGCAGACTAAAAACCCAGTGAGTGAGAAAACAATAATCCTTTTTGTATTAATGATTGCATCATCTGTTGTCATGTAATATTATCACAATTACTTAATCAATGCTTTTACATGACTACCAAGCCAAATATGGTTAAGACTAAAAGGAGTAAAAACTGTAAATCTTCTTTTATTTCAAAAAAAAAATTCTTCTCAAATTTATTAATGTTATTTGAAATTTCATCACAGGTTGTATTTTCTGTGAATTTTTGAAGATTTGGTATTTCATGTGGAATTATCAAAAATGGACTGTAAGTAAAACTTTGAATTCTACTTATGAAACTCTAATCATTTTTGGTTCCTTCATGAATCATACTGCTCTCCATTGGTCCTGAAAGATTCAGAAAGATTTATCAAGACTTGTATTTTTAATGAATTTTTGAAGTTTTTACCTCATTTCTACGTAGAATTGCAAATGACACTATATGGCAGGTTGCTATGAGTTAAATCAATGGATACCAGTCCAAAAGGGTTTTAATTACTCTCTTGGGGCTTATCAATGGAAAATAATTAAGAATTGACATTGTTACAGGAGTCTAAGTTGCTCTTTACCTCTCTACTACATCAAGATAGTAGCTTATTTGCAATTGTCTTGTGATTTAATGAGATTTTAGCTTGGTAACTAGGTTCCCGAAAGGTGTTGGTATACTAATTGGTCCAAGATCAACCATTGATCCAAGCTTTAGAACTATCCATGCCTAAGAGGCCTCAGAAGTTGGGTACCCTGGCTCTCTTTGATGTCTTTTGTCCCCCTTAGCAATTTTCATGCCAAAAATAGAATTTCAGGCTTAAATACTGATATCCCTTATGGGTGTATCAAAGATGTATGTAATGATACCATAATATTAAGTGCCCCCAACAGGCATAACACTATTCTTAGTGTATATGTAACATGGAATTTCTCACATTGCCATTATGTTGGCATGAAATTGAGAAAAACAAAAATTTTCACAATTCCTTTGTGTGGTATTGAAGTATTTTCCATATTACCACCTCTTAAAGTTCATTTAAGCTTATTCACTCTATGGAGTTACCCTAGGTGCATTTCTGTTTAAAATCTAAATCTGGCCTTAAATTCATGGATTTACTTACTCACAAAAAAGTTATTCATCTTTTCTGAAATAAGAAATGATGAATTTTCAATATATACATGACTTATGGGTTATTCATAGTTCATAACTTATTTTTAAAGATAGTTGTGGCCTATTTGGGTATGTAAAATATATCTCAAGGCTCACATTCACTCCTACCAAAAAATAAAATTATACTACAATTCTATTAATGATATCAAGAAAAAAAAGGCCCCAAAGGGGGTAAATTTCCACTTTCCAACCTCTTTACATTACTCAGATCAAGTAATTCAAAGCAAATTCATAGACATATTCAGGCTTGTGGCCTTCTTCCATGTCTAAATCTTCTTAAGAGTTTATCTGAGTCAGGTATTTCTGATTCTGCCAGCCATTCATCTTCATGTACTGGATTTCTATATCTGAGAAGATATTATCTTTTATTTTTACCCCTAAGTATCTTTTCTTTAATGACTTTATTTATCTTTTTGTCTTCACTCTGTTCCACTGGTGGTCCAGTAAAAGGAATTGGGTTCCTTAAAGGAAACAATTCTTTATCAAGCTGACTGGAAAGGTGGGGTGTTTATTTTCTAATTCATCACTCAATTCCACTTGAACTGCATTGGTTCCATGTAAGGCAACAATAGCAAAAGGTCCTACATATAAACTCTATATTGTAATTGGTAACTCCATGTAAGAATTTACCAAAATGTACATTAATTTGCCAAAATCTGGTGAATTTACACATTAAATTCTTCAATCCATGTAAGAAAGCCCTTTTAGCCAGTTACAAGGGAAACTATTGGTAAATTTGGAGAAATGAAGCTTTTCAATATTATTTCCCAAAAAAGCCCCATGGATTAAAATTTATTACTTCAAATGGAATCATTTTTTTCATTTTTTATTTATCATTTATTAATTGACTTAATTTTGAGAACTTTGATACTCAAAATAGTAAATGAATATTAATACACTAATTAAAAATTTAAAAAAAAACTATAATTTGCTGCTTTGAGACCCATATAAAACACCTGTACACAGTTTACAAAAAATTAAGGAATCTTCAAAATAAATAAAAATCTTTCAATTTTTTTTAGTATTTTTATATGGGTTATTTTACTTAATATCAAATTTTTACCTTTTTTTTGGTATAAATTTTATCATTTTATCTCCTCTGGATTTAATTTTGGACCCAAAGACCCTTATTTTTATTAAAAAAATGGGTTTTGGCTTTATTTGGAGATAAAATCCTTGAAGTGGTTTTTTCAATGCAAAATTAAAATTAGAAGAATCAAATTTAATTTAAATACTAATCTTGATACATTTTATTTACCAATATTTCTTTAAATATATTCTCAAATAAGTGGTATTTAGGTCTGTTATTGAAAGAGATGCCTTTTTCAGGAGTTAAAAAGAGTATAGATAAAAACTGAATAAAAATCAAATCATTTCAGCATTTTTTTCCAACATTAATACCCTTATTTTGGGGAAAAATTATGTAAATAATTGAACAGATTCATTTTTTAATAATCTTTTCCCTCCAAAAAATGAAATTGACTAAATTTGTTGATTTGAGAAAATTTGGTACAAAAGAATCTATTGAAAAATTGAGGGAACTTTTGGGTATCCAGAATAAGAATAATGAACTTTTGTTTGAAAATGATTGTATTTAATTGAGATGTGATTATTTGTCAAAAAAGGCTTTATTACATGGATCTGGCCCATTTTTGGTAAATTCACACAAGGATTTGAGAAATTAATGCAGGATCTTATATGAATTTACTAGAATCTTATGTGTATTTACCAATCCCCTTCTATATTTCAGCTATCAAATAATTTCATGCTTGAATTGAATAATTTTTTAAAATAATCCTCCAATTTCATGATTTCCAAATAAAATGCAATAATTTTAAATATTAACAAATAGAAAATTATTATCATTAAGTAAATTTTTCACTTTTAATTATATTATTAAATGTTAATAAATAAAAAAAGGAAAAAAATAGAAAGTTTATCTAATTAATTAAGAATTAATGTCAAGATTTATTAAATAAATTCTTAATGAAACTTTTTTTAGAAAAAAATTTTGTAATAATATTTTTGATTATAATGATATTATTCAAGAATTATATATATATATATATTCTAATCTTGAAAGTGAAGTTTGATTTATTTTCAATAATCATGATTTTTTTTATTCTTTTTTAAACCAATATATTTTGAGCTCATTTATTTAAATAATTGAATTAGATAATTCAAATATATAGCTAGCTACATATATATAATAGCTAAAAAATTTAGAATTAATTTATATATTTGTGAGGGTATTGGTAAACCCACATAAGAATTCTGGTAAAAGTATGTAAGGGGTTCCCTGGGCCCATTTTTAATTAAAAATGAAACACAAAAAACCCTTTATTGGGGCAAAACCTTCCAAAAAGAGGTTTTTTCCCCACAAAACCTCTCTAACCCAATTTTTTTATTTTTTTTTGCACATCCCCCCCAAATAATCAACATTTCCCCCCCCCAAATTTTTTTTTTGAAAAACAGCATTACCAAAGCTATTTTGCAAAGCTTTTCACAATTTTTTTTCTTTTTTTCCCCCAAAGACTGCATTTTACTCCCCAAAAACCTCATTTCAAGTCTCTAAAATTCCAATTTTTCACCTTCCCTCATATATTAATTCCACATTTCAAACACTTCTTTTGATTTCATGCACCTTTTATCATTTCTTTTTCACATTTCAAAAGCTTCTTTTCTCAATCCAAATCCCCAAATTCCCCTTTTTTTAAATTTATACATATTTTTAACTCAATAATGCTTCAACCCCCCACTGAAGGTGAATTTAAGACCCTTGAGCTTCTTTGGAAGAATGTGAATAATGTTTCCAGGGCTCAGGGGTATGCTGTTCCCACCTTGTGTTCCGATATGACCCAAAACCAAATTGAAATAGGTTGTGACAGGTCTGGGACCCCAAATCCCCACAAAGACACCTCCAAAACAGTTACTTCAAGAAAGCTTGATTGTCCATTTAGAATTTATGCCAGAAAATATGCCAAGAGTACCACTTGGACTCTTAAAGTCAAAAACCTGAACACATTCATGATTCCACTGGAAATATCATGGCACATCCTGCTTTCAGAAAATTAAATGAGAAAGAAAAATCCCAAATTTCTCAAATGTCTGAATCACTTTGCATGCCAAGGCAAATTCAGGAAAAATTATGCAGCCAGAGGGTTTCTGACAGGCTTTTAATCCTTCAAGACATTTACAACCAAGTGAAGAAAATCAAGAAAGACAAAATGCAAGGTAGAAGGCCCATTGATGCTCCTATTGACACCCTCAAAGAAGAAAATTTTGTGTTTTACTCTGCAAGGGATGCTGAGGGACACATTACCTCCTTGTTTTTCACTCACCCCCCTGACATAAAACTCCTTCATGGCTTTCCTCATGTCATTCTTATGGATTTTATTTACAAAACCAATAAGTACCAAATTCCCCTTTTTCAGATTGTGGGATTCAGCTCAGCCAATAAGACCTTTTCTGGGGCTTTTTGTTTGATGCATAATGAAACTGAACCCTCATATACTTGGGAATTGAATCAATGCATAGAGAAAATTCTTGACAACACCAATATTGTAAGATGTGTCTATGAAACTGATGATAATATTACTATTAATCAACAGTACTATGACTGTTCTTAAGAAATATAATAACAAAGTGCTATTATAGCCACAATTAAATAATTAAAGAATTATTTCTTTCACGTGTTAAACACTACTAATGATTTTAACAGTGAGCAAGTAATTTTCTACAAGAATCAATTACAAGAAGATTTTAATAATAAAACTACTTTTTATTAAAATAATAAGATTATTTTAATATATAATTATCTTTTGCAAGAATAATTATAATGGTAATTCTTGAAGAAAACTAATTCTAGAGAAAAACTTTAAGAATTATAGATAGATCACTCACTAATATTCCAAAGAACATATTGAAAGATAAGATAGAGAGATTTGACGTACAATTGTGGATTTAAAGGATCAAAATGAATTTATAAAAGTATTACAACAATGTATAGTTGGATTATTTGATTTCACGTCTTTCTGATTGATTCTGAAAGAATTGAAACACTTAAGAATAGTTTTAACTAATACTTACTTGTTGGTAACTATGATATAAATGATAATAAGATGATGATGAAAAAACAGCAAGAGGAGGCCTCTTTTAAGTCAAAAACAGCTCACAGAGGCGTTCCATGAAGCAAACTGAAAAACCAGTGAGTGAGAAAACAATAAACCCTTTTGGATTATTGATAGCATCATCTGTAGTCACGTAAGATTATCATAATTACTTAATTGATGCTTTTACGTGACTACCAACCCCAATATGGTTAAGAATAAAAAGAGTAACATCTGTAAATCTTCTTTTATTCCAAAATAATCATTGATTCCTCAAAGTTGTCAATGTTATTGGCAATTTCATCACATTTTGTAATTACTGTGAATTTTTGAAGATTCAGTGTTTCACATAGAATAGTCAAAAATGGACTGTAAGTAAAACTTTCAATTTTACTAGTAAAACTGTAATTCTTTTTGGTTGTACCATGAATAATACAGTTCTCCATTGGTCCTGAAGGTTTCAGAAATATTAATTAAGAATTGTATTTTTAATGAATTTTTGAAGTTTTTACCTCATTTCTACGTAGAATTGCAAATATCAGTGTTCAACTGGTTGCTATGAGGTAAATGAATGGATACAAGTCCAAAAGGTGTTTTCATTACTCTTTTTGGTTTTATCCATGGAAAATAATTAATAATAGACATGGTTACAGGAGTCTAAGTAGCTTTTTACCTCCTTGGCACGTCAAAATAGCAGGTTATTTGCTATTTTCTTAAGATTTACTGTAGTTGTAACATGGGAACCAAGTTCCCAAAAGGTTTTAGTTTACCAATTAGGCCAAGATCAGCCATGGATTCAAAATTTGGAGCTGTCTATGCCTCTGAGGCCTCAGAAGTTGGGTACCCTGGCTCTCTTTGATGTCTTTTGTCCCCCTTGCTTATTTTTCATGTCAAAATAGAAATTTAAGCTTCAAGTGAGATATCCACTATGGGTGTACCAAAATTCCATGTAAGAATACCATGATATTAAGTGCTCAAAACATGCATAACACTATTCTTAGTGTATATAAAACATGGGATTTCTCACATTCCCATTATTTTGGCATGAAATTAAGAAAAACAAAAGTTTTCACAGATCTTTTATGTGGTATTGATGATGTGGTATTGAAGTATTTTCCATATTACCACCTCAAAGAGTTAGTTTGAGCTTATTCACTCTATGGAGCTACCCTAGGTGAATTTTTGTGTAGAATCCAAATCTGATCTTAAATCCATGGATTCACTTACTCAATAAAAAGTTATTCATGTTTTCTGAAATCAAAAATGATGAATTTCGGATATATGCATGACTTATGAGTTATGAATAATTCAAATTTTATTTTTTAAGATAATTGTGGCCTATTTGGGTATGTAAAATATACCTCAAGGCTCACATTCCCTCCCACCAAAAAATAAAATTGTACTACAATTTTATTAATGGTATAAGTAATAAAAATCCCCAAAGGGGGTTAATGTCCACTGTCCAACCTCTTTACATCACTCAGATCAAGTAATTTAAAGCACATTTATAGACATGTTCAGGCTTGTGGCCTTATTTCATGTCTAAATCTTCTCAAGAGTTTATCTGAGTCAGGTATTTCTGATTCTGCCAGCCATTCATCTTCATGTACTGGATTTCTATATATGACAAGATATTCTCTCTGATTTTTACCCCTAAGTCTCCTTTCCTTAATGACTTTCTTTATCTTTTTGTCTTCATTCTGTTCCACTGGTGGCACAGCTAAAGGAGTTGGGTTCCTTAAAGGAAACAATTCTTTGTCAGCTGGTTGATAAGGCTTTATCAAGCTGACTGGAAAAGTGGCGTGTTTATTTTCCAATTCACCACTCAATTCCACTGGAACTGCATTGGTTCCATGTAAGGCTACAATAAAAAAAGGTCCTAAATAAGAATCTTTAAGTTTCTTTGGGCCTTTGATATTATTAAAATTCACGGTTGAAACTGGAACTAGGTCCCCTACTTTGTGACTCTTGTCCCACTTCTTTTTTGCATAGCCAAAAGTGTCATTCATACTTTGTTTTGCATGATTTTTCACTTTATAAAGAATTTCCTTGAAGCTGAAAGCTGTAAGATGGATGTAAATCAAATCTTTCTTCAGTGTGTCTGATGGGAGTCTTGGGTTCCATCCTTTCTCCAACATAGCAGGAGCTTTACCTGTGGAAGAATGGACTGATGTCTTATATTCCAATTCTAATGCAGGTATTAAAGTGCACCAGTAATCAGTAAAGCCATCTGAGTCTTTGAATTCTAATCCATAAGCACAGAATCTCCTGATCATGTCTTCTAAGGCTTGAATTATTCTCTCTGCTAGTCCATCTGTTTGAGGGTGATATGCTGTTGAAAATGATAACTTAGTCCCAAAAAATCTATGAAGATTGGTCCAAAGTGCAGATGTGAACTTGAGATCTCTGTCACTTATAATATTCTTGAATAATCTTATATGAGAAATAACTCCACTCTATAGAAGAAGAGCTGTATCCATAGAAGTGTCATCCTTATGACATGGTAAGAATATGGGAGTCTTGCTATATCTGTCTACAATGACTAAACCAGAATTATAACTTCTGTCACCACTTGTAGGAAGTGCTGTGACACAATACATATGAACAGCTTCCCAAGGGAATTTGTGTTTGTGAATATGAATAATTAGTCCGAATTTCTTTCCTGTACTCCTGTTTTCCTTTTGGCATCTGTCACAGGTATGGTAATATTCAATGGTTTCTTTTCTCCAAGATGGCCACCATGCACAGTTTTTCACTTTTTCAAGTGTTCTGTCTTCTGACAGCTGTCCAGAGTAGATTCTA
This sequence comes from Austropuccinia psidii, assembly GCA_023105745.1. Lineage (NCBI taxonomy): Eukaryota > Fungi > Basidiomycota > Pucciniomycetes > Pucciniales > Sphaerophragmiaceae > Austropuccinia > Austropuccinia psidii. The sequence goes on from JALGQZ010000011.1 coordinate 40,671,052, forward strand.
TCATGGAATTCATGAAGAATGGTATTGCAAAGCAAGCTGCTACACAATTTCATCACACAAGAATGCTTGGTTCTGTGGTAAATTATTCCATCAAAAAAGTGAAATCTTCCTTCAGAATAGGAATTTTTCCAAAATTAATCCAGGGAATTGACTAAAGTTGTGTCTTTGCAGTCTTCATCTAACAAGGAAGTCAAGATATGGCAATTCTTGTCCTTCTTATAAGATTCTCTAACTTCTTCAAAGAATTCAGTCCCAATATCAGTCATGTTAATCCCTTCAATTGGAATCTATTGTTCTGCTTCCAAAGGTACATAAGCTGAGTTATCAGTAGTATTGGCAAATTCCCACCTGCTAAGTCTATAAGAATTCTTGTGAATGTTTCCTGCCTTATGAACTATATTCATGTTACCTCTATATTCTTGAATGGCTACTTGCCATCTCAACATATGTCTGTTGGGAGTTTTCATGTTAAGAAGTGATTTGACAGCATTATGGTCAGCTATCACTTCAAAAACACTTCCATCAAGCTGATAGTGTAATTTCTCAAGTTCCCATACCAAACAAAAGCACTCCATCTGGCTTTAAGCATATCTGGCTTCTGTTGGTTTGATTTGTCTTGAGATGTAACAAATTGGTCCCTCTGTAGGTTTGTTATCAATAATTTTGACTTGATGTAGGGCTGCCCCTAATCCATCTACACATGCATAAATGTACAATTAAAAAGGTATATTCCAGTCAGACATGAGGAGTAAAGGTGCTTCTGTAAGAGATTTCCTTATCTTCTCATAAGCTTTAATTCTTTTCTGTGTCATCTCAAATACTGTCTGTTGATCACAGATTCTATAGAGTGATTTGGATAGAATTGAAAAGTATTTCATGTGTTGCCTGTAATAACTGGAAAATCCAAGAAAAGAGATCATTTCTTCCTTATTCTGTGGTATTGGTTTAAGTAACACTGCTGCCACTTTATTTTTGTCAATACCCAAGCTTAAACCAGAAACAGTATGTCCTAAAGCTTTAAGGTATTCAAATCCAAAGTTACATTTCTTGATTGAAATCTTCATATTCAATCCTGAAACTTTTTCAAGTCCTCTTGAAAGTCTTTCAAGGTGAAAAGATCATGAATCAGAGCATATTATAATATCATCAATATAAATGCTAAGCCCTCCTTCAGATAATTCTGTGGGGAAAATGTTATTAATCATTCTTTGATAATGAGATGGTGAGCTTTTAATACCAAATGGCATTCTAAGATACTCATAAATACCACAGTGAGTGATAATTCTAAGTAATTTCTTAGCTTTGGGCATCAAACATTTTTGTTGAAAGCCTTTCAATGCATCCATGGATGTTATACACTTGGATTTAGACAATTGGGTCAAAGTTTCTTGGATTCTAGGAATTGGATACCTATCTGGAATTATGTAGGTATTCAGGGCTCTAAAATCTCCAACCATTCTATATTTGTCATTGTGCTCAGCAATAATAACAGGTGTTGTCACCTCAACTTCCTCATTATGGCCTACTTTCCTTAGTACACCTAGTTGGATCAACTCTTGGATATGTTTTTCCAAAGTTTATCTAGCTCTGGGACTGGCTGGATAAGCTGGTCTTCTAGGTACTGGAAGGTATGGTCTGTCAATATTAAGAGTAATATCAACTTCATTCCCTTTAATAGTGCCTAATGGTTCATTATCAGAAGCAAAAGCATTCTTATATTTGTACAATACATTAATAAGTTCTTTCCTCATTTTTGGTGACAATGATGGTTCAATTTGTGCTCCAGCAAGCTGATCTGTCACAAATTCTTCGTCATAAGTATCTTTATTTGAAGATACTATTGATATTTGTTTTGGCATATTGGAAAAAGCAAATTTTGGTTTTTTATTTTCTCCAATTGTAAAATATCTGTCCTTATGGTTATCAATGTCAATACCATAAATATTCAAGTAATCATTTCCAAGAATAATATGTTGAGATGTAAAATTGTACATTAATACTATCTCTGTCTTCATTCTTACACTTCCTGTATGATGTGGAAATACAATGTTAGTGTCCAATATGCACAAATGGTACATATTATTACTGAAACTACTAAATTGCACACCTTCTATAGGTAACAGATAGTTTTTCCATTCAGGTAGTATGATTTGAAGGTACTCTTTGACTATACAATTGCAGAATGCCCCTGTGTCTAAATTTACTTTAGATTCAAAATAATTTATCAATACTGATTTAATACAAGATGATCCAGAAGTGTATCCTTTGCCTTTAACAGGTTTAGTCTTACACATTCTGGAATCTTGGATATTGATCAGGTTGTAGCAATTCTCACTATACTGTGGTAAGTGAGTATGGACTTCTGTGACCTCAAAGAAAGCTGTAATTTTCTCGATAGAATAATTTTCCACTAGTGTTTCTTAAAAGACTGTATAATCTTGGTCAGATTCTTCTTTTTCTTCAGTACACTGAACTTCCTCAATTATTTGAACTTCATTTATTTCTGTCTTTTTGGTGCAAGTGTTGGCTAAATGTGAGGTACTCCCACATTTATGACACTTCAAGACAGGTCTTTCAGGTCTCTTATCTTCTCTGGAAATCTTTGGGACCATTTTGGACTCTATGGAGCTTCTAGTCCAGGTTTTACCAATTCTTCTTCTAGTGATGATATCCTCCATGGAATTAATGTAGTCTACTGATGAACAGTGTTCTGCACATCTGCACTTGATAGCATGTTCTAGTTCTCCTCCACATTTTCTTAATATTTCCATATCAATCATTGAGTCAGACATATCTGGGTGCAAGGCAGATAATCTGTCTTTCTGTTTGAGGAACCAAGTAGGTGTTTTATCTTTTTCTGAGTTAAAAATGGCACTTTCAAAAGCATTTTACATTTTAAACCTCCAGGAATTTCTGGCCCATTTGGTGATTACTTCAGATTTCCACCAAGTCCAATCATGTTTTCCATGATCTTGTCTCATTTTGTAATACCATTTCTTTGCAGCTCTTCTAACCAAGGAATGCAATTTACCCACTATTATTTCATCAGGTATATTAAAATCTTTTTTCAACATATCAATCGTTCTTATTAACTCGATATGGCTGTATCCTCCTTCACCAGAGAATGTTGATCATTCTTCTAATTTGGGAATATCTTTTTCAGAGATAGAATTTTCTCCTAGAAAAGGGGTTAGACTTCCTCTTTCTGAAAGTTTCTCTTCAGTTAAAGGTTTGGAATGTATTATAATATGTAAATTTGGTTCATAATTCTTATGAATTTTTCCCACATGTACAAGTATTTCATCTTTCAACTGCTACTTTTCACTGTCACTCCTTGCCAAATGTATGGCAAATTTATTGGTATTATCAACTACTTTTAAAACATGATTTTTCAGAATCTTAAGCTGGTCATTAATGTTTGTAGTAAAAAGATCTTCCATTTCCTCATCTTGAACTTGATATTTACTCTCAATTCTGTCCCAGGTATTGGAGATTAACTCAAGTTTGGCAATTGTAGACCTATGCAATTCAGCAAAATGTTTGTTATTCTTCTTCAAGTCATTGATATCCAATGTTATTTTAGTTAAATTTTCATCAATTTTACCAAGTTCCACATTAATACTAGCTTTGACAAATTGTATTCCTTGTATGATTTGTGTGGAAAAGTCCTGTTCATCCTTTCCTGCTCCTTGGCTGTGAATTCCATAAGATTCCTGGCCTTATTGAAGGCTTTAATTTGGGGATCCTGTACCCCTGTGGGTAAGGTCTGTTCCAATTGGCTTTTCCTTTTCTCTTTCCTTGATGGTTCTTGGGACCTCTATTCTTCTTCTGAGGTCCTTTGGGCTTGTCTTTGGACACTTCTGGAGCTGGTTTGGAGCTGGTAGACGCCACTAGGCCTTCTTTCTCCAAAGCTGGAGTCATTTCCATTTCCTTCTTCTGGTCTATGGATAAAAGAATTTGGTTCTTAAACAAATTCTTTATCTTTTTGACCTTGTCTTTGAAAGACAGTGGGCTCCACCCTCCTAAGAGTTCTATGGTCTTCTCCCAACCCAGTTAGCTCTTGATGTGTAAGTAAGAGTTCATGGCCCCCTGCAAAAGGCTTGGGCATATTTTCCACTCCTCTTCTTTTGTTGCTCTGAATCAGTTTTGGTATTGGGACTGATATATTTCTATTGCTTCCACTTGGAAATGGTTCAGCCCCTAAAATATTACCTTCAATTAGTTCAGGCTCAGAGTTCACATCAAAGTTTGTTGGTACAGACCTTGGGGAATGAGGGCAACTCTGGCATCCTCCAGACATGTCTTTATTGAGAAAGACTTCCAGATGTGGATTTGGTCTTGCCTCTTCTTTTTCCAAATCCATCTGATTGGATTGAATAATTTCTTCAATTTCTGGTATGCACAATGTTTCATGTCAATTAAGAGAAAATGAAAAGATAAAGACAGTAAACACACCTTTTGGTGGTTGTTTGTCTTGTTCTGCTTTAAATAAATTGCCTTGTTTGGCAATTTGTACTTCAATGCTTTCTTCAGATTCTGGACTAGTAATATATCTCTTACTGAGCTTATTACAAGCTGCACTGTACTTTATTAAAGACACTTAAAAAATTTGATAAAAGAAATAAATTTGTTATTTTTTATGCTTTTAAGACTTTTTTATAATTTTTGTTATTTTTTAATATTGAAAAAAATGATTCTTTTTAAAGAAAAAAAATTATAATTTAAGAATGTGAACTTAAGATTAATTCAGAGTAACTCAAAGAATAATTTTATAAGTTTTTGGATGTGAAAAAGCCATTTATAACAACAGTATGAAATTAAAGCAAATTCCTCAATGAAAAAGATTTCAAAGACAATTTCAAAAATAAAAATAATTTTAGCTTCAAATTGAAAGAAGAAATTATTAAACTAATATATTTTAGAGCTTAAAAATATATTAATTGCAGGGAAAAGGTTCAAAAAAACATGGTCAGGCCCCCAAATGTAAGATGTTTCTATGAAACTGTGTATAATATTAATATTAATAAACAGTACTATGACTGTTCTTATGAAAAATAGAATAATGAAATTATTTTAACCACAATTAAATAGTTAATGAATCAATTATTTCTTTTACTTGTTATACACTACTAGTAATTATAACAGTAAGCAGTAATTGTCTACACGAATCAATTACAAGAAGTATTTAATAATAAAACTTCTTTATTAAGATGATAAAATAATTTTAATATATAATTATCTTTTGCAAGAATAATTATGCATATAATTCTTGAAGAAAACTATTATCAGAGCAAGCCTTTCAAGAATTAATAATAAATCACTCATCAATACTTCAATGAACCTTAGAAAGAGATTGTGTCAGCCTGTGACTCAAAACCAGAGCACAAGCATGACAGCCAAAATACCATAAACCAATGGTATAGCCAAAATACCACCAAAACATGGAACTGAGCCAAATTAGCTCAAAAGGTATCAAAAGAAAGAGGAAACTCACCTCTTCCTTTAAATATAAGTCCCATCACCATAGGACAAGAAATAACAAAGTTATTCCTGCTCAAAGTTATTGCTGAGCATAAACCTTAATTTTCACCTCTCATCTAAAATCTAGAAGGAGAGGCTTGACCCCCATCAAATGGGTATTCAAAATGAATCTCTAAGCCAGGGCTATCCAATGGTACCAGCCAAACTGAGCTAGCACCAGTATTACTTGAGTTATGGTCAAATTCAGACCAAATAAGGGTGAACAAAACATTCACCTCTCATCTAACTTTTACAGTTTTAGTGTGAGATACCTAAAGTGGGGTCTTTTTAGAAAGAGAACAATCAGGGCTATCTGATGGTGCCATCCATTTCCTCATAACTCAACTACAACAGAAGTTATTGGCCAAACAAGCTTAATACAGCTTTTGACCAGACCACGCCAATGTACAAAAATACTTGTACATGGGATAACTTTGTCATATTTAAAGATAACCATGTCAAGTTGGGTACCATTGCTTAGAGCTCATACAGGGCTATTCAATGAACCAACTTTGAGCTTGATATCTCAAAAACCGACAGAGTTATGACCATTTTAAGGTCAAAATCCCACCTGCTGTCAGATACAGCCTTACCATGGGATAATATCCCATAACCATGAATATGAGGTGTCAAATAGACAAAGAAGCATGTTTTTACTTCAATACCTCATATGTCAGTCAATACTGGGGTCCCATACAGTTTCTGTACAGCATTCTACGCATCATACACGTCAGAATCAGGCTGTGAGGTCCCCAGATGAAAATTTTCACCCTGTATTGGTGAAAACTGCCCAAATGTGGTTTCAAAACCACATCTGAGCCCAATACAGGGTATACAGGCTGTTTGCAAACCACAAGCCTGTCCAGGAGAGTGAAAAATCTTCACTTCCTCTACGTGGAAAGGTCTAGCAGCCTTTCCACCTCAATTTCAGGATAAAAGGAGGGCTTTTCACAGCCAAAAACCTTTCCTCATCCTGCTCTTGAATAACCTACGTAGTAAACTGTCAAAAACAGTTTTACTCTTGGTTAAATAATCAGGTATACTCTTAATTTAAAGTATTGTAGTCTTTATTATTGTAATCCAACAGGTAAAGCTGCACCCAGGGCTTTCAACAGCGCTCACCACCACTATATCTCTATAGTAAAGCCCTTTAAATCTTAAATTAAAATCATTTATTATCAATCTTATCATCTTTTAAAACCATTTTTACCATGTCACAGTCATAGTTAAAGCTTGTAAATACTCATATACACCTTTATCATAGACTCAGCCTGACATTTTGGGGGCCTGGCCGTGTTTTTCTTAACTTTTTGGACCTTACAGGTAAGTCTTTTCTCTTTTTTATGACTTATTAACACATTGTTTTATCTTTTTTTAGGCGTAATTTCCATTTAAATATATATATTTTATATATTTTTATCTTTTTTCATATACTCATATTATAAAAGAGTATTTTTCACGTGGCTAATACCCACTGAAAATAATTATTTTTGGCGTGTTTTGTATATAAAAACACATCAGCCATCAATAAGTCCTGTATTCTTGACTGAATAAGGACACCTCTGACTGAAAAACCATCAGTTGAGGCGTGGATTAAGTGTATTGTTGACTCAATAACACTTATACAAAACCACTTGTACAGAATACACTTGAAAACCACAAGTGTATCTGTGGGATACTGGCACACAAACAGTGTGACAGGGCACCATAAGCTGTATTTTTGATGTGAAATTGTTAATTCAATTACACTGTCATTATACAAGGGCATATTGTAATAACATACAAGCCCAGAGGTCATTCTTAGACGTGCAAAACCAGCCTTTTAATAAGTCTTAACTGACATAAGCCCTCTTTTTCCTGTCTTGATTCAGTGGAAGAAAACTACATCCCACTTGAAACCCAGTCACAGGCCAACACACCAGTGACACCCTCAGAACCAGAGGGCAGCAAGGGTAAAGGAAAAAGGCTTAGTGAAGGCCTCATTACAGCCAAAAAGTGGACACCAATAGCCACTCAGAGGAGTAGAAAACCACGAAACTCTGCTTCAATACAAGGTAAACCAACCTTAACCACTTGTACAGGGAAGATTACAATTATTAACCCAGTTGTAACCTCCAAAGGCAAACTGCCCAAATCAGCAGATAACAAATTTGTACAAGGCACAGTCAAAGGTAAATACCCTAAGAACATAAAGTTTTTGACTGCTTGCAAACACTGATATGTCCCCTGCATACCTCAGAGACCTTGGCTTCCAAAGGAACCAGCCAGAGGATAGAGCAGGAATGTCTAGAACCAGAAGACCTGAAAGAAGACACATTGGACACAGTGGTGGATGGCAAAACAATGAGGGAGATAATATCAACCTTGCCATTCACACTCCAATTCAACAGAAACCTCAAACCAGAGGACTGGAAGGATATGGATCAAGTTCTTCAAATCCACCAACTCCTCAAAGATTTGTTTCAATGGAGCATGGACAACAAGATGTTCAACCTAGCAACTCACTGGGCAGAACTGGGATCAAGTTGCCAGAAGATCTGTCTCAAAGAGATAGACTTCAAAGACCTTATGGTAATCACCAAGGGTTGGAATCCTACCAGGCAGCACAGACTCCTGGAGGCAAGGGCACAGAGGATAAGGGAGAATCAAGCCACTATCCAAGCTATAGAAGAACAGTTAACCCAGACAGGGCCTACTCAGATTCCTTCAGGTTCACAAGGAGCATGCCAAATCAGCTCTCCAGTGGCTTCACACCATTCAGAAACCAGCAGATCAGTGGCCAAGAGTCACCATTCTTCACAATTCCAGGAAGTTTCCAGGAGAAGACAAGGCAACAAGGACAAGAACAAAGCCTCCTTCAACCAGAGGAGGAAAGAGTCAGACCCCATGATCCAGAAGCTGTTAGATTTGGTAAAAGAAGTACACAAGAACCAGAAGTAGTTGCAAACCACTCTAGAATCAGTAGTCCTAGTAATAGAAACATTACCCCCACTCAGACTGAAAATAACATTATCACATCTGAGAGTAACATCAACAGTGACACACTGTGGTTACAAATGTCCCAATATGCTGAGCAATCTGCAAAGCAGGCTACAGAATTTGCAGCTGCCCAAGAGAGGATGAGGAAAACTCAAGCCTCATTGGAGCAGATAGTTAAAAACCTTCAGGAAGGATATGCTCAACTGAGCAAAGCCTCTGAAGAAACCAACAAGAGACTGAATCAAGTCTCTGAAGAACAACACCATAGTAGCAGGGACAGGGAGTGTCTGAACCAAGACATCAACAAATTGTTTGATGCCTACCATAGCTTAAAGCCCCAACCACAAGGCCAAGCTATGGAGAATCCATATCAACCAGATGACATCAAACCAGATGCCATGTTGTTGAATAAGGCAAGATCTCCATCACAATACCAGGATGGAGATGGCATGTCTTATTCAGAGAAGGAAGCCTTGAAACAGCTTCCTGAGGCCTCAAACTGGCCCAAATTCTCTGGATCAGGAGAATATGATCATATGGAACTCATAGATTATATTGATGGACTCTTCATTGATGTACCAAGCATACCAGATTACTGGATTACTGCTAGACTGAATACTGCATTTAAAGGTCATGCAAGTATATGGTACACTGAAATGAAAGAAATCCATGGCAGAAGAAATTGGCCATGGTGGAAGAGTCAAATAATCCAAAAGTACAGTAATGGAACTTGGATATGGCAAAAGACCATGTCATTTGAAAATGACAAATACTCTGTGGACAAAGATCCATATGAGTGGTGTCTTAGACAGTCTAAAAGACTTAAAGCCATTGATCCCCAAATGAACATTCAAATGAGGAATCATAAACTTCTGACACAATTGCCAGGAGAACTAGAGCATGCAGTAAAGTGCAGATGCAACCAAAATTGCACTCTAGATGATATAGCCAATACCTTACAAGACATAAGGAAAAGGACTAATATAGGGAAATTCACCCCATATAGAAGCAGTAGTTTCAAAGAGAAACAACCTTTCAGGGTGGAGTTTAAAGACAAACCCAGAGAAAGAGTGGCAGAAGTGGCAAAGAAGAAGAATTCTTGTCACAATTGTGGTTCAACAGACCACTATGCCAACAACTGTCCAAAATCAAAGAAAAAAGTCTATGCTATAGAAAAAGTCCCTGAAGAAGAACCTCCAACAGAGGATTCTGAATCAGACTCTATGGGTGATGCCATTAGAGAACCATCTGATGAGGATCAAGACCCAAGAGAAGAATTTCTAGTGGAATACCAAGAGGAAACCCCACTAGAAATCCAGGATATACAGTTGGAAGCAGGCATGCCACAAGACACTGCCAACAAGAATTTGTGTAAAAATACACAAGATGCACAAACATTCCTGGTTACACCAACCAAAGGAATGGCATACATACATGGAACAGCCACAAAAATTACTGTATGTATTGACAATGCTCAGCATCCACTGATCATTGACAGTGGAGCACACTGCTCCATAGTGGCCAGAAATTATCTGGATAACCACTTCCCAAACTGGGAAAAAGAACTCTTGCCCACCAGGGCAAAGAACTTTAAGAGTGCATCTGGAAAGATGACCTCTATTGGGACAATTATCAAAGAGATAATTATACCCCACAGAAAAGGTAATATCAGACTCAACCCAGAGTTTGTAGTGCTTGAAGATGCCCACATCCAAGGGTTTTTACTGGGAACAGATTACCAGAGGATGTATGGAATAGATATTTACAATAGTAAAAATAGGCATATTACCATTGGTACTAACAAGGAAAAGAAATTTTCTCTTGATATATACCAGATATCTTCTCAGGACCCACTGGAAGAACTTCTGAAAGAATTCAGAGAGGGACAGTTTAGCACTACCCTCACCAGTAAACAAAAGTTAAGTTTACTGAAGATGCTGAGGAAGAATAGACCAGCATTTGCCATTGGTGAAGAACCATTAGGCAAGATCAAAGGCCATGATATAGAACTATATCTGGATGTGGAAAGGCCTTATCCACCCATGTTAAGGAGACCTCCTTACCCAGCAAGTCTGGAGACCAGGAAAGAGATTGAGAAACATATCAATGAACTCCTGGACATGGATGTCATTAGGAAGATTGGATATAATGAAATAGTGGAAATCACCACTCCTGTCCTAATCACCTGGCATGATGGCAAGTCTAGATTGTGTGGAGATTTCAGAGCCCTGAATAACTACACAAAAGCAGACAGGTACCCTATACCAAGGATACCTCATGCCTTGGATAAGCTAGCCAAAGCCAAATACATAACCAAGATGGATTGTATGAAAGGCTTCCACCAAAATGGAGTTAAACCAAATTCCATGAAGTTGCTCAGAATAATATGCCATATGGGCATATATGAGTACACCAGGATGCCATTTGGCATCAAGAATGCACCAGCCCACTTCCAAAGGATGATGGACACCATATTTCAAGAAGAAATAATGGAAGGCTGGATGGTAGTGTATATTGATGATATCATTATATACTCAGAGACATGGGAAGACCATGTACAATACATAGACAGAGTGCTAAGTAAATGTACACCCATCAATCTGAAAATTTCACTTAAAAAGTGTAATTTTGGCCAACAAGAGCTACTAGCTCTAGGACACAAAGTCTCAGGCCTTAGTCTGGCAATTGACCAGAACAAAGTAGCAGCAGTACTGCAAAAGCCAGTACCAAAGAACATCAAAGAGATGCAATCTTTCCTTGGATTTGCTAGCTACTATAGAAACCACATCAAAAACTTTGCTCACATAACTAGTAGTTTATACAAGTTATGCTCAAAGGATGTAGTTTTTGAAATAACCAAGGAAAGGAGGGATGCATATGAGAGGATCAAATATGAACTCACAAATGCACCTGTGCTCATCTTGCCTGACTTTGAACTGCCATTCAAATTATATATAGATGCAGCATGCAGCCAAGGCTTGGGAGCAGCCCTTCACCAAAGACAAATTGTGGATGGTGAACCAAGAGAAGGTGTAATATGTTACATCTATAGGCAGCTGAAAGATTCAGAAGCCAGGTATGGGGCCACCCAGACAGAATGTCTATGTCTAGTCTGGGCTCTAGAAAAACTCCATTATTACTTGGAGGGTGCAGTCTTTGAAGTCTACACAGACTGCACAGCCTTGAAGTCTTTACTAAACATGAAGACCACTAATAGACACATGCTGAGATGGCAAATAGCCATCCAGGAGTATAGAGGGAACATGACCATCATATACAAGGAAGGTAAAAGCCATACCAATGCAGATGGCCTTAGCAGATGGCCACTGGACAATGTCAAAAGCAATCCAGCTTATGACCCTGAAGTTGCTGCAAGAATTCCTATCCATTTTATGGAAATAAATAGGAAAAAGAACTTCAGATTCTCTGAATGGGAACCAGGGAGTGGTACCCTTGACAGTGGAAACACTGATTCAGAAGGGACAGAAACCCCCATACTGGGAATAAGTTCCTCAGAATTGCACAATGAATTTTTCAATGCAGTACTGAAATCCTATGCTAAACACAAACAGTGTAGCATACTACTCCAACTCCTTCAACAAAAATACAGGAGCCCAGAACTGGAAACCCAGCTGGAAGAACGCTGGTTGAGGGCCTATAAGGACAATAAATTCTTCCTTATAGATGGGCTGATTTATCACAGAGATAAGCACACCAGTGCACTCACAGTGATAGACAGAGACCACATCTCTTTAGTCCTGCAGGAATGCCATGACTGCCCCTACATGGGACACATGAGTGAAGACAGGACTAAAGAGAGGGTAGCAAGCACAGCTTGGTGGCCCAAGTGGGAGCAAGAGTTGAGTGAATACATCAACACTTGTGAAAGATGCCAAAAGGCAAATAGAAAGCATGGGAAGAAATATGGGTTACTTCAACACATAGAAGAACCCAAACACCCATGGGAAACCATCAACATGGACTGGGTCACAGGACTTGTCCCAGGAGGCAAAGAAAACTACAATGCCTGCCTAATCATAGTTGATAGGTTCAGCAAGAGCATGAGATGTCTACCATGCCATAAAGAGGACACAGCCATGGACACTGCTCTGTTATTTTGGAATAACATCATATCCACCTGTGGAGTCCCTAAGATCATAATTAGTGATAGGGACCCAAAATTCACATCTGAAGTTTGGACCAATTTATATGACATGCTGAGCACCAAGCTTGCTTTTTCCACAGCTTACCATCCACAAACAGATGGCCTAGCTGAGAGGATGATCCAAACAATGGAGGACATCCTCAGGAGGTTCTGTGCCTATGGCATGGAATACAAGGACCATGAGGGATATACCCATGATTGGGTCACCCTCTTACCAGCAGTCCAACTGGCTTATAATACAAGCCAGCACTCCACCACAGGAAAAACACCTGCACTGGTAGAGAAAGGGTGGAATCCCCTTTTACCTGTGGATCACTTGAAGAAAAATCTTCTGACCATCCACCCCACAGCCAAAGACTTCCATGATATGTGGAAGAAAGCCTGTGATACTGCTGCCAAATGCATAGCTGAGGCCAAAGAGTATAATAAGCAGAGGTGGGACAAATCACATATGGAACCTGACTTCAAGGAAGGGGACCAGGTGTTAGTGTCTACACTAAACTTTAACAATCTCAAAGGACCCAAGAAAATGAGAGACTCATTTGTAGGGCCCTTCACTATCATTAAGTTGATAGGGAAGAATGCAGTAGAGGTCAAGCTCACTGAGGAGTTTTCTAGGAAACACCCAGTCTTTCCAGTAAGCCTGGTCAAACCATACTTCCAAACAGAGGAGGATAAATTCCCCTCCAGGAAGAAAGACATCACTCCACCAGAAATAGTGGAAGTAGAAGACTCTCCTGGACCTGTGAGTAAAATCATCAGGGCCAGAAAAATCAGACTCAATGGGAAGGATCAGAGACAATATCTAGTCAGATTCAAGAACCAGACAGCTGACAAAGACAAATGGTTGGCAGAAGATGCCATACCAGATGGGAACCTTCATCTAAGGAGATTCAGAGCCTCTAGGAGTACTGAACAGTCTCATCAATGATGAGCCTTTTTTAGAGGGAGGGTATGTCAGCCTGTGACTCAAAACCAGAGCACAAGCATGACAGCCAAAATACCATAAACCAATGGTATAGCCAAAATACCACCAAAACATGGAACTGAGCCAAATTAGCTCAAAAGGTATCAAAAGAAAGAGGAAACTCACCTCTTCCTTTAAATATAAGTCCCATCACCATAGGACAAGAAATAACAAAGTTATTCCTGCTCAAAGTTATTGCTGAGCATAAACCTTAATTTTCACCTCTCATCTAAAATCTAGAAGGAGAGGCTTGACCCCCATCAAATGGGTATTCAAAATGAATCTCTAAGCCAGGGCTATCCAATGGTACCAGCCAAACTGAGCTAGCACCAGTATTACTTGAGTTATGGTCAAATTCAGACCAAATAAGGGTGAACAAAACATTCACCTCTCATCTAACTTTTACAGTTTTGGTGTGAGATACCTAAAGTGGGGTCTTTTTGGAAAGAGCACAATCAGGGCTATCTGATGGTGCCATCCATTTCCTCATAACTCAACTACAACAGAAGTTATTGGCCAAACAAGCTTAATACAGCTTTTGACCAGACCACGCCAATGTACAAAAATTCTTGTACATGGGATAACTTTGTCATATTTAAAGATAACCATGTCAAGTTGGGTACCATTGTTCAGAGCGCATACAGGGCTATTCAATGAACCAACTTTGAGCTTGATATCTCAAAAACCGACAGAGTTATGACCATTTTAAGGTCAAAATCCCACCTGCTGTCAGATACAGCCTTACCATGGGATAATATCCCATAACCATGAATATGAGGTGTCAAATAGACAAAGAAGCATGTTTTTACTTCAATACCTCATATGTCAGTCAATACTGGGGTCCCATACAGTTTCTGTACAGCATTCTACGCATCATACACGTCAGAATCAGGCTGTGAGGTCCCCAGATGAAAATTTTCACCCTGTATTGGTGAAAACTGCCCAAATGTGGTTTCAAAACCACATCTGAGCCCAATACAGGGTATACAGGCTGTTTGCAAACCACAAACCTGTCCAGGAGAGTGAAAAATCTTCACTTCCTCTACGTGGAAAGGTCTAGCAGCCTTTCCACCTCAATTTCAGGATAAAAGGAGGGCTTTTCACAGCCAAAAACCTTTCCTCATCCTGCTCTTGAATAACCTATGTAGTAAACTGTCAAAAACAGTTTTACTCTTGGTTAAATAGTCAGGTATACTCTTAATTTAAAGTATTGTAGTCTTTATTTTTGTAATCCAACAGGTAAAGCTGCACCCAGGGCTTTCAACAGCGCTCACCACCACTATATCTCTATAGTAAAGCCCTTTAAATCTTAAATTAAAATCATTTTTTATCAATCTTATCATCTTTTAAAACCATTTTTACCGTGTCACAGTCATAGTTAAAGCTTGTAAATACTCATATACACCTTTATCATAGACTCAGCCTGACATATAATTGTGGATTTAAAGGATCAAAATTGATTTATAGCAATATCACAGCAATATATAGTTGATTTCTATTATTTTACGTCTTTCTGATTGATTCTGAAATAACTAAAACACTTAATAAAAGATTTAACTAATACTTACTTGTTGGTAAAAAAGATATAATTGGAGAATAAGATGATTTGGAAACAACAGCAAGAGGAGGCCTCTTTTAAGTCCAAGACAGCTCACAGAGGCGTGTCATGGAGCAAACTGAAAACCAGTGAGTGAGAAAACAATAATCCTTTTTTGATCAATGATTGTATCATCTCTTGTCATGTAAGATTATCATAATTACTTAATCAATGCTTTTACATGACTACCAAGCCAAATATGGTTAAGACTAAAAGGAGTAGAAACTGTAAATCTTCTTTTATTTCAAAATGAGCATCAATTTCTCAAATTTATTAATGTCATTTGAAATTTCATCACAGATTGTATTTTCTGTGAATTTTTGAAGATTCAGTATTTCATGTGGAATTATCTAAAATGGACTGTAAGTAAAACTTTCAATTTTACTTGTTAAAATGTAATTCTTTTTGGTTTATTTATGAATCATACTGTTCTCCATTGGATCTGAAAGCTTGAGAAAGATTCATTAAGAATTGTATTTTTAATGAATTTTTGAAATTTTTACCTCATTTCTACATAGAATTGCAAATAACACTATATGGCAGGTTGCTATGAGGTAAATCAATGGATACCAGTCCAAAAATAATTCTAATTACTCTTTTGTAATTTATCTATGTAAAATTATTAATAATTGACATGGTTACAGGAGTCTAAGTTTCTCTTTACCTCTCTGTCACATCAAAATAGTAGCTTATTTGCAGTTTTCTTATGATTTAATGAGATTTTAACTTGGTAACTAGGCTCCCAAAAGGTTTTGGTATACTAATTAGGCCAAGAATTATAGCTATCCATGCTTAATAGGCCTCAGAAGTTGGTTACCCTGGCTCTCTTTGATGTCTTTTGTCCCCCTTAGCTATTTTTACGTCAAAAATAGAATTTCAGGCTTAAATACTGATATCCATTATCAGTGTATCAAAGCTTTATGTAAGAATACCATAATATTAGCTGCAACAAACATGAATAACACTATTCTTAGTGTATATGTAACATGGGATTTCTCAAATTCCCATTATTTTTGCATGAAATGGAGAAAAACAAAAAATTTCACAATTCTTTTATGTGGTATTGATGATGTGGTATTGAAGTATTTTCCATATTACCACCTCTTAGAGTTAATTGAAGCTTATTCACTCTATGAAGTTACCCTAGGTGAATTTTTGTGTAAAATCCAAATCTGGCCTTATATTCATGGATTTACCCACTCACAAAAAAGTTATTCATCTTTTCTGAAATAAGAAATGATGAATTTTGAATATATGCATGACTTATGGGTTATCCATAGTTCAGAATTTCTTTTTAAAGATAGTTGTGGCCTATTTGGGTATGGAAAATATACCTCAAGGCTCAAACTTCAGCTCTGATAGTGATTCTGATATCCAGGAAGATATAATCTTATTAGATATGATGAAATCACAAAGATAAATCAATCCTTGTAGAAGATATCCATCACATTACATGCATATGATGAATGATTTACAGACTTTATCATCTGAAAAGTTTCTCC
This sequence comes from Austropuccinia psidii, assembly GCA_023105745.1. Taxonomy (NCBI): domain Eukaryota; kingdom Fungi; phylum Basidiomycota; class Pucciniomycetes; order Pucciniales; family Sphaerophragmiaceae; genus Austropuccinia; species Austropuccinia psidii. The sequence continues at coordinate 40,687,782 of JALGQZ010000011.1, forward strand.
AGCTTTTTAGGACCACAAATAGATCATTTGAAAAACTTGTTGCAAAAATCCAAGATGATAAAAAATTCCAAAACTCATCACAAAACAAACAACACAATCCTGCCATCCAATTGTCTGTGGCACTATCAAGGCTAGGATCAAATTGCAATGGGGCTTATTTGGGAAATATTGGGATGTAATTTGGAATTGGCCATAGGGCTATTGTGTTGTACACTCAAAGAGTTATTCAGATATTAATGAACTTGATGCAAAAAATGGTTTTATTTCCAAATATAGAACAATTCAGAGAGATTTTTAAATTTATGAAGGAAGCAGGCTTCCCTGGGTGAATTGGATATATTTATTTGAGTCCCATACCATTATCACAACATCCCCTAAATTATGGTGAAGCCTATCTTGATTGTAAAAAGAGGTAAGCTTTTGAATTTTTGTTCTTTCATTAATATTCACTGATTGTTTAAAATTAAGGTGTTCTATGTCAATACTACTGGTTTGCAATATAAACCAACAGTTCACTGCTCTACATGCTGATTTTAATGGGTCACTCCATGATTCAAATGTATATCAACATATGAAGAGTGCACAAACACCTCAAGACCTTTATGAAAAAGATCAGTACTTACTTTCCAATTAAGCATATGCAATCTCTCCTTGGATTGTTCCAGAATATCAAGGAGTTGTGGCACAGAATGAAGACAACTGCAATTCAAATTACTGTCTAGAAAAATCAAGGGTCTGAATTGAGCATGAAATTGTAATTTTGAAGGGGAAGTGGTTTTCTCTAAGATACATTAAAAATCAAATGAAAGATAATAATTAAATTGAATAATTCATTAGTTGGGTCATTTCTTGCATGATTTTACATAATATGTTAGCAGAAATTGGAGATAAATGGCTTGATTTATATGAAGATGATGATCCACCACAAGCAGAAAATATTTCCAACTGGGTCACAGAACTTTTCCCAGGAGGCAAAGAAAATTTCAATGCCTGCCTAGTCATAGTTGATAGGTACAGCAAAAGTGTGAGGTGCCTACCATTTCATAAGGAAGACACAGCAATGGATAAAGCCTTGTTATTATGGAATAACATCATATCCACATGTGGAGTCCCAAAAATCATTATTAGTGACAGGGGCCCAAAATTCACATCAGAATTTTGGACCAACCTCTATGACATGCTAGGTACAAATCTTGCATTTGCTACATCTTACCATCCACAGACAGATGGTCTAGCTGAAAGGATGATCCAAACCATGGAGGATATCCTTAGAAGGTTCTGTGCATATGGCATGGAAGATGAGGACCATGAAGGATATACCCATGACTGGGTTACACTTCTACCAGAAGTCCAACTGGCTTACAAAACAAGCCAGCATTCTACCACAGGGAAATCACCCTCTCTGGTAGAAAAGGGTGGAACTCCTTATTTCCTGTGGATCACCTGAAGAAAAATCTTCTGACTATACACCCTACAGCCAAAGACTTCCATGAAATGTGGAAGAGAGCTTGTGACACAGCTGCCAAATGCATAGCTGAGGCTAAAGAATACAACAAGCAGAGGTATGAAAACACAAATATGGTACCAGAATTCAAAAGAAGGGCACCAAGTGTTAGTGTCTACACTCAACTTCAATAATCTTAAGGGACCAAATAAAATGAGAGACTCATTTGTGGGGCCCTTCACTATCATTAAATTGGTAGGGGAAAATGCAGTGGAGGTTAGACTCACAGAGGAATTCTTTAGGAAACACCCAGTATTTCCAGTGATTCTAGTCAAGCCATACTTCCAAAAAGCAGAGGACAAGTTCCCCTCCAGGAAGAAGACTTCCACTCCACCAGACATAGTGGAAGTGGAGGACTCCCCTGGCCTAGTGAAAAAGATTATCAAGGCCAGGAATATTAGACTGAATGGTAAAGACAAAAGACAATATTTGGTCAGATTTAAAAACCAGACAGCAGACAAAGACAAATGGTTTGGAGAAGATGCCATAACAGATTGGAACTTTCATCTTAGAATATTCAGGGCCTCTAGGAGTACTAAACAGTATCATCAATGATGAGCCTTTTTTAGAAGGAGGGTATGTCAGCCTGTGACTCATAACCAGAGCACAATCATGACAGCCAAATACCATAAATCAATGGTAAAGACAAGATACCACCAAAACATGGAGCTGACCCAAACCAGCTCAAAAAGTAACAAACAAAAGAGGAAACCACCTCTTGCCAAATAGACAAGTCCCATCATCATAGGACAAAGAATAACAAAGTTATTCCTGCTCAAAGTTGTTGCTGAGCATAAACCTTAATTTTCACCTCTCATCTGAAATCCAGGGAAATAACCTTAACCCCATCAAATGGGTATTCAAAATGAATATCTACTTCAGGGCTATTCAATGGTACAAAAAAAATTGAGCTAACACCAGAACTACAGAAGTTATGGCCAAAATAAGGCCAAATAAGGGTGAATAAAATATTCACCTCTCATCTAACTTCTACAGTTTTAGTGAGATACTTAAAATTGGGTCTTTTTGGAAAGGGAACAATTAGACCTATCTGATGGTGCCATTCATTTCCCCATATCTTACCTGGAACAAAAGTTATGGGGCAAACAAGCTCCATAGAGATTTTGAGAAAATCATACATATGGATAACTGAACTTGTACATGTCATTGCTTTGCCATTTTAAATGTTACCTATGCGGAATGAAAGACCATTGTGTAGAGCCTATCCAGGGCTACACAATGAACCAATATTTAGCTCAATATCTTGAAAACTGACAAATTTATGGCAGTTTTAAGTTTGAAATCCCTCAGTTAGACTAATATAGCCTTACTATGGGATAATATCCCATAACCATGATTATGAGGTGTCAAAAGGACAAAGAAGCATGTTTATACTTTAATACCTCATATTTCATTCAAGAATGGGGTCTCATACAGGCTCTTAACAGCATTCTATGCATCATGCACATCAAAGGAAGGCTATGTGGTCCCCAGATGAAAATTTTCACCCTGTATTGTTGGAAGCTGCCCAGATGTGGTTTTAAAACAGAATTTGAGCCCAATACAGTGTGTACAGTCCTTTTGAAAATTAAAATTCAGTACTCCAAAGTGAAAAACTCTTCACTTCCTCTATGTGGATGGTCTAGAGGGCCATTCCACCCCATTTTAGGATAAAAGGAGGCCCCTTCTCCACCAGAAAAGGTTCCCTCATCCTGTTCTTAAATTCCTATGTAGTACAACCGTTAAAGACAGCTATACTATTGTAAAACAAGTCAGGTATACTTTAAATTTAAGTATTGTATTTCTTATTATAGTAATCCAACTGGTAAGACTGCAACCAGGGCTTTCAACAGCACTTACCACCACTACTTCTTAATAGTAAAGCCCTTATTACTCTATTTTAAACCTTTATCAGTTTTTACCAAGTCACGGTCATAGTTAAAGCTGTATATATCCTTATTATAACTTCATCATAGACTCAGCCTGACACAGCCACTCAAAATTAAATTGAAAAATTGGTATAAAACTGAACAAAAATAAGTTAAAGATGAAGGAAATATAAAACACTATCTTAATAAAAAATTGTGAGGTAAAAAAATAATAAATTAAAATGAAGCTTCAAAACCTTTATACACAAAGCTCAACTTTACTCAAAATTTACATAAAGGATTTTGTTTAAATGCTAGAAGTATTGGCTGTTAAAGCTATATTTCACTGCTTTTTTCAGCTCCTCCCCTGACCTGATTTACATAGGAATTCAAATTATCTTCATTTTTTACACATTAAAGTAATCTTCTAGATCAACATGTTAACTCAAAAATTAATAATTAATTAAATTTAATATACAAAGTGAGTGGAGAGAAATTTCTAACAAGGAGGAAGGAAATTTAATATTCCAAAACATAAAATAAAGAGATATTTTTAATGGCTGTGATGATTAATTGTGCTACTATTAATCCATGTCCTTTATATTAAGCTAAGGATTATTCTCAATTTACACCATGGCATTTCATAATGAAAAAGTTCCCAATTCTAAAAATAAACCAAAATATTACTTCAAACATCTATAATTCCTACCTCTAAGTGTAAAAAGATCCTCTAAAGCAGTTCATTGGCTGAAATACTGGTGATATCAACTTAATATATACTATATATTTAGTATGCCTTTCCATAGGAGTACCTTCATTCATAAAGATTTGAAGCTTATCAAAATTTAGAATGAAGCAATACTTTGAGAATAAAGGAGGAATAAGTGATTTAATGTCTCACATAATGAAGCTTTTTCTAAGATAAAAGGGTTTAATTTTCAGGTATCTCTTATAAAGTATCCATATTTCCACAAATTATCCAGGGCCTCAGGCCATTATCTCATTAATGAAGATATGATTCAAAATTACCAGGTCTCAAGTGTAAATATTATTTATCTCTAGATTTCAGAGAATGAGTTACAGAGAGAAGTCATATTTTAGCTTTAATATATATGTAAAAATCTGTCACAAATCATTCAAAGTTTGAATTTCATTTTTTATGAAATTATACAATAGGATTAATAAGCTTTAAGAAAAGGTAGAATTGAAATCATTCTTGTGATCATGTATTCTCAAATGATTGAGAGTTGAAGATCCTGACCAAACACTTATATTGAGTGTTTTTGGATTGCATATGTGGCTTGAATTCCTCTTAAAAGTTCTATTTTGAAATTTAATTTCTATCCTACCACCAGCCTGAATCCAATCTATCTTTCATGTCAAATTCCAAATGCAACACCTACTGTCAGGTGCAGCTACTTTTCTCATGGTTAATATCATGTCATTTAGTGTAAATAGAAAAATTGAACCTTAGATCTCTGTCAGAAATTATTTTTTGGAACAATTCAGTATGGAATATAGCATCATTTCATAGCATTAAGGCTTTATTATATTGGTTGTATGTTAAGAAGAAAGAAGTCTTGCTATACCTTTCAGCAAATAATAGAAATGCATTATCTCTTTTTTTACATCCTGAGTTAGTTGAGTGAACCAGTCCATATTCCCTATCTGTAAGGTTTGACTATGAAACAATAAGTAAAAATTACTAATTTATTACTTATTGTACTCTGAATGTCCTTATAATTGAAATAAATAAGATTAAAATAATAATAATAATAAAGAAATATTATTATTATGGCGTAAAAATATTATATTATTAAGTAAATATAATAATATAATTAATATTATATGAAATTATAATATTATAAATAATATATTAATATAAAATAATTAATATATTATAAAGCTCTTTCTTATTGTTACCAAAAAATAATAAAGGCGTAAAAAACTGTTTTTTATAAATAAAAAACAATTAATAACAATAATATTACTAATATTAATATAAATACTATTTATATTAATTAAGAATTATTAAGAGTAATAATAAGAGAGAAATTATTATAATAAGATGAAATAACCACCTTTTACCACTTAAAATAATAATATTGAGATATTTTACGCCAAAAGAATATAATACAACTTTTTCAAATTGTATTTACAATAAAAAATAAAGAAAATTACTAAATTTCTTGATTTTACGTGGAAATGAGTTTATAAAGAGATTTATGACAAAAACAATTAAAGAATTGATTTAATCACGTAAAAATAGTGATTAATATTAAGATGGTCTTTGGTCTTTAATAATATAAGAGTTTTATTTATAAAGAATAAAGAAATTACCTTTTATTTAATTGATTTAATGTTTTTGATGCGTCTGAGGGGTAAATAGAGTAAAAAGAGCTCTATTTATAGTAAATACCTCCCTCCTAGAGTCCAACAGGCTTCTAGTAGACGTGTACTGATCATATCCACTGGAATTGATCAATATTTTAAGGTTTGAGGGTGATTACATCATGATCAAACCATATTACATCATTATTACACCATTATTTAGAGTGATCACTATAACTCTAAGTTTGATGACATCAGAGGCTTGGCAGAACCCCAAATTTCGTGGATTTTATTAGTTTTAATCATAAACTGATAGTATTCACCAATTTTATCACTCTTAAGACTGTTAAACTTAAATTAAGGTTACAGTATGTGATCATAACTGCTCAAATTAAGCTCAAACTTTTATCCTCAATAACTTTTAAGATTTACACGCTACAGCAAATCAGAGAGTGAATTCTGATAGCCTGGCATAACTATATTATGCTGCCAAGAGCTTTTCATTACATCATCAAAACTCTAATTTTGATGATTTTTCTTGTTACTCATCTTTTCTGTCGAAATTCAATATTTTGAACTTCAAACCTTGATTTCAGGGGGTTATACCCCGAATTTAATAATAGAAATTACATCATTCTTCTCGAATGAACTAGTAGAATCCAACTGTATACTTTTTTTTAAGTTTGGAGCACTTTCACAACAATGTGGTCAACAGCTCTGTTGATTTTTATCAATATTTCATCATAGGTTTTAACCTTGCTTATAATTTATAAAATAAAGTTCATATCTGTGTTCTTACAGTAATTACGTTGTAACTTTATTTTTGGTTCATCATTCTATCATGTATAGTTTAGAAGATATTAGCTATGATCCTTGAATATATGCGTTGACCAAAAAAGTGCATATATTAAAGATAATTCCTTAAGTATTAACATTGGAAATTAGCTTATTAATTGTTTTATGTGTGTATTTTCATGAGGAATCCACTGGTACAATTTATTTCACATGTTGTTTCATTAGCTTTTGAGATAAATAAGGTTTTATGGTTTTTTTAAGGTATTATACCTTATAATTCCTTAAATATTGACTTTACAGATATGCCATAAAAATGGTATATGTGTATTTTTCCATGGGGAATCCAATGGTATAATTTATTTTACATGTTGATTCATTGGTTTTTAAGTTAAACCAATTTTTGTACCAATTTATGGTATTTTTTGTATATTTAATTAATTATTTTTAATTTATAATTATTTTAAGCAATTTTAATATAATTATATTAAAAGTCTAATTATTCTGAGTCTTTTTGTGACCTTATTGGGTATGTGGTCATATCTCAAAGGCTCACATTCCCTACCACCAAAAAAGATTGTACCACAATCTGATATGTGTGATTAGGGTATCATCCACTGTCCTACCTCTTCATTAGACTTTGTTAGTCTTGAAGCTCAATAATGCTTAACTTTTCTATTTTTCAGGCTTTCTTTCATGTCTGAACCTTCTTAGTAGTTTGTCAGCATTTTTTATATCTTTCTCAAGTAGCCATTCATCTTCTTGAGTTGAATTTCTATACCTTACAAGGTATTCCCTTTCTTTTTTGTTTCTTGTCCTTCTTTCTTTAAGGACTTTTACTATTTTCTTTTCCTCTCCTTCCTCCAAGGGGGGAATCTCAAGTGGGGGTTTATTTCTTAGTGGAAATAACTCCTTGTCACTTGAACTGTAAGGTTTTATCAGACTTACAGGGAAAGCTGGGTGTTTGTTCATTAGTTCACCTGTGAGTTCTAATTGCACAGCATTGGGTCCATGGAGTGCTTTTATCATAAATGGTCCTACAAAGGAATCTTTCAATTTCTTTGGGCCTTTTATGTTATTGAAATTAAGGGTTGATACTAGGACCAAGTCTCCTATTTTGAAATCAGGTGGCTTATGACTTTTATCCCATCTTTCTTTTGCATATTTAAAAGAATCTTGCATGCATCTGTTTGCATGGTGTCTTGCTTTGTCAAGCATTATCTTGAAACTGCTTGCTGTTGGATGTATATCCACTAAGTCCTTTTTGAGGGTATCATAAGGAAGTCTTGGATTCCAACCTTTCTCTAGCATTGCTGGTGTTTTGCCAGTAGAAGAATGGATTGATGTCTTATATGCCAGTTCAAGTGCTGGTATTAGTGTACACCAATCATGGGTAAAACCATCAGAATCTTTGAATTCTAGCCCATAAGCACAGAATCTTCTGATCATATTCTCTAGGGTCTGTATCATTCTTTCTGCTAGACCATCAGTTTGAGGATGATACGCTGTTGAGAATGATAACTTTGTCCCAAACAAGCTATGGAGATTTGTCCATAATGCTGAAGTGAACTTTGGGTCTCTGTCACTTATAATATTTTGGAATAAGCCTGTGTGACTAATGACTTTATTCCATATCATTATGGCTGTATCCATAGCTGTGTCATCTTTATGACATGGTAATAACATGGGAGTTTTACTGTACCTGTCAACTAACACTAGGCATGCATTATAACTCCTGTCTCCTCCTGGAGGTAAGGCTGTTACCCAATCCATATGAACTATTTCCCATGGGGATTTTGGTTCTTGTATTTGGATCATCATTCCAAATTTCTTTCCTGTGGCTCTGTTGGCTTTTTGACATCTGTCACAGGTTTGGCAGTACTCTGCAACATCTTTCTTCCAATTTGGCCACCAGGAGCAGGTTTTCACCCTCTCTAGTGTCCTATCTTCTGAGAGATGTCCAGATGCAACACTATCATGACACTCATGTAAAATAGTGTTTATTAGTGTTCTGTCTGCTAAGGCCATAACACATGTGTGTTTTGTTCTATGGTAAAGGATTCCATCAAGGAGGTGAAATCTTCCTTCATCATATGCCTTTTTCCATATTTCATCTAGTTTTGATGAAAGTGATGGATCTTTGCAGTCTTTCATTAGAAGTTGGCTTAAGATATGGCAATTTTTGTCTGTCTTATAGCTTTCTTTAACTTGGTTAAAGAATTCTGTGCCAATGTCTGTAACACATATTCCTTCTATATGGTGTTCTTCTTGTGGTACCCATGCTGGATTGTCAGGGGTATTTGCTAGAGCCCATCTGCTAAGACCATCTGCATTTTTATGAATATTTCCAGATTTATGAACAATAGTCATATTTCCTCTATATTCTTGGATAGCAATTTGCCATCTCAGCATATGTCTATTTGGAGTCTTCATATTTAATAGTGATTTCACAGCATTACAGTCTGTGATTACATCAAATACTGTGCCATCCAAATAATAATGCAGTTTTTCTAAAGCCCATACTAGGCATAAGCATTCCATTTGGCTTGCTCCATACCTTGCTTCTGTTGGCTTTATCTGCCTTGAAATGAAACAAAGTGGTCCTTCCACTGGTTTATCATTGATAATTTGTGTTTGGTGAAGTGCAGCACCTAGTCCTTCTCCACAAGCATCAATGTACAGTTTGAAGGGTAGTTTCCAATCTGGCATCAGAAGAAATGGGGCATTTGTTAAGGAATTTTTCAATTCTTCATATGCCTTGACTCTTTCTTCTGTCATCTCATAGACTGTTTGTTGGTCACATAGCTTATACAAGGATTTAGCAATCTTTGCAAAGTCCTTTATATGCTGTCTATAGTAACCAGCAAATCCTAGAAATGATTGCATTTCTTTTTTGGTTTGAGGCATTGGTTTAAGTAGTACTTCTGCTACTTTATTTTTGTCTATGCCTAGACTAAGGCCAGATACTACATATCCTAGTGCCTTTAATTCACTATATGCAAAATGACATTTTTTCAAGGAAATTTTCATATTCACTTGGACTATTTTTTGTAGTACCCTTTCTAGTCTTGTAAGGTGATTTTCCCAAGTTTCTGAGCAAACTATGATATCATCAATATAGATAATCAACTATCCTTCTGATAATTCTTCAGGAAATATGGTATTCATCATTCTTTGATAATGGGAAGGTGCATTTTTTATTCCAAATGGCATTCTTAAGTATTCAAAAATTCCACAATGGACTATTATTCTTAGTAGTTTCTTGGCATTGTCTGTTAAGACATTTCGATGAAAACCCTTAAGAGCATCCATAGCTGTGATGAACTTAGCTTGTGACAATTGGGTCAATGTCTCATGGATTCTGGGTATTGGATATCTGTCTGGAATGGTATAGGTATTCAGGGCTCTGAAGTCTCCTACCATCCTTGATTTTCCATTATGCCAAGTTATAATGACAGGTGTAGTAACTTCTACTTGTTCATTATGTCCAACCTTTCTTAATACTCCAAGGTCCATTAATTCTTCAATGTGCACCTCTAAGGCTTCTCTAGCTCTTGGACTGGCTGGATAAGCAGGTCTTCTTAATAAAGGTGGGTAAGGTTTTTCTACATTAAGAATTATATCCACTTAATGTCCAATTATGGCACCTAGTGGCTCTTTGTCAGTTGCAAAGGCATTTTTATACTTAAATAAGAGGTCAATCAATTTTTCTTTCATTTTTTCTGTTAATTCTTGATTGAATTCCGCCTCTTTGAGTTGTTCAGATATAAAAAGTTCCTTTTCTGGAATTTTTTCTTCATTCTTAATAACTGTGATTTGTTTTTTGTTATTTAAGAATCCAAACTTTTGTCTTTTGTTATCTCCTATGGTAAAATATCTATCCTTTTGGTTGGAGATATCTATACCATAGATTGATAAGTAGTCATTCCAAAGTATGAAATGATTACTAGTACAGTTTTCCATTACTACAAACTCTACTTTAATTCTGACACATTGTGAGGGGTGAGGAAAAATTAGTGTTAAATCAATTATTCCAAGGGGCTTCATGCTCTCACTTGCACTACTAAATTTGACACCTTGTATTGGCATAAGTTTTTCTTGCCAGTCTGGGACAATGGTTTTTAAATAACTTTTGCCAACACAAGTGCAATATGCTCCTGTATCCAAGTTAACTTTTCCTTCTTGGTTATTAACCATAACAATACTTATACTTGATTTTCCAGCTGTATATCCCATTCCTCTTGCAGGTTTGGTTCTATACATTTTGGCATCTTGTATGTTTGTCAGATTTGTGTCAGATGTTCCAACTTGTGGCAAGTTTGAATTAACATCCAGTACTTCATAAATTATATCAATATTATTAATTTGTGCATTAATTATATTGATTTCATCACTTTCAGAGCTTTCTGACTCTTCTGTCTCTTTTTCAGAGTCAGATTCCTCTTCTTTGTCATTGTGGTTTTCTGTTTCCACAATTTCATTAATCTTTGCTTTTTTAAGGCAATTATTGGCTAAGTGTCCAATACCTCCACATTTATGGCATTTTCTTTGCTCATTATTGTTGGATGTATTGGGCTTAAAGGATTCTTTTGATTTATCTTTTTTGATAAATGGTTTATTTGGGCTTTTAATGTCCAATTTTTTCCAAGTCCTGCCAATTTTTGTTCTTGTCACTATATCTTCTAGTGCATTTATATACTCTTCTGTGGAGCATGGTTCCATACACCTGCTTCTTAGGGCATGTTCTAGTTCCCCTCCACATTTTTTAAGTATTTTCATATGCACCATCTTCTGTGACATTTCTGGGTACAGTGCATTAAGCCTTTCAACTTGTTTTAAGAACCAAGTTAAAGGTTTATCTTTCTCTGGGTCAAAGAAATAATTTTCAAATGCATTTTCTATTTTATACCTCCAGGCATCATTTGCCCACTTGGTGATTATTTCTTGTTTCCACCAAGACCAGGTATTTTTACCATTTGTTTGTCTTATGCCATAATACCATCTTTTTGCAGATTTCTCAAACAATGAATGTAATCTTGCAGTGATTGATTCATCTGGTATGGCATAGTCTTCTTGTAACATGTCAATTGTTTTAATAAATGACATGTGGTCATATTCACCTTCTCCTGTGAATGTTGGCCATTCCTTCAATTGAGGTGCTTCCTTCACTAAGACTTGGTTATTGTCTTGGTGACTCAAGTCTGTTATGAAAGGATTTGACAATTCCTCTTTTGTTTTAACAGGGCTTCTTATATGAGAAAATGGTGTTGATAACTTTGGCATATTTAAATTAGCCTCATTAATTTTATCCATTTTTTCTGTAATAAGCCTTATTTCACTTTGAATATCATCTTTCAGATGCATTCTTGCTTCATCACTTTTTTCTACATGGTCCAAAAGTAATTTTTGGTGTGATGAAGTCTTTTCTTCAAATTTTTCTACAGAAATACTTAATTTATTTAATTTTTCTGTAAGATTGTCAATACTCACATCATAATTGATTGTCAAAGTCTTGTCTTTGATATCTTTTATGTATTTATACAATTCTTGTTGTCCTTGGATTAATTTTTGAGTATTGTCAATTAAATTCTTTGGTTTATTATTTTCAACAATAAACTTAATGTTGTCAATTTCTTTCTTGTTTTGCACAACAATTTTTGTTAAAGAAGATAAATTGTTATTTATTTCTTGTAGTGATAATAAACTATCTTTAATTTCTTTTAGAGGTAATATACTATTTTTAATTTCTGTTAAAGTATTTACAACATCTTTGGACAAGTTTATTTCTTTGGGAAATGAGGTTGTCTCATTCTTTGCTCTTCCTTGTCCTTGAATTACATCAAGGTTCTGGCCATGTTGAAAACATTGTCCATGGCATCCTTTTGGATTCTTGGGATTCTGTAGCTTGGGAAAATGGTTTCTTCCAATGCTTTTTCTTGTTCTTCTTCCCTTCTTGGGGAAGTGGGTTGGCTTGAGGCTTGCTGGTAGAAGCTACTGGGGCTTCTTCCTTGGTTGCCTCCCTCTTTTTGGCATGATAATCCTTGATTTTTTTGATTTGAGGTTTGGATGACAGTGGATTCCATCCATTGGAGTATTTCACTATCTCCTCCTCTTTGAGGAACTTTTTCAGGATGTGCCAGGAGTTCATCACTCCTTGGTGTATTGGAGGCAGCATTTCCCAATCTTTGTCCTTGTACACTGTGTAATACTGCTTGTACTGGCTCATGTAGATGTTTATTTGAGCCCTCTGAATGTGATTTGTACCTATTTGAGTTACTCATACTTAGTTCCAATTCAGGCTCAGATATCATGGGCATTTCTGGGACTTGCCTTTGGGATAAGGCACTTCCTTGTGTGGATTCTGTTCCACTGGGGATATTGCCCTTTCTTTTCCCTTTTGAGGGATCAATTCCACCTCTGAGTCCAGCTCCATCTGATTGAATGGAGTATTGGGAACCTCTTCTGGTAGTCATAATTTAAAGAATAAGAAAAAATAAAAGTATTTTAGAAAAATTCTTTTATGGCAATTTAAAAAGAGGTGCTCACCTTCAGAGTCTTGAATGGTGGGCCCTGGAAAGTCTAATTTCTTAGCTTTCTTTCTTTTGGTGATAACTGGTGTTGGAGAACTTTGACAAGTTTCTTCCACCAATCTCTCAACAGTAGCTTGGTTGTCTTCTGTTGGGTTATCTTCAAACACTACAAAAGACAAATAAATATAAGTCTTTTTATAATAAGTGTTATTTTTGGCAAGATATGGCAATTTTCCACGTAGAAATTGCTTTTATATCTTTTAAAAAATTGAAATAAATAAAGAAATGAATAAAAATGAATAAAAATAACTTTTTTATTGGTTTTTAATATTTTTTATATATTTTTTTATTTTTAAAGAATAAGATAAAAAATGAATATGATTCTTATAAAATTAAATTATAATAAAAATTATTTTTAATTTATAAAATATCTCTTTTAATCACTAGAGTCACTCAAAGAAAGTTCTTGCAAGTCTAAGGATGTGAAAAACCACATGTAAGACAGTACAATTGCTTTCCAAATGCCTCAATAGCTTTTAAAATCAATAAAATATAAAATTATTATATAATTTTATGATTATAAATATAATTTATTATTGGATAAACCCAAATAGAGTCTTTTCAAAGGTCTTTTAAGTAAATATCACGGCCAGGCCCCCAAATGTAAGGTTTGACTATGAAACAATAAGTAAAAATTACTAATTTATTACTTATTGTACTCTGAATGTCCTTATAATTGAAATAAATAAGATTAAAATAATAATAATAATGAAGAAATGTTATTATTATGGCGTAAAAATATTATATTATTAAGTAAATATAATAATATAATTAATATTATATGAAATTATAATATTATAAATAATATATTAATATATTATAAAGCTCTTTATTACTGTTACCAACAAATAATAAAGGCGTAAAAAACTGTTTTTTATAAATAAAAAACAATTAATAACAATAATATTACTAATATTAAAGTTATATATTAATATAAATACTATTTATATTAATTAAGAATTATTAAGAGTAATAATAAGAGAGAAATTATTATAATAAGATGAAATAACCTACTTTTAACACTTAAACTAATAATTTTGAGATATTTTACGCCAAAAGAATATAATACAACTTTTTCAAATTGTATTTACAATAAAAAATAAAGAAAATTACTAAATTTCTTGATTTTACGTGGAAATGAGTTTATAGAGAGATTTATGACAAAAACAATTAAATAATTGATTTAATCACGTAAAAATAGTGATTAATATTAAGATGGTCTTTGGTCTTTAATAATATAAGAGTTTTATATATAAAGAATAAAGAAATTACCTTTTATTTAATTGATTTAATGTTTTTGATGCGTCTGAGGGGTAAATAGAGTAAAAAGAGCTCTATTTATAGTAAATACCTCCCTCCTAGAGTCCAACAGGCTTCTAGTAGACGTATACTGATCATATCCACTGGAATTGATCAATATTTTAAGGTTTGAGGGTGATTACATCATTATTACACCATTATTTAGAGTTATCACTATAACTCTAAGTTTGATGACGTCAGAGGCTTGGCAGAACCCCAAATTTCGTGGATTTTATTAGTTTTAATCATAAACTAATAGTATTCACCAATTTTATCACTCTTAAGACTGTTAAACTTAAATTAAGGTTACAGTATGTGATCATAACTGCTCAAATTAAGCTCAAACGTTTATCCTCAATAACTTTTAAGATTTACACGCTACAGCAAATCAGAGAGTGAATTCTGATAGCCTGGCATAACCTTATTATGCTGCCAAGAGCTTTTCATTACATCATCAAAACTCTAATTTTGATGATTTTTCTTGTTACTCATCTTTTCTGTTGAAATTCAATATTTTGAACTTCAAACCTTGATTTCAGGGGGTTATACCCCGAATTTAATAATAGAAATTACATCATTCTTCTCGAATGAACTAGTAGAATCCAACTGTATACTTTTTTTTAAGTTTGGAGCACTTTCACAACAATGTGGTCAACAGCTCTGTTGATTTTTATCAATATTTCATCATAGGTTTTAACCTTGCTTATAATTTATGAAATAAAGTTCATATCTGTGTTCTTACAGTAATTACGTTGTAACTTTATTTTTGGTTCATCATTCTATCATGTATAGTTTAGAAGATATTAGCTATGATCCTTGAATATATGCGTTGACCAAAAAAGTGCATATATTCAGGATAATTCCTTAAGTATTAACATTGGAAATTAGCTTATTAATTGTCTTATGTGTGGATTTTTATGAGGGATCCACTGGTACAATTTATTTCACATGCTGTTTCATTAGTTTTTGAGATAAATAAGGTTTTATGGTTTTTATAAGGTATTATACCTTATAATTCCTTAAATATTGACTTTACAGATATGCCATAAAAATGGTATATGTGTATTTTTCCATGAGGAATCCAATGGTATAATTTATTTTACATGTTTATTCATTGGTTTTTAAGTTAAACCAATTTTTGTACCAATTTATGGTATTTTTTGTATATTTAATTAATTATTTTTAATGTATAATTATTTTAAGCAATTTTAATATAATTATATTAAAAGTCTAATTATTCTGAGTCTTTTTGTGACCTTATTGGGTATGTGGTCATATCTCAAAGGCTCACACTATCCCTCATGGTGCTTCAGTTCTTTTATTTAAATCATTTTTCCAATTCTTTTACCTGTAGCCCTCTTTCCTTTCTTAAATCTGTCACAGATTTAAAATTACTCTGTAACATCCTTTCACCACTTTGGAAACCAGGCTACATATTTGACTCTCTCTATGGTTTTGTATTCTGAAAAATTACCAGAAAAAGAACTATCACGAAATTCATTCAGGATTATGTTTATTATACATCCATAAACTAGCTTCATAGCATGAGTATTCTCAGTCATGTGGTACAGAACTCAATCCAGAAGGTAAAATATTCCTTCATAACAATCAATTATCCAGGGTTCATCAAGAGAATTGGACAATTTGTTTTTCTTTAAACTCTTTCTGGAGAATTTGATCAAAAATAAGGAAATTCCTTTCTTTCTTATTGCTTTCTATAGCTTCTTCAAAGAATTATGGCCCACATTGATTATTCAAAATCTTAATCAGTTCTTTGAGGCTGTTCTTCAAAGGGTAAATATTCTGGGATTCTGGGGTTATCTAGAAAGGGCAATCGACTAAGACCATGAGAATTATTGTTAATATTCCCATTTTTTATGGAAAATATAATTTTTTTATAAACTCTCCCTGATTGGTTCAAATGGTGACTTGTACTACTTAATTTAATACTTTTAATGGGTAACAGTAGCTCTTCAAAGTTAGGAAAAATACTTCTTAGGTAATTTTTTCCTTCACAAGTACAGATTCTCCTGAGTCCAGATTGATTATGCCCTATTTATCCTTTATTATAATATTAGAAATACAATATTTTACTTTTGTGAAACCTTTACAAGTTTATGCTTTGGTTCTGAGTAATTCATAATCTTGCACATGGTTTAGTTTATTATTTTCTTTAATTTCAAGAGGAAAATAGCTATTGATATCTATAACTGAAGAATATTAATCAATGTTATTGATATCTCCTTTGATTATTTTGATTTATTTATCATCATCAAGGTTAGAATCCTCATCTTCATCTTCTTTATAATAAATTTCCTCTTCATTTTCAGTATCAACTTCATGAATCCTAGAATTTTCGGCATAGGTTCAGTCTAAATGATTTGTGCTACTGAATATATGACATTTTTTGGAATTTTTCGGTGTTTGAAAAGTTTTTATTTATTGAATGTTTGGTAATATTATATCTTTGTGAATTCTAAGATTTCCCAATTTTGGTTTTTGGGAATATGTCTTCTTGAAAATTGACATAATCGTAAATTATACATGGCTCTGTTACTCTATACTTCATATCATCTTTTAAGCTATAATCAAATTTTCTCAAAATTCTTTGCTTTATCATACATTGGAGATTTTCTGGCCACAGGGAAGTCAGTCTTTCCTTTTGTTTTGAGAGCCATTCTAATGGAACATCTATTTCAGGTCTAAATTTTGAATACTCAAAGACTGTTTCAGATTTATACCTCAACAAGTATTACTTCCTTATTTCTTTATTATTTCGTTTTTTTACAATTACCACTCTTTTCTTTGATTTTGCTGTCTTACTTTATGATACCATGTTTTAGCATTTTTATCAAAATTTTCATGTAAATTTAAAATAATCAATAAATCAGTAAGCTGAAAGTCTTCTTTAATAATTTCCGTTGTTCTAATTAACTCCATTAATTAATATTCTCCCTCACATGTAGCTGTAGGCCAATATTCAATTTTTATAATTTTTTGGCCAGAACATTTGTGTCTTGTTTAATACTATCTTTAGACTTAGAGGTACCAATGAAAGGATGGTAAACTATTTCTCAGGTTTATCAAATTAATTATATGGTTTGGGGACTAAAGGAGCTGATTTTTCATATTTTTGATCAAAACATTTTGGCAATCTCCTTCAATTTCTCTTCTAATTTCATAACCCCCTTAAGCTTCTTTTTGAAGGTAGTCAAGTTTTTGAATAGCATATTTTCCTATCTTATTAGCCTCTAATCTCAAGCTTTCAAACTATCTATTTAAATTTCTTATTCAATCAGTGTACTCATTGTAATTTTTGATAAGAGTTATTTCAAGATTGTTGATCTTATAATTAATATTTCTCAATAATTTTATGTCAATATTATGGTTATCAATAAAATTTATTGGCTCGTTCATAATGGACTCCATTATAAATTAGTATGATTTAACAACGTGATTGATAATTTCTACTCTATCAACAATCTTTTTAATTGTATTATTGAAATAATGATGCTTATTTTTTATAACAATAATTTCCTTTTTATGGAGTTTCATCATTCCTTTATACAACTGATTCATTTTTTTTGGAAAAAGATGGCCTTTACATCCTCTATTGCTCCACTTGTTTGAATTCCATAAGAGTCTTTGACATGTTACAACTTTTTCCAAAGCTAATCTGTCTCTCTTTGGTTTCACATATCTTCCTTAGTAATGTTTCTTGAGGGATTCCTTCTTCTGGGGAAATTCTTTATTGTTGGCTTTTCTATGATTTGGATTGTAATTAGATAACCCCTTTCATGTGCTTTCTAACGATTTTTTGAGGTCTGGAGCACCTTATGTGTTCCTTTTTGGGCTTGGAAAATCTCTTTCTTCTGCTTGAGCCAATCATTCACCTGTTTATCTTGTTCTTTAACTGAAAGAGTGAACCATCCTCCCCAAAGGTCTCTGTTCTTTTCTTCCCCAAGAAATTTCCTCACCAATAAGTAAGAGTTCATGGCCCCCTAAAAGAGGCTTGTAGTTATCTCCTAGTTCTCTTCTTGAGATTCTCTGAGCCATTCCTTTTATTGGTTCTGATAAGTCTCTATAGGGGTTTCTTTCCACACTGCCAGGCCTGGAATAATCAGAAATTGTAGGCTTAAAGGGGACTTCATTCTCTGATTCAAAAAAGCTTTGGCTTAAAGTGACTGACCGTGGGAAATTTGACCCAAAGTATTCATTTTAAGTTTGTTTCTTTCCACTTTTTTTGAATAATTATTTTATTTTTCCTTTCCTGGAATGTCCTATTTTAGCTCAAGATACATTTTATTCAGTGGATCAGTTAAACCAATTCCTAGTAGGAGAAATAATAATGTCAAAATTTTCATTTAACAGAATTTATGCAATTTAATGGCTCACAAAGCAGTTTCTCTGAAGTAGCAAGAATATCAATGCTTTCTTCTCTTTTTCTCAAGGAAATTTTCTCCTGAGTCGATGTTGGATTCACTTTCTGGATAAGGTGAATTTCAAAAACTGGAGATGCTGGAGTAGTACCGTCAGGCTCAACTGATGTATTATTTATTTTAGTAGAAGTCAGTAAGAAGTTGCAACAAACCAAATATTTCCATAAAAAATTCATGGATATAAGATAAATTTCTACTTTTATATTTTTTTCAATGATTTTTACCAAAAAAAAAAAAGATTAAAAATATTATTAAAATTTGAATTATTTTCAAAAATCATTTTTTTAAAATTATATCTAGAATATCTTGAATATCATTATACGTCTAATGATGTGAAAATCTATTTTTAAGACAGTATAATATCCAAGACACTAAAAAATAATAATTAATTGAAAATCTATAAGTATTTATTAAATATGAAATTATGAAATATTTCGGATATTTTTCAAAAGGAAAAATAATAATATAAATACTCTAGATCTCCTTTTAAGTGCCAAAAGACATGGCTAGGCCCCCAAATGTAGTACTTTACCATTTGAAAAAAAAAATGAACCTTAATTTGCTTATTATATTATATCTTTTATTATTATTTTTGAAAAACATATACTCCAATAATACTACAGAATAGTATCATAATATCAGTTTTTTGAAATAATGTCATACTGAATATATACTTATGTAAAATAAGAAATATATTTCTATTCCATAATTATTATACTACCAAGAATCATTGTTGTAAATTAAGTTTATTTTTTTATTACCAATAGACAAATAATAATACTAAAATGACCTCACCAGAAGTAATTTTATATACAAGGTTGTTTTTTATAAACAAAGACCAAAATTATCATGAAAATATATAAAAATTCTAATGAATAATTAATGATAGTGGAAAATATCTACCTATTTTTCTAAAACCATTTTCAGTACTAAATTATTAAAACAAATAGTATTCAAAGATTTTTTATAAGTAAAAACTTTAAAAATATAACTAATAATGGAATTTAATTCTAAATAAAACCAAATTTTTATTAAATAAATAAATTTTCTTTATAATAAAATCTTCTATTTTCAAAATAACAATTTACAAGACTTTTTTCTTTTTTCAAAAAAAAATATATTTTTACCATTATCATTATCAATGCAATTAATTTATCTGATTATATTGAGGTTACGTTGAATTCTGGTGATCTTAATGTGTTTCGGAGGTTTTCTTTATACCAGATGAGCCCCCCAAAGTGAAATCAAGTACTAATATTCAGGAAGATTTTCAAAATACTCTCAATTACTATTATTTTGAGATTTAAAATGAAATTACACTGTGGTATTCCATACCATTTTGTCAGTTTGGATTAATATAAAAAAAAAAAAAAAAAAAAAAAAAAATTATTACCCAGGAACATTCTAGAAGATTTAATCAATATGAAACCACAAGTTAGCCTTAATTCAGGATGGACTCTTTTCTCACCAACCCTAACCCTGGAGAGTATAAATACTTCAAATTTTCATTTTTCAAACCTCATGCTTCTTCTGGAAATATAATTTGAATTTATTTTTTCCAGAGTTCATCCCTCACTAGTAGGTTAATCTAGAAATTAATTATATATAATATTGGGGAAAAGGCCCCTTTATTAAGAAAAAAGAATATCTTTTATCATAGTAATATATAATAAGGGGAAAAGGCCCCTTATTATTAAAAAAATAGTTTTATCATAATCATATTTACTTTGGGGAAAATGCCCCTCCATTAAAAAAAATATCTTTTATTATTAGTACAGTCTTAGTTATTTATAATCAAGTATTATTAAACAGTGAACCAAATTAGTTTCTCAATTCAAAAAATATCAACTTCAGAAAACATATCAAAATTATTAGCTTTACTATTAGAATCAGTCTATAAAAAATACTCATACCATATTCAGCTACCTTTATCCTTATTATCAAGCTATCAATACTTATCCCTGTTTTCCAACATCTTCACCATAGTTATTTCAAATTAAAATCTGTGTTATCCCAAATCATAATAAAAAAACCTTTACAAAAGAAACCAACTAAAAATATCTCTTATTACTTATCAAATTATTATATCAGTGTTATCAATTTGTCTTTAAATAACTGTTGTTCTCAAATCAATCAAAGTCTAATCAGAGTCTGTTGAATAGACTTTTCTGACCCAGCCACCATCAAATAAATAAATTGATTGTGGAACTCAAGTCAAGATAATTCAGCATTATTAGGAAGGGCAGTCTAGAGTATTCTAGCACACAAGCAGAGCAAGGGTTACAAGCTTGAAAAGAAATTCAAAACTATTTCTTGTAATTTCCCCTTCCAGGTACTGCCTCATTTATCCCACACAGAGGAGTATCCCACAACACTAAATTTAATCTTATAGCACATTTCAAGTGCTATTTTCAAGGATAATGAAGCCAAGAAAAGATTTTTCAAGTAAATGATCTCATGAATGATTTTTAATTATGAATTATCATGGCTTATTTGAGCTTATATTTGCTGCTACCTGAACAAATATTTTCTAGATACATAGCACAATCTTGAATAGTTAGTGCTATTACATCTTTTGCTTATTTTTCACAATGAGAGAAACATTCACAGTTCAATCCCGAACTTCTCCAAGCTAAGCACAATCCAAGTTCTACACTAAAAACATTATCTTTTTATGTTTCTGGGATATTCATATTTAAATAGAAAAGATTTACTTCTGAGGTAATTTTGGTTTTAATTCCACTATAGCAGGAAAAAGATATTATTTTCACTATAGGTAAAAAAATTTCATATTTCTATTTGGAAAGTAAATAATCTTTCAAATTAGTTCTTAGTAGGTAAACCCTAAGCTACCCAAGTTTTAGAAAAATCCATAAGTATACAATTATACTTTTGAGGAGTATTTTATTTTTTCCTAAAAATCTTCACTCTGGTAGAAGCTTTTGGCTTAAATATTAATTTATGTTCATTGAGATTAAATAAGCTTTAATTTTAGCTTTTTTTATGAGTTTTTGGCTTAAAATCAAATTTAAAAGCTCATTTGCAACTGATTTGGCTTCAGAACCTTAATTAAGGTTGGCCAAATCTAAATCCTATTCTATGCAGATCTATAAGGTTGGGTACTCTTGCACCTCTTTAAAAAAGCTCTCTTTCCTGCCATTTTTTGTTTAATTTAGCCCCTTTTATCAATTTGAAGCCATAATATGGTCATTTTGGTTTAGTATAGACAAAGGGCCTGAAATAGCTGCCACTTTCACGGTAAATCCAAGGCTAAATTTAAAATTACACACTATACCTCAATTGTAACACTAATTTGAAAATTTAAGCTATAAATAGGGTAACAAAATTTATAAGATTACACTATAATACTATTTCAGAATCTTAAGGCCAATATATTGTATTTATGGAAAAATTCCTTGTATTATAACCCTAGTTAAGATTGGATTAAAATCCAATGGTGCAGTAAGATCATTAAGTTTTTTTAGTTAAAATTTTCTTCAAATATTTTCATATTTAAGTAAATCTTAATTTCACTTATTTTCAATTTTAAGTTAAATTAACCTCTGGTAAGGAATTTTTTGAGTTCTTTGGGATTTTAGAATATCTCTCAGGTTTCACACAAACTTTTCATAAAAACATACTTTCAAATTTATTTCAATTTTTTTGGGGTATTAATTATTTTGTTTAGTTAAATTTCACTTTTTTCTCTGAAATACATATTTTCATTCAATAATTGATTATAATAATCATTTTAAAAGACAATTATAAGTAAATGTAATTTTACATAACCTTACTAAGAAGCTTTATTATTGTATACTTCTTTCTATTTATTCTAGTAGAAAATTATTTCTTCCATATTTATAGCTATTATTATATAGCTAGGAAGAGGGATAATAAGATAAAATATTTTATTTTTGTTCATACTAATTACTTACCATATTGTTGATAATAAGATTCATGGTATTCTTGAATATTGGTAGTATTATTGAAAGGTTTTTTGAAAAATCTTAAACATCTCAAGAGGAAGTTTCCCACTCTGATTCAACATAAAAGGGTACCTAAGCTCCTTAAAGCCGTAAAATTGAAGAAAAAATAACTCTTACCACTTAGAATATGACTTTCAATATTGATATTATAATTAATTTGTGGTAAGGCTATCAGAAACAGTAGTACCCCTGAGTATTGAATAGGAAAGCTATCTGATATAAGCTAACTTTTAAGTACTTTTATATCCATTTTAGCCAAGAAATTAATAATCCTTGTACCTGGGTACCTTAGTATATTGGGAAAAACTATTATTAGATATTGGAGCCCAAAGGTTAACCACTTATTCATTCTTCACATGGAATACTCAGTTTTATATCCTGTTTATAACCTCATATTTCCTTATCATGGAGTTATTTTACAGAAAAAGATTATCCTCTTTTATAGTTAATCTGGTATCTATTCAGATGATATGTACTAATTTGAATATAAAGTATATTTAAGATCTGGATATCAAATTTTAATAGAAAAAAAACACATTTTCTGCTTATATTATTTGTTAAAGGTGAGGATTAATCAAAATAATTTCAAAAAGAAGCCCACCCCAAGCTTATTAGTATAAAACATTAGTATTTCAAAAATTTATTGTTTAACCAACAATTAATATTGACCTAAAACTACTCTACAAGAGATATTCAAGGCTAAAAAAGTATTTCCAAATATTAATTATTTTTTATTAATTGGGAGAAGAAATGTGAGAAATTAATATAATAAAAGATTCCTCAAATTTTATATCTAAATAGAGAGCATACCCAGATATTACCAGTGAATATTTACACTTAGAGATAAATCTTATAGTAATGAAATGGCCTTTAATTTCCAATTTTGGGTATTGATGGTTTAAAAAGACCATAGTTCATTTTCAAGATAAATATAAAATTTCAAATTATTTTGAATTTGTGGTTGGAATATTTTCTTAATTTTCTACTTGAAAATTAAACTAAATATATAGGTAAAATTATTCCAAAATTGGAAGAAACAATGGGGGAAAGAAGAATTTCTTTATAGCCAAAAATACTTTTTTGAATTAAAATAAAATATTATTTCATAATTAATGAAAGTAAAATTGGAAATATAAAATCCAACTATAGCCTAGTTAGACCCTTTTTCAGTCCAAAGAAGGGCTAGTTTTTTTTTGTATTTTAGACCATTTAAACCAGTTTTTGAAATAGTGAAAATTGTCTGAGGGAATAAAACAATTCATAATATGTGTAATGAGGACCCTCTCAAGAAGTCCTTATAGATTTAGGGTATTTCTACCCTCTTGGAAAAATTTGAAACAGACCTGGTTTGTATTTAAGCAAGCTCATCAATTCAGTTTCAGACTCTGTGAATCAATTCCAGGCCATAAATACTGACCTTTTGTATCAACTTTAACACTTCATTCCTGACTTAAATTATTCTGGGGTAGCTTGAAACATTTCTAGAAAAGAGTCCATTTCCCCCTCTAGTTTAATCTCCCCAGTTTCAATTTCTATTTCGGACATAAATATTTAGTACATAATCTGTACCACAACTGAAGTTCATTTGAATATTTCAATTACACATATTTCAAATCCTATATCTCCTATTTATATTAAATTTGATCTGTGTAACAAATGTACACAATTTTATTAAATATACTACAATCTCTCATTAATCTTGAACTACATACCACACCTCATTTTGAACATGATGCATGATGTTTTCAATAAACGGAAATTTTGATTCTTTGAATACTTTAATACTTAAAGAACTCATTACTTAGCTTGAGCTTATTAATAGCTGAGCTACGAAGAATTTGCCTATAGGTGACCCAAGTTAAAATAAAATAACGAATTCAATGTTGAAATTCAATTGAGATTTTTATCAAACATAAAATACTTAATCTCATTTTCTACAAACCTTTCAGAATTACTCAAAAGATAATTTCAAGTTTAAATGTATTTTCATTTTTATTAAATTTTTATTAGAATTCTGATTTTGAATTTCTATTATTTGCATACCTTTTTTTAAAAATAATGGGTGTATCTATTTTCATTATATTTTTGAGAAAAAATAAAGCTTCTTATTTTAAGCTTAATGTTAATTTTCTTTTGGTAATCTGAAAATTTCTCTGAGACTCATGTTATTTCCCTAAATTTATTAAAAGTCTATCAAGCTCAATCATCAAAGATTATTTCTCTATTTGAGATGTATCAATGCTATTCAATGGATTAATAAAGCTTTTCTAAAATGAATTAATACATATTTTCTACAATTAATTTAGACAGTTTTTATATAATCCATTAATTCACATTATATTTAAAAATAATAATTATAATGAAAACAGATTGTGTAGTCAAGCTCACATTATTAATTCCTGATTTTATTCTTATCATTTATATCAGCAACCATTACATAGTTATTAAGCATGCATATTCATTTTATTTCAGTATCATTCAAAAGATATTCAAAATTTATTCAAAAATATCTTTGATAGTGAAAAAAAAATTTCACTCTTTTTGAGTCATATCTCTCAATAAACACAAGAACTATATACTTCTCTTCCCATTTTCTATCAGTATTTTACATTTTCTTTCCTCTGAAATATTAATGAGCTCTACTACCTTACTTTGGCCGTTAAGAAGTTTATTGTGCTCTAATTTCTCACCATTGGTGAGATATACCCTGTGTCTTATATATTTTTAATTCTATTTTTGTGATACATTTTGATGAGGTCCAAACACCTAGACGTAATTTCCAAAAATTATTTATCTATTTCTTCAAGGCTTTGAAATAATAATTTCTTTCAGAAATATTTTTCTCAAAAATATTTCTCCAAAGATATTGCTTACTGAGTCACAATCAATAAGCTAAATAGATTGTGAGGCTGAAGTCAAGATAACTTGGAATATTTGGAGGGGAATCCTAGATCATTCTATCACAGAAGCACATTTAGGGTTACAGGTATAAATAAATTGTATTTTTTAATGTTAAATACCACTTACAGGGACTACTTAAGCTTATCTCATATGCATATATTTTCTACCAATGCCCCGATTCTAATATTTGACATTCCTATTTCCTTTATTTAGCTTTATTTCAATGTCTTTTCCATTTTAAATTGATAGTAAACTGTTATATAACATGTTTCACAAATAAGAAAATATTTTTTATTTGGATCTATTTAGAATACCATTATCAAGATTTATTTTCTGTTCTAACCTTGATAGTTCATTCTTGGGTGGCCTTTTTCCTTTCCAATAGAAGCAGTTTTATGACATGAAACTACACTGTTTGATGGCATAAGACACTCACAAGGGAGAGATTGTAGGCTTATCATAATCATTGGTATAATACAATATTTTTTCTTTTTCCTAGTTACGTTTGTGTTTCATTCCTTCAGAACCTTACTCTTTTCAAAATAAAACTGTTAAAAACTACATCTCTTCTTTCTTTTTCTAACCATATAGGTTTTTTAATCCTAGCTGTTGGGATTTTTCAAAAGGAAAAAAATGATTTTGTTTTGGAAGAAACTTTTCTTTCATTATATTCCAAATAATTTTTTTAATTGATTTTTTTGAATAGTTTTTTTACAGAAAACCTTTTTCATAGTTTAGAAAAACTATTTTTGGCTTTGATGAAATATCTCTAATTTTTCAAAAACCCTAAATTCCTATTTATAAAATACTTACCTAAAAGAATTTAAGGAAGAGTTAATTCATTAATTTGGAAAAGTAAACCTTTTTTTTATGAATTTCTTTATCAATATACCAAAAAAGGATTATAAGCTATTACCAGGAATTGAATGGACACACAAATGAGCCAATACATTGCGAGGATGATTTTAAAATGAAACTGGAGAGAAAATTTAGTTCTTTCAGCCTCTACATTTTTCAAACACATTCCTTTATTGATGTCCATTAAGTAAGCTCCTAGATATTTACCTACATATATTGTTTTGTGTTGTTTCAATGATTATCTACTATATAAGTCAAATCCAAGTGAAAAAATCTAATAAAATCTTTCAAAAACAATAATATAAGGAAAATTTCTTGCCTTTCCTTAAGATTAAAAGGAAACTTTGGGTTTTTTTGTAACATTTCCAAACCCTTTTTTTTATCTGATTCAATACCTTCAAAAAAAATTCCATTCATTCTCCACTTTTTTTTCCCATATTTCCTAGGACGTAAAAGAGCCCAAAATAAATTTCAGTATATTTTGAAAATCAAAATGTCCAAACTAGCCCTCTTCACCAGTTTCAAAAGATAAAATAATGGAAAATTATTTCAGATGTGTAGTTCCATTATTCTTTTTTATGAAGGAAAAGTTGGATTTCATTTAATCTGAAAAAACAGAAAATTAAATTCTATAATTTAAATTAACTTTCACAGTTTTTACCTAAGACTGACCAGAACCACAAGAATAAAGAAAAATGGAGATAAAAAAATACCAAACTCAAAAAAAAGACTATAATAAATTTGGAGACTATGAGGGTTTTCAAAACTCTTACTTTTGTCCACAAGCCCTCCATTTGGTTTGGAATTAATAATAAAATCATCTTATTATGCTTGTGTGTAGCCTTCTTTCCGCTTTGTTGTTAATTAAATTTGAGAATTGTTTTTGAACAAGTTTATTCAATCCATACTCCTTTTTCTTTTTCCAAAAACAGACAAAAAAAGCAGTAATTAAAATCAACTTGACGAAATTTAGAAAATTTGATAAATACTAATAATATTCCTCAGTTGATGTTATTAAATTATTTAGTGAAATTTTTTATTTGTTCTTATCTTAAAGGATAGGGCTTTATACATAATTTATAAGTATAATTTTCTTGAAATTTGAATCTATAAAATAACAGGAAGTAGATAATTCAGAAATACACTAGCAAAGTCTTAGCAAATAGTAATTGAGTCGGAATTGAATTCAATTTTTTTATGAATTATAGTTTTATATGATAGGCTCCGGCTATATACTTATATGTAAGTTAATGTCTTCCTTTCAAATCTTTTCAATATCTTGACTTAAATTGGCTATTTTAATAAGAAATTTGTATCAAAAATGACACTGGAAGTGATTTCATTTACTGTGATACACTTATCATCTACAATGTAAATCTTTAATATCCATACCTTCCAAAACAAATAAACTCTCTCGAACCATTTTTTTCAACTTCACCAAGATTATTACTTAAAGAAACTTCTATAAACACATAGTTGAGACATCTCCCATAAACTAATCTCATTTTCCCCAAAAAACTGAAGTTCTAAACCCTCAAGACATTAAATAGAATAACTTTTGTTCAAAAAACCATGGTACATCAAGGCCTCTTCCCAAATATTCCCAATTTCTAAATAATGATTCTTGTTACATATGAAGGTCTACCACACCAAGAACTGTTCTCCACATAAAATTTTCTTTTTGGCTATAGCTGGAAATATCTAGATTCTCATTCCCCTATCAATTTGAAAGCTTAATGTCTTTTAACAATTAAATAGGATTCTGTGAGGAATTCCAAGGGATTTCACAGAAACGGAAAAATGAAAAGGAGGAAGTACTGTGGAGATAGAGCACCAAATTCCAAAACCAGAAGTTAGATAAGGAATACTCATTTCAAATCTGAGTCATTATTGGTATTGAGGGTGATAAGAGCTTTAGTTGAATGTAATTTGAGAAGATAGAAAAATACAGATCAAATGAGAAACATTCCAGATCACATTACTACAAAATCAATCGAGTGTATTTCAAAAAAAAAATAGCAATTCCAGAATACAGTTTATTTGGTTAAAATTTGCAGCCAAGCCATCCAAGATTGTTCAAAATAAATAAAATATAGTTTTCAAAAATAAAAATCATATCATCAAAATTCAACTCAAACAAATACCAAAAAAAATAATAATTTTCAAATTAAGATAATATGTGGCACAGCACCTTTCATGTAATTCAGGCACCAGAAAACCGGATTTTAAACATCCAGTTTATTCAAAAAAAATTCAGAAATCTTGAAAATTATAATTCTCTTTTTTCTGAAACCTCGTATGGAGGGCCTCAAAAGGTATAATTACAGTCCTTTTCTCATGTTTTCGGGAATTGTTTTTTCCAGGCTTGTCTACCAAAGCACCGAAATCAAGCTTTAAAATATGTCAGTTATAATTTATACCCTAATGGTAGCTGAATATATTGAATATCCAAAAAATACTCTTTATAAAGATCTTGAATTATTTCATTTTTTGGTAGAAAATCTCAGAAGCACATTTTAGAATTATCAAACGCCTCAGTTCATTGTAATATATTGTAAAAATTCCACTATATTACTTATTCAAGCTTATTAGAATAGTTTTCAGCATTCAAAACATTTTGTCTTGTCAAGAAATATTTATTTTATATTTCTTTTAAAGAAAACAATTCTTAAATATCATAGCTCATCATCACAAAGTCTTATTATTCAAATATAATCAATAAATTGAAGATATTAGCAATAAAAAACTTCAATTATTGGAAAACTACTTATTTTCATAAGGGAAATGATAATGGTTCATTATTAATATCTTCTTTTAATGAAAATCCATATATATATATATCTCCTTCAATTCAAAATAATTCTAGATTATATCACTCATAAATCTATTCTGTCAATTAGTGTAGGAACCAAGAGTAAAAACAAAAAATAATTAATTATTATTATTACTATTATTATAATTCATTCAATAATAAAAAATAACTAGATTGATAGTTTCGTTAAATTTTTTGAAGATATCTAATCTTTTTTTATTTTATTATGTTAATCTTTTTATGAAAAAGTTTTCACAGGAAAAATTCCTTTAAATTCTTAAAGATCCTGTTAATTGAATTTTTCTAACCTGGTTATCTTAAAACAATTTGATCAATTTTAGAACTTAAATCAAGAAATTCTTGAATTAGTAACAAGGGAAATCAATATATACTTCCGAAAAATTTATTAATAAATTTTGTAATAAATAATTAAAAAACATATCTAATGTTCCCTATTATTTTTACTCCTTAGACCCCCTCAAAATATCATGGAAAAAATGAATTCAATAAGCGTATATTATCTGATAATTCCAATCAAATTTATCCTTCCTTTGATTCTGATACTCATACAACATTTATTATTGAAAATATAAGCTCTTGTATCAATTTTTATATTGGTAAGCTATAAGGAAATTGATATCCATCTGAAATTTTGGATTCGAAATTCAATCAAACATAACTAATTGGAAGTATTTTTTATTAATATCTATTTTCCCAAAAAGTAAATTGGATTAAGATTTTGAATAAATGGCTTTTCCAATTTAGAGATTAGAATAGCTTTTCAACTTGAAAATTTTCTTTCAAAGCATTATCAACACACCAACACACCATTCTCAATTTTAAGGTAGAAACGATTTCCTGAAACCAATCTTAGTTTATTTTTAAGCTATTTGATATTTTCCAAATTGAAAAAATCACCATGCATCATATCTTAATTCCTCTTTTTTTGATGGTTTCCTTTCATCAATTGAATCAATTCTTTTTTTAAAATTATATTCTATTTAATTCAAAAGGCTATCCTTTAGTAAAAGGAATCACTACCTCACCATATAACTTAATTAAAATCCAATAAAACCTTAATTGGTCACTTTATTATTATTATCAAAATAAAATTATTCAAATTCCCGAAAATCTCTATGAAAAATTACATATGTTTTTTTCAATTACAATACTAATATCAATTATGATTAGAAAAAACATTCCGAAGTTATAATAAAATATATTTTGAATGATGAAACTAAGATTTGTAAAAAAAGATCACTATAAAAAATATAAGAATTAAGATACAACTTAATGTTTTAACTTTATATAAATTTAAAAAGTCATAAGTTATGAATCAAATTATTATTATTTTGATTACTCTTGTTAATTAATAAAATTTGGTCAAAATCTTTTGAATAATATTAGATTTAAGATTATTTTTTCCTTTCTTAATGGTAAATTTTTTACTTTGATCTATATTACTCAAAAACTACCCCAAAAATTACTAAAGCATATTTTGGCCTCTTATCAAGGTAATTACTCATTTTCTTTAATCTTATTTCAACAGAGAAAGTTTACTATAAATCTTAAAGCTATAGCTATATTTTTAGAAATTTATTTCTTCTTTTTTTTCAAAAAAATATCAAAGCTACTCTATGGCATAAAGTAATTTGGATTTAAATGATGGTTTAAGAGCATTAAGTCTCAATATTGAAATAAATATTGAAAAACAAACCTCTAAAAATTTAGAAAAGATGATTTTCATGAAATTATCCAATACCTTTTTCTAAGAATTTTTCTGAAGATTACACCTAAAAGAGATTAATAAGATAACCAAATGAATATATTTCTTCAATCTCAAACAAAATAACAAAGGTTATTTTTTGTTTTCTCAAGCTCAAATGATAATTAAAAAATTTCATTATTAAATTCAAAAACAATGGGTTTTTTGTTAAGTAAAAGTTTTAATCAAAGTTAACTGTAATTGTTACTGATTCCTTCCAATAAATAAAAATAAAATGAATATTCATTTTGGTTTAAAACCTGATCCCAAAAAATTGATTTATCCTTATTCAATAATCAAAATAGAGCTTAAAATACATATTCAAAAACCCCGATAAAAGGACTGATCATCAAAAAAAATCTGATCAATTTCAATCTCAAACTCAGATAAGAATAAAAAAACTGATAGATAAAATTTTAATATTCTCAATATTTGTTGTTTCCAAGTTGTGAAATGATATTTATTTCTTTAGAATATCAACTTTCTTATATCTTGCAGGAAAAATCATTATTCTTTGATGATGAATTTTATTTAAATTTCTCAAGCTACATTAATCTTGCAAAAGAAAAAATATCCCAAGATATCATTTTTTTGTGTTGATTTTCTTTTGAAAATGTTTCTAATTCAATTATTTACACAAAAAACTATATAATCATAATTAAAAAACAGAATTCAGGTATAATTCATTCTTTTTTTTAAAAGAAAAAACCTCGTTTAATTAAGCTAAAGTATTTCTAGATTGAGACTTTAAATTTTTATTATTGTGTTTTTTTAATTTTGGATTAATTAAATCTAAAAAGAATAAGAATGAAATTGATTTAATTAAAGATGAGATTTTTTGTTTTGTTTTTTGATAAAGAAAATTAATGAAAAATTGTTTTCTAATTCAAAGTTAAGATTTTTTGAAATTCTCTAGACATTTAATTATTAAATTTAGTATATATATATATATATATATATATATATATTTTTAAAATAAAAACAATATTTAAAAATATAAAATCTATTTTTTTCTTGTATGATCATTTTAATTTAGTATTATTTCATTATAAACTACAATATTTAAATATTTTTTCAAGTTTTTTTTTGATAATTTGATTTGTTTATTAATGAATAAGTTTTTAATTTATTTAAAAGCTCGGAATAAAATTAAATATTGTGTTTTTTTATTTTTATTTCATTGTTTTCCTCAAAATGGAATTACATAAATAGATTTTTTTAATTTTTCAAATTGATTCATCTTGAAATTTCAAAATTCAAGGGAAATATGTGAATTTTCTATATCATTTGATTTTCATGTCTAAAGATGAATTCTTTTCAAAAGAAAAAAAAATATTTTTCTAATCTATATGAAAATATTTTTATGTTTCAAAGAATAATAATAAATTTTAGTAATTGATTTATCAACAAAAATATTTTTATTTTATACTTGCTATATATCAACTTGGAAAACTTCAACATTATTTCAAATGATAGAAATGAAACTTGGTATGATTTCTCAATGTATTATATTGAATTTTATTTTTCAAAATTAAGTAGAAATATGAATTATTATTTTCTTTATTCCTAAAACTTATTTCATTTTTGATACTTAATCTTATATCACTTTGATTCGATTTACTTGAAATTTCTCAGTCTAAATTTCTCCTTAATTAAACAATTTGCTAATGCCCGGATATAAAACCCATTTTCAAATGGTTTAAAGAAAAAACTTCTAATAATTTTGTTTTTTTTGCAAAATGTTTTCAGATAAATTTATGCAAAAGAAATTTCAAAATTGAATTTATCTAATTTCGAAACTTTTCCCGATTTCTACAATTTTATTACATATCTTGCCTTCAAAACAAGTTGTTTGACTTTAAAATATTTCTCTCCATTGATTTTTATTCAAAAATCCATTCTCAATTCTTTAATTTTTGATCAAGATTCATGCAAAATCAATTCATTTGTGATTTGCCATTTTTTTCAATCCAATGGCATCAACTATTAGGCTCATTCATTTCAACTTTTTTAAACATTTATACTGAAATAGAGTAAAATGAAATCTATATGGACAATTCTTAGAAAGGCAATACTCCTACATCTAAGATTTAAGCGTATTAATGTGCACATCTATTGAGAAACAATGATGGGAAATTTCTGGGAAGTTGGTAGATACTCAAATGTATTAGACCATTTAATAAAGTAAAGAAATTTTGATTGGTGACCTTATTGAGTACACTTGCATTACATGTGAAATGAAAAAAAAATGCTTGACAAGTGAAAAGGCTCTTTTCCCTCAGGAAGTAATGAAACATAATTTACTTTTCAAAAAGAAATCCAATCAAGATGAAAAAATATTGTAAAAATCGGCAGAAAAGCCCTCACACCTGAATAAATAGGTTCAGAAAAAGGCAAAATGTATTTGGAATAAAGATAAAACCAAATGATTTCCAATTTTTCTAGCGCAATGGAAAGCTCATTACAATCTGGAAAGGGAGGATATTATGTGCTCCCTGTCATGGACCGGGTACTTTACAAATAATGAAAAATGAAAGGAGGTTCTTTTTATTAAGGATATATCTTGTAAGACTTTGGAGAGAATATATAAATAATTAATGGGGACCTACTTTGTAAGTAAAATAGTTGATTTCATATTTTTCCCATTTAACTCTCATCAGAATGGATTAATATGAAATGAATCAGGTGATTAAATACTCATGTTATTATACAGGTTGAGGGAGCCTGAATTATCATCTTAAGAGGTATCATATGTCAAACAAGGTGTGTAATTTTTTGGATTACTTCAATTTTTAATACATTTAGCTGATGTATGTTGGTAGTTGTATTATATTCTAAATGAAATTAATTCAGATAGCCTTGGAGAAAACTCATAAAGGGCTCAGGACTCTAATGCATTAGTGGGTTAATCAAGTGGCAATAATACTGGTGAGGTAGAGATTTATTACACTTAAGGAAATTATAGTGTTAATTGTATTCAGTGGAATAAAAAGATTTTAGCGCAATTTATGGTAGCCATGAAGGTGGAGTATATCAGGGAAATTTATGAGGTTAAGAGTCTGAGTATAATAATGTGAGTTCAAGTGTTGAAACTTTTTGGTTCAAATGCTTTTCAATAATCATTAAATGAAAAATACCCCGTATTTATTGAAGCATGACACTCTTTGGATAAAAAAAACATCTACAAATAGAAAACATTTATTATTACCTACAATTTCAAACAGCTCTTCAAGCAGTACAAAGTATCATGATGATATTTTCTTAGGTCATATGAATGATAGTATGAAATCCATGATAATTTCTCCTGTGAATTCAATTTGGGAAATTCGGGAGGGCTCAGAAAAGTATTAACTTCAAATCAAAGCAAAAGAGAATGAGAAAATAGAAGGGGATGAGTCGCATAGAGAATGAAAATATTGAAAAAGGGATGAGGAAAGAGGAATAATAAATCAAATTATTACCCTAATTAGTGGGTTAAATATTTATACAATAAATCCATATAATTGGATTTCCTAATGGCATCCTATGAAAGTTTTTGATAAGTACATATGTTTGTTTTCCATTTCTTTTTTATGATCTTATTTTTATATATTTCTTCAGTTTATCTCTCATTCAATATATACATATATCTTGACATATATTTCTCTTCTTATCCTCTATTTTTACGTATATGTATCAAATTTGATATTCCAGAATCAAAAAAATTGAATTAAAGAGATAAAATTAAATTAGTAAGATCATAAGTGACCTCCATATATACCTCATAATTGCACCTAGATAATCCAGCATATTTTATTTTTTAATTTTTTCAATATCATTTTATCTCAATAGAATTTTCAGAATTTGCACTTTTAAGAACTTCACTC
Organism: Austropuccinia psidii; assembly: GCA_023105745.1. Classification (NCBI taxonomy): domain Eukaryota; kingdom Fungi; phylum Basidiomycota; class Pucciniomycetes; order Pucciniales; family Sphaerophragmiaceae; genus Austropuccinia; species Austropuccinia psidii. The sequence goes on from JALGQZ010000011.1 coordinate 40,722,793, forward strand.
ACATTATTCTTCACTTCAAATTAATTATACTAATACTTATATTAACTATTTATTACATTTATATTTGATTCTTAATTAATTATGTTTTCAATTATAATTTACAGAGACTACAATTGGATACATTTACAAAATTTCAATATCAACAAGAATTTTAAAATTGATTCCTTCAATTTCTTCTGTAATATTACCAATTATTACCTACCATTGCAAAGAAATATTTTTTGTCCTACTAATTCCTTTGCCTTCTAGTGTGGTGAAAACCTTTTGAATTCTATGGATCACCACTTAATTTTACCCTTTCAAGCTCTTTAGGATGTTCTTGAAATATTTTATTACTCAAATCCTTAAATTAGATTGGTAGAAAGAAGACATAATCTTAGAACCTTCATTTTAAGTAGATTTCAATTTTTTACTACTCTGATCCCAGCTTACCCAGATGAGCCTTATTAGGAAAAAGTAATTGATTCCAGAATGTTATTAGGAAATTCTATACTATGTAAACTACAATAAATAATGAGGTTCAGTCTTCATGTAACTATTAATCACAGGAATGGAAAAATTTTCTAAAATAAAAAGATTAAATCTGTAAAAGGCTTGGATTTTTGATAATTAAGAGAATTCACTAAATACTTTTATATCATCATTTTCCATTGAGTAACCATTGATGATATTATCTAATATGGAATTACATTCATTTATTCACTGGTGTTCTAACTCACTGATATATGGCCATACCTCATTGAAATCAATGGCTATTCTGCATTAATTGATGCACTTACTTGAATTCTTTTTTTTAACAATTAAGGACGCCAAATATGGCCAAATCCTGAAATTATAGTCTTGTAAAATGAGTTCATCTACATTTGTGCATACTTCCTTCCCAATGACATTATAAGACACAAAAAGATGGTAAGAAGCCATTGAATGAGCTTCATAAGGTTCAATTATGGACATACCCACATATTTGGACTCCCTGGACACCTCAGTAGCTCAAATAGGTTGGTACATTCTTGAGATCAAGGGGTATTATGCAGACATTTACGCACATACTTAAGTTTACCCCAGGACCATCCAAGAGTCATATATTGTAAATTCTTGTTAAAATAGTTTGTAAAATGAAATCAGAAAAATTTCAGAATAAATTCTTCCTTCGAAAAGTATAGGATGCCAAAAATTGTCAAAGACCATTCCACTGCCTTCAAAAGATACACTCATGTATGGGCTTACATAATTTCACCCCCTGGACTGCTCAGTAGCTCAAATGAGGGATATACCTCCTTGAAGTTAAGAGGTATTCTGCAGACATACATAAGCATACTTGAGCTAACCCCAGAGCCATTCAAGAGGTAAACCATTGTCAAATCCCCTTTTAATAGTCTTGTAAAATAAATTAATCTACATTGGTGCATACTTGCTTCCACAGAACAGTAAAGGGCCCCAAATATGCTCAGAGACTATTTCACTGCTGTCAAAAGGTCTAACTATTTATTTCCATACATACTTTCACTCCCTGGACTCCTAAGTGGCTCAAATGGGCTATACCTCTTTGAAATAAAAAAGATGTGCTGAATAAATCCATTCACATATTAAATTGAACCCCAGAGCCATTACAGAGGAAAGAGATTCTCAAATATCCTTAAAATAGTTTTATAAAAATGAATTAATATAAATTAATGACCGATTTCTTCCCCAGAAAATGAAACATCCCCAAAAAAAAATTTATAGACCATTCCTCTTCCATAAAAAGGTCTAATTATGTAAATTAATACATAATTTTACCCCCTGGACTCCTTAGTAGCTGAAATGGGCCATACCTCCTTTAAATTGTAATGTGTGCTGCAAGGTTACAACAACATAGTTAAGTGAGCCTAAGAGCCATTCAAGAGGAAAAATATAGTCAAAGATCCTTAGAGTAGTTTTTCAAAATTAATAAATATAAATTTGTGCATAATTGCTTTCCAAGTACACTAAAACACGGGAAATATGGTCAGAGACAATTTCAGTGCCTTCAAAAGGTAAAATTATGTAAAGGCGTACATAATTTCACCCCCAAACTCCTCATTAGCTCAAATGAGGCTATTACTCTTTGAAATTAAAAGGTGTGCTTCAGAAATCCATTCAAATAGTCAAGTGAACCCCAGAGCCTTTCAAGAAGGAAAAAATGTTTAAATTTCCTTAGAATATTTCTGTAAAATTAATTCATCTACATTTTTGAGTAATTTCTTTCCCAGAAAATTCAACAAATCCGCATACAGCTAGAGACTATTCCACTACCCTAAAAAGGTCAAATGATGTATGGGTGTACATAATTTCACCCCCTGGATCCCTCAGTAGCTCAAATGGGGCCATACCTCCTTAAAGTAAACAGATATGTTTCAGACATAAATGGAGATACTCAAGTGATCCCAAGATCAATTAAAGAGGAAAAACCTGGTCAAAGCTTTCTATAATAGTCTTGTAAGATTATTTAATGTAGGTTTGTGCATGATTTCTTACCCGGTGCATTAAAAGACACCATGTATGGTCAGAGACTATTCCACTCAAAAAGTCACATTATGTAAAGTCGTTCATAATTGCATCCCCTGGAATCCTCAATAGCTCAAATTGGTCCATACCTACTTGAAATTAATAGGTATTCTTCAGACATGCATTCAAATACTCAAGTGAACCTCAGAGCTATTGAAGAGGCAAAAGACCCCTTTGAATAGTCTTATAAAATCAATTTATCTACATTTGTGCATAATTTATTCCAAAGAACAGTAAACAACCCTGAATATGTTCACAGACCTTTTCACTTCTGTAAAAAGATCTGATTATTTTCTGTAATACATAATTTCACCCCCTGGACTCCTGATTATCTCAAATGGGCCATACTTCCTTGAAATAAAAAAATGTACTTCAGAAGTCCATTCTAATAGTAAATTTAACCTCAAAGCCATTAAAGAGACAAGATATGGTCAAAGATCCTTAAAATAGTTCTTTTGAAATGTATTTATATAATTTGAGAATAATTTCTTTCCAAGCATGGTAAAAAAAAACAAATGTAATCAGAGACCATTCCACTGCGTCGAAAAGGTTGAATTATTTATGAGTGTACATAATTTAACCCCACGGAATTCTCTATAGCTCAAGTGCGGACTTATCTCCTTGAAATCAAGAGGTATCCTCAAGACACATATGAACTTTCTTAAGTGTACCAAGCTTCATTGCAAATTCCAAATATGGCTAAATACTGTTAGAATCATCATGTAAAATGAAATGATATAATTTTTTTCATAAGTTCTTCCCCAGAATAGGAAAGGCCCACAAATATTGTTAGAGATAATTTCACTTCCTTGTAAAGGCTAAATTAAGTACACTTATTCATAATTACATCCCCTGGACTCTTTTTTGACTCAAAAAAATCCATAATTTCTTTATATAAATAAGAAATTCTTCAGACAATAATTTACATACTTTGTGTACCCCAGAGAATTCAAGAGTCCAAATATCACAAAATACTGTTAAAATTGACTTTTAAAATTAAATAATATAAATTCTTTAAAATCTCAATTCCTTAGCATAAATAAGAGCTAAAAAATTCTCTCAGACCATCTCATTTCTATCCCAATTAATCCTGATGTATACATATTTCTATACCAAACCCAGAACTACTCAGAGTACCAGATCCTTAAAACAACACTTCCAATTTTTTTTAAGGTTAAAATTATATATTTTAATTCACAGTCACACTTGAAATGTTCTAATGAGTCAAAATATGTCAGATCCTATTTAATGTACAAAAATAAATTTTCTCACACTATAAAATGGCAAATTGATAGAAAAAATATATCATTCAAAGTTACTTTTTAAATTAATATATTTTAATTCATTGATGATTCACTCCCATTACCACTTAAGACTAAAAATAATTAAAAATCTTTTTCAATCTGAATTTTTTTTTCACATAAACATAAGATAGACTAAAATAACCCCAAATACAATTGTGAAATTTAGATATAAAGAAAAAAAAAGGCTTTTTGCTTTTTTATATTATTTTATTTATTTATTTATTATTATTTAAATTTTTTTTTTTTAAAAAAAAATTTAATTATAATAAATTTTTGGAAATCCTAATAATCAAATAAAAAACTAATTCATAATTTTAAATTCTTTTTTAGGTTGAAAAATCTTAAAACAAAACAAAAAAAAAATACATAAATTAAAATACAAAAATAATATATTCTGATTCTTTGAATTAATATAAACCCTCAAAAAAATATATAATTATCTCAGCTATTGGGAATTCTTGGAATTTAATTTGGGATAAATGCATATAATTATGATATACAGAAAAGGGAATTATCTTAAATTACAAAATATTTAAGAGTAATTGTTAATGAATTTTATTTAGGATAAATACCTTTTTTTTATACTATTTACTTGCTATAAAATTTTGTTTAGAAACTAAAATCAGGTGTTAAGGGTTTATACCAAAGAGAAGTTTTTTCAACTGAATTTCTTATTTTTTCATCTAAAAAATCCAGAATTTTTTTTTAAATTGTTATAAAAAATATTATTTATACAAATATCCACACAATATTACTTTATATTAATTTTGCTTAATGTTTCAAAGTGAACTGAAATATTTATATAAAAATATTCACAAAAACAGCAAAAAGCTTCAGGTTATGTATTACACTATGATCATTCAGACCACTCTGGGACAAACTTAGGTTTTCACAAGGAATTGTAATACTAATTATAGCTATTCCCTGTATTAATTAGATTTACTTTTTTACAATTGCAAACATACTTTTAGCTCTTGAAATTTTGAACTCATTCATAAACAGTTTTAGCATAGCTTATTTAATTGATGAAAAATTCAATTCAGTAAGATTTGAAAGAAATAATCATTTCTCTTATAATAACCATAATTGTTAAAAAGAAAACTCCTAAATACATTAAATATTATCTTTTATATGAGGAATCTTTTGAAATAATTCTAATTAAGTACCCTATAGTTAATCATAAAGTTTCATTAAAAATTTGAACCAAAATTATATATATAAATTAAAGATATTTTTAAAAGTTTCAAATATTAAAATTGAAATATAGACTTAATTCTAATTTTAAAATTTAATTATATATTTAAATTTTAAAAATTTATTTAATTTTTTTTTTTTTCTATATAAATCAAGAATTTTTCAGTTATTATTTATTACCTTAATGAATTTTATAATAAAATCCATAAAAATTTTCAAATTTATTTTATACCATATAATCTTTTTTTTTTGAATATCTAAAATAAACAATCTCATATTTTAATAATATACATTTAATCTTATCAAATTGTATATTTCTAATATTTTTCCATAAAGTGAAACTTTTCATCAATTAAATTCCAAAATAAACTTCTTAGAAGATATTTTAATCCATTGGTTTTAAGGCTAAAATATTTTGTTTTTGTTATTGAATTTAATAAAAAAATTCAATCAAAATCTTTCATATCTCATATAAGGAAGTGATTAAGACCTGAATTAGTTATAATAATAGAAATATTCATATTAAAAACTGTCAAATCTCTTCAAATAAGTATATTACCTTTCAAGAAAATAATTCCTAGCTATAATTTTATACTTTAACACATTTAAATAGTGGCTTGAAGACAATGATCTCAAATTAATATATGATCTATGTTGTACATTAAAAAAAATATGAAGATATGAAGCTTTACAAAAAAATTTATATCTTGAGTTAAGAATACTTTCTAAGAATTCTTTAAGAATATGAAATGATAAAAGCTGTGAGATACCTGAATAATTTCTTAAATACACCTTGAGTTAGCTCTGAGACACTGGGAAACATTCATCTAAGGTACCTGCATGCAAGTCCTCCCTTAGTACCTCCATTAACATAATTTTGAAAATAATCAATTATCATAAACTGACTCAGGTAGGTATATTAAAATATAAAAATAATTATATTTTCATTAATTTATCATTAATAAACTTCAAAGAAAAAGTAATCACATTAAAAAAAAAAAAAAAACTTGTATTACTCTAAAAAAAATCTTTCAAAATTTTCTCATCCTTCAATATTTTTTTTATGATTTGAGAATCTATTTATTATTTAATTTAAAATTATTAATTTTTTTTAATAAAATTTATTTATCTAAAAATTAATTAAATTTAAAAATTTAAAATAATTTTAAAAAAAAAAAAAAAAAAAAAAAAAAATTTTTTTTTTTTTTTTTTTTTTTTTTTTCTTTTTTTTTTTAAGAAGATTATAAATTATTAAATTTATAAAAAAAAAAAAAAAATATATATATAAAAATCTTTTTTTTTTTTTCCTTAATATTCAAGAAAAAATTTTTTTTCAAAATTTTTAAATTAAATTTTGATTAATGTCATAAATAATAATATATATATATATATATATATATATATATATAAATTTATTCTAATTTTTTTAAATTTCTCAAAATTTAATTGATTTACTTTTTTTTTTTTTTAAAAAAAAAAAAAAAAAAAAAAAAAAAAGATTTTTTTTTTTTTTTTATTTTATTCCTATCAAATTCTAAAATTTTAAAATTTTGAATAAACAAAAAAAAAAAAAAACTATTTAAATATTGATTATATTCTTAAATAAAGAATTATTATTATTATTATTATTATTATTTCATTAATTCTTATGATTTCATATTCAATAGGTATATATATCCATTTTTATAAATATTTGTTAATAATTCATTATAATCTAAATTTGTGTATAAATGTTACCAAGAAGAAGAAGAAGAAAAGAAAAATCCTATTATTAATACCTCAAAATCATTTGAATTGAAGAAATAATTAATCATTAATCTTATATTGAAAAAATTGAAATTCAAAATTAATTGAAATTTTTTTTTTTTTTTTTTTTTTTTTTTCAAAATCATTTGAAAATGGGTTTTTAGATTTGGACCTAAGTAAGAAACTTTTTAACATTCAAATGAAAGAAAAAATGATCTAAAAAAAAAGTAGATACTATCCAGCTTAAGTCATAAATGTTCATTCTTGAAATCAATTGTTTTTCAATTTGAGCTAAATGATAAAATAAATCAAAAAATATTTTCTTATATATATATATACTTCAAATCTTTTTCTCTCAAATTTTATTTGAATACATCTTTAAATCTCAAAGCTAAATTTGGTAGCTAAAAATCCTATCTTTCTTCTAATAAAAAGCAAATTTTTTTGACTCAAAATAAGTTAAATTTAAACCTACTTAAATGAATACATTCTTTTTACTTTTATATAGATTTCTTAATCAGAGTCAAAAAAAAGAGTGAGTGTCATTGGTAAAATCATGAGACCTTGATTCTTCTGGATTTTACCAAAGTGTTATTACTTTATTATTACTCATTCATTGAAATTTTGACATATTTTAAAAATGAAGCTTTTTAAAAGAAATCTTTCTCTTTTGGTGCGTGCCAACCATGTATTTATGGTGCGTTTTGATGCAAACATAGCCCTGAATCATACATTTTTACAGTATGTCCGCTCAAAACCCATGCAGGAGCCTTTTCGCCGTCATCTACGACTCAAGACAGGTTTGACTTCACCTGCAAGAAAACATGTAACAGCATACGTAAGTTGGGCACTGTAACAAAGCTAATGAAGATAATGAATCATCCGCCCTTCATAGAAACATAGAGCTGTTGTACTCCCAAAAGAGAAAAAAGGCAATAAAGACATTCCAAAGGGGTGCTGAAAATAATTATATTAAAACTTATTTCATAATAAAATTATAATGGTTATACTAAACAAATCATGATCAAGTTTTACAAGTGTGCAACTACATATTTATAACCTTCATTTTATTCAGTATAGTTTAAACTTAACAAATTTATATGGTAATCTGCAAGTAATGTGGCAAAGCTATTGAGCCATTTAGCATCAAGGCCGTACGACCCGTTACTGAAAATATAAGAATGTTCAGTCAACATATCGTTATGGATAAATACTATTCTGCTTGAGGTCATAAGTATCATGAAATTACACTCTTTCACTAATTCCAATACACTAATACAAATACACATCTATGTGAACGCCCACCTCGCGCAAAGCAAGTCACCAAAAAAGCGACATTCACCTTCCGCAATATTCACACAAAAACAGAATTGGGCGAAATTGCTAACTGTTTGTGAAGACCTGCCAGCATATTGTCCTGAAAATATCGGGTTTGATGTTGAGAAGAACTCTTGATTCATGAGATACTAAGGTTTGTCACGAGTACTAGAAATAAGCTTCTCCTAGCAATCACTTGCTGAACCCGACGAACTTGAATTGGGTTCCCCGTCAGTAAATGAGATAGGTTTGGAAAGTCCATTGTAATTAAGAAGGGTTCGGGTTTGTCCACTTTCTAAACTCTCACTAGATCCCCCAGAAATACGAAATCTGGGTGTAGGTTCGGGACGCTCCAAAAACGGTATTTCTTTAACGGCGGTTACACTAAAGTGGTCCATGTGAACATGATTGGGCTTGGTGATATGATGATCTGAAGAGCGGTCGTCAATATCAAAAACTTGTTCCTCTTCTTCTTCTTCCTCGTCATTCTCGTCTAGATCATCATCATTCACATCCCCTCCATTTACTTTGTCTGAAAATTTCACTGAGGCTTTGTCATCTTGACATGTTCCATTATGAGTGAAACGGTCAGTTGACGTGAATGATTTTTGCCTCTCTCGTTCGTTCCACCGCAGGGTTCTTGAAATTGCTTGAAACCAATCGGTGGACTGATTATCGGCGCAGACGGTTGGAAATGGATACGCCGAGGCTGTTATCTTAATGTGATCACCCTCTGTATATCGATTCAATGATGATAATCCAAGGGGATTAAAATCAGTAAAAGTAATAATTATATCAGGCTTGATTGAAAAACTTTATTAAAATGCAATAAAGCTCACGTCGCAATTCAACTCGGCCACGGCCGTCAAAAGCAGCCCATGCAGTGCTTCGAGAAGCATAAGGTACATAAATTCGTAATTCCATTGTATCCGGTAACAGCATGGGACGAAAAGATAGTGTGTGTGGGCAAATTGGAGTAATGAGCATGGCAGGAATTTCGGGATGAACCAGGGAACCACCAGCAGATAGCTGACAATTAATTCAAATTTTAGCCGGTTTTTGGTGTGAGCTGAGGTAAATAAAAATACCAACAGAGTAAGCCGTTGAGCCGGTTGGGGTGGAAACAGTCAAACCATCGGCTTGGACCGTAGTGAGATGATCATCATTGCCTATGGAAGCCAACATTAAATTACAAGAGCTAAGTAAATCAAGCAACCAATACCAAAACAACTATTGACTTGACTAGTAAAAGAGACTGACCAAAAATTTCCAACATGCTAACATATGGGCTTGGACCGCGATCAACGACCAACTCGTTAAGAACTTCAAACGACTGAGTAGGTTGAGTACTAAAGCAAATGACTTCTTTCTCGGCTTGCTCGCCTGGTTTCTTGGTCACACGCCTTGTTATACAAGTTTCAGCCCCACTCTCAAGTGCCTTCCAACCGTGTTTGCAAAGAAGCCTCATAAATATTTCACCAGTCTTGCCAGCGCGTAAGCGTCTTTGTACAGAACTAGTACTAGCTCTATAAACTGTACAGTTAAAACGCATTCTTAAATTTACCCTAACCCCAAGCTGCATGGCATCCCTCAAAACACGTTGATGATAAGCATAATCAAAGTTGGTTAGGAATCCAAGAGAGCCCAAAGCAAAAGGAACAATTGGTGGTACAACACGCTGAAAGAGCCAAGATGCGAAAAGAACAGTACCATCACCACCAAGCTGATTTGTCACAAGACAAAATAAGAAATCAGCTTGCACTGCATAAACAAGGTAATTAGAAAAAGTAAGAGTACTGACAGTGATTACGAGATCAAAAAGTTCTGGAGACTTGGCGCACATTTCCGGTGTCCAATATCGTAGAAGACCATCTTCAGATGATACATCAACACCAGAGCTGGTAAAACTACCATCAGATTGATTAGAAGTGAATGAAGTGGTGGAACTTGTACGAGAGAACCGACGGCGGTAAGGATGACGAGAAGCTAAAGGTTGAAACCATTGAGGATGATCTTGTTCTAATCCACGGCGGTCAAAACGAGATGATTCGCGAAGTTGATGGTCGACGTAGACGACAATGGGTTTGGAGGCGATAGTTGAAGATTTTTGATGTTCAAGTCGGTCATTCGAATTAGGTTCAAGGTCAGTTTGTGAGAGCAACCAAACGGTGAGCTCACGGGTCAAACTAATCAAATGAAACCAGCGAAAGATGTTGAAATCAATTTAATAGTCAAGGGCAAAGACTAGCTGTAAAAATTGATTGATGACTAACCGAATGAGCTGATGATCTCTAGCTTTGGTAATGATAAGAACGCTTTGGATGGCACTCTTGATGCGAGTCTGACGAAGCTGTTTAGAAATTTCCCTGAAGCTAATAGCAGTGGCAGCTAGTTGATGGCTGATACTCTCCGGTTCGTCTTCATTCTGATCATCTTCTTGATCCAAGTCAGATAAGACGCTGATGGAATGAGGACGAGGCGTTGTGGGTGATAATACAGAGGAAGAAAGGAGAGCGTTGGATGATGGTGGACGCAAATGACGATTGGACGGTTCAAGCCAATTGAGTAGTCGAGATGCATGGGCTGAGTGAATGAAGATAAAAGGCCAGTTGACCAAATGAGAGAAGGAAATGAGGAAGATTGAAGATTGGTAGATTGGCAGATTTTTAGGGCCACGTGAAATCCGTTGAGATTATTAAGCCAAGTGTGATTTACGCAGAGTTAATGGGTTAGTCAGCAATGACGTCAATCAAAAGAAAAGTGATGATGCTTGAGCTGAGTCAAGCCAAGATAAGAAATTGAGGATGACTAAGACAAAAGGTGATGATTACTTACAAATCGTTGAATCTAAATGTGAATGAACAAAACATGGTGATCTGGGTGAGTTTATGTTGTCAGGTTTAGGGGGTTTCAAGCTCAAAGAGGGATGATTGGTCAGAGCAGAAGACATCAAGGAACAGAGTTGATGGTGAAAAATATTTGCCTACGCGTTGAGTGGTGATAGAAGGCGAAGGAAGAGCTGACTCTCAGTCCAGGTGATCCAAGTCGGACTTGATGGAAGGTATCAATCGATGGAATCTAGGGGTTATAGGATACGCAGGAGGTGGAAATAGAACCTGGCAAGTGACTGGGGGATGAACGGTGCGATGATATGTGTGGCGATAGGAAACTGGCTGATTTGGATGAGCCAAGAAGCCAAAAGATTGACGACAAACCTGAGTTGAATAGTGACAAGGATGACGAACGGCGAGTCTGGTCCAATGCTCAATTTGCAAGGGCCCAACCAAGAGTCGATATGAGAAGCTTGACGAACGATGAAAGCTTGAATGGTGACCAGCTGAAGGGTGACTTGATAAATGATGATAGAGTGATTTCAATGAAGGTCGAGGCCGAGCTGAAACCGAAAAGTGTGAGTTGCTAAGGTATCAACAGACCGCTTGGCCTACCATCACCACGAACCGGCTAGATACTGGGCGTGGCTGTCGCGATACGAGCCAGGAAGGGCCACGCTGACGCGATGAATTACCGTTGAGAGAGTGAGCGCGTTGGAGATGAGGCTCAGCGCTGAAGCCAGGTCTCGTCTATGGCTGGTTGGATTGGAGATGACTGCTTGACGATCGAAAGCACCAGCTCGATATCAAATTTGGCTTTGGCAACGCAACTTGGGCCGGATTAGCTAGTCTGAGATAGCCGTCAAAAGTGAGCGGACAGACCGATGAGATGGAACTGAGGAAATAAGCAGACCGAAACAATGATAATTAACAAGCTGATCGAGCGAGGCACAAGGATCAGACCAGCAGACTAATATGATAGATGAGCAAAGTTTGAATGCTACTGTCAGCACTGGTGACTGAACTACAGTATAAAATTATGAATGATCAGCATAGCTGTCATGTCCATCAGCTTGCTAACCAGCAATGTTATATGCATTACTAATCAAGATTCAACTCAAAAATAATAAAATTGGATCAAAATACGATTTTTGACGATTCATGAGAAAGATAAAAGATAAGCAAGCGAATTGAATGATGATTAGTATCACCACCATATGGGACAGCAGTGTATTCGAGCACCCAGATTTAGAGGGTAACCTCACTCTTCCCACTGTTGCTTTGTATCAAGAATTACTGTAAATCAAAAGAAAACTTCAAGTCCTGGATAAGAAAACATTCTAATTGTCAAGTTCTCAATTTAAATAATATACTGTAGTAGGAGACATCATTTCTGATATGTCACAACAAAGTCATACCTTAGCACCAACCTAAAACCTCGAGTAAATTTGTAATCAAGCTGCCGCCCGTGAGAATCCCTTTTCCGGAGAACAAGTCTCCGAAGGGGAATGAAGAGTCAAAGACACCGGGCAGGGAGGACAGAAAATGAACTCCTGGAAGTAAAAGTCACAAAAAAAGAAAAACTTTTATTTGACGATTCCTTATAAGCTTCCTTTTTCAAGATAGGAAACAAGGGAAACAAGGGAAATTATTAGGTTGCCAAAAGCAAATTGTCTTCTGGTGGGCTTAAACCTCTTCAGATACCCCAATCAGTAACAAGCATGCATAAAAAATTTACTTGAATCAAAAGAAAAAAAAAACAAGAATAAGAGTTACTAATCATGTAAATAAATTGAGACCAATAAGTGAGATTAATCTTTTATGAAGTCCAATTTCTCAATATGAATACTAAAAGTCTAACTTTCTGATATTTAATTATTTTCCTACTAAATGAGATTACCCATTTTTTTGGGTGTACTGGTTTTAGATTTTGCTAGATATTTGTGGTTCAACGGTGTAAAATTGAAAAATATTTTTACTTGTGACTTCTAAATAACAAAATGATGGTGATTCTTGATTAAGAATATTCTGAAAAGGATCTCTTTATATATATTTTTTCAATCTACTTTCCTCAAATGAGAGTAAATGTTAAATTTCATTAAATATTTTTTTCATCTTAAGCTTTAGCTATATTTTTTTGTGAGTGATTTAAGGTTTCAATATATATATTTTTTGCCTTCTTACACAAACTATTGTGGTTACCTTGGTTTAAGATGTTGCAAATCAAGCCAAAGTGTGCTCATAGATAGACTAATAATAATAATAATTTAAAGTGGGAATCCGGAATCAATTTACAGCCACTTGCTTTCTAAAAAATCATCAAAGTCAGGTATTTATGTCATTGATTTATCATTCAAAAGAAAATCTGACTCAATTGGTTTTGTATAGTAATTTTCAAATTTGAAAGATTATATGTTAAACACATATAAGAATATCGGCATAAATGATAGATTTTATTTATTAAAAGAATATAAGAGTTTAATACCTTATTAATGGTGGGATAGTCGAGGTCACATATTAAGATTGTGAAGCCTGAAATTTGACTATTGAATTCAAAAAAGTAAATCAGGTTCCATTTTTTGTCATCTTTGATATTTTCTTAATCAATCTTTAAGGGGTATAGCTAATTCTAACATATATAATTTCAATTTGTGTATATTATAATTGATATTTAAATTTTTTACAAAAACTGAATTAAACATTGCAGTATTTAGCAAAAATATAAGACTGGTTTCACAATTTTTCTAAATGATAAAATAGAAATGATATATATTTTTCCAATTTAATAATTTCACTAGATTTAACATTTTCATGTGTCGAATTTCTTAGTTTTTTCACTTGATAATGTTTTCTTCATTATATAAAAATTGGTCTTTCAATTTTATATTAGTGTAAAATTAAGAAACAATTAGGAATGTACATTCTCAAACAATAAATCAGTTGCAAATGAAAAAAACATCTTATTCGAAAAATTCCCTAAATATAATTTAATCCTGAGAGAAGCTAGGTTTGGTCTAGCTCAAGAATAAGATCAAAATGAACTCTTTAAAATTTTTTTCTATATATTGAATTCTATTTATTAAAAAGAAATACATTTATAAAAAAAAAATTCTAGGTCATTTTTTTCGCAATAGAATATTTCATAAAGATTTTAATCATAAAGAGTGAGAAATTCATATTGGTTAATTAAATTTCAATAGAAAATACATAACTTCCCTTTTGAAAAATTCCAATGAGAACATTTAAGAAAAAAATTACATGTTAAAAAATAAATTCAACTGATATTTTAGAGAGAAAAGACTGAATTTTTGACTTTTAGATTTCTTAAAAGCTTAAAAAAAGATTCTATTCTATTATTTTATATTAATTTCTTTTTTTTTTTTCAAAAAAAAAAAAAAAAAAAAGAAATTCTTTTTTGAAGTTATAGCTCATAAAATCTATAATTGAAGTTGAACCTTTAATCAAATTACTCTTGTAAAATTTAACATATTTCTCAATCTGAATACAAATACTTTGAAAATGATATTTTTAATTAGTTTTTTTGTATTAATATTTCTAGATAGATTCTTTTAAAATATAATTACCAATTTTACAAGGATTTAATCCAATCTTTTAAAGTGCGTAATAGCTTGTATGCGAATTGTTTAATAAAAAGAAAAAGTATTACTACCTTCAGAAGCACAAAAAAATGTATTTAATACTTGAAGTTCATATATTAGCTTTCTTTTAAATTGTATTTTCTCATTGTATATTATTTTTGAAGAAAAAATGTTCCTTTAATATTAATGGATATTGCTGTAATTCAAACTTAAATAAGTTCTTGGAGGAAATTATTGCGAAATATTGGGGCATGATTCTTAGGAATATAGAGCTTTATAAATTGTACATGTGGTGACGTTTTTAAATTTTTATGAATACTGAATTTTTTCGATAAAATATTGGATTTTTGAAAATGAAATTAATAAAAATAAATCTAGGCTATTCATTGATAATAATAGAGATTGTTTTGATTTGAAGTAATCTCAAAAAACTTTATAGATACAGGCAATGTAAGCAGAAACAAGAGATTAAATCAATTTATTCCTTTTTAGACTGAGGTCCAGATTTATATAAAAAGTCTCATAGAGAAATTATTAAGTCTATGTGAGGCAGAAAAATAATCTTCTTGATTCATATAGAATATATATATAAAAACAAGGAATGTGAATTTTTTCTGGAACCCTGATAAATTAAAGAATTTTTTTTTCTATCTGTCTGATTATTTTAATGAGTCCCTCAAGTTGTAATCCATTTTAAAAATTAAGTTATTATTTGCTAATTACAAATTAGGTCTAGAGATGTATACACAGGGTAATAGAACTCGAACTTTAAATTTTAGGTGATGGAAATCAAATTCAAACTGATAGAATCAAATTATGGATAAATAAAAGATATTGGTTTAAATCCATAAAGTTGAAAATTGGGTTAAGATGAGATAGAATATATAATGTAAATCTTAGATAGTATTAATTTTTTCTAAATACTTTGATTGCATACATATAGAACTACAGTAGACACTGGCCTAACCCATAACCCCTGAAAACCCATAAGTTTTGGTGTCCACAAATTTGGTGCATGCCAAAACTTGTTTTAAAGCCCATAAACCTCTCAAACCTGGTAACTCATACTTTTTGGGTCCACCACACCCCCAAAACCCATATTTTTTTTTATGAAATTCCACCAGTTTTTTTCTTCTTTTTTATACAAAAGTTCCTCAACTTGAAATTTATTCAGCCTTCATATGACATGGACACCCTACCAGTGGATATTAATTTCCACAGTTCAACCGCCCCATTTTTATTTCCTCTCTTTAACTCTCCCCAACCCTCCTTTTATGCTAAAATCATTGGGAATGGGGTAATTGATTATCACCTAAGAAATACATTTATCACTCTTCTGGACTTTTTAATTGAGGAATTTTAACAATCTCATTTATATCAGCTCTCCCTTAATTCTCAAAAAAGAAATTATACACTGTCTCAACATGCAAGAGGCTATAACTCCTGAAGAGGAGTCATGGATTGATACCAAGGGAAATCAAGTTGAAGAATCTGTTCTTCTCAACAACATCCTTGTTGCCTTCAAGAATGGTGATGAAGGTTTTTTTTGTCTGGAGATGACTTCACCACTCTTGGAAAAATGCTCAAGAGCCTAAATGAAATCCCAAAGAAATCCACCACAGCCGATTCAAATGGCACATTTAATACTTCCGTACCTACCAAAAGGAAATTTTGATATTGCCAGCCTACTGCAAAAGAAAGGAAAAAATTGTTGAAATAAACCCTGATTGACCAACCTGAAATCAAAACCATCAAAGGGCCAAGTCGTAATGCCACAATCTTGCAAAAGATTGAAATAATCAATTGGTATGATACCAATGGAAAGATTCAATGAACCACTTCAGCCTATTTCTCCAAAGTTTATCCTTACCTTGGGATAAAACAGCCTTTCATTTTGGCATGGATCAAGGACCATGAAAACATTGAAAATAAATACAAAATTTCTTCCTCAACAAAAAAACAATTAAACAGCATCAAGTTTGAAAATGTTGACTGAATGCTTGAGAAGTGGACCAGTCAAGCCCTTTTGTCAAATGTAAACATCACTGGTGATACCCTTCAGGAGAAATGGCAGTGGTTTGCATGTAAGGAAGGAATACCATCAAATGAGTTTCTCACCTTAAGCAATGGTTGACTCAAATACTTCAAGTTATTCAACAAGCTTACTTAGGTAGAATTTCATGGGGAAGCGTCTGAGGCAAACCCTGAATATGTGAAAAGCAAGATTGTATGCTTGAACAACTTGCTCAAGGGATATGAGCACAAAGACATTTTTAATATTGATGAGACTGGCCTTATTTATGCTTAAGTCTTTTTCCATCATATTCCTTTTTCAATGGCTCATTCTAGTGTTTTGACTTTTTGTAGGATTCCCCCTGATAAAGGGCTTGCTGTCACAGTGACTTCAGGACTTAAGGCTCATAAGGAATGCTTGTCAATAGAATTTATGTGAAATGCTTTGGGGAAAGGAAAATTGGAACCCTTATTAATTGGAAAATTTGAATGTCCAAAATTCTTCAACAAGAAATATTCCCATCAAATGGGTTATCAGTACTAAAGAAACTCTAAGGCGTAGATGAAATCAGAGATATTTCAAAAGTGGATCCTTGACTGGTACCAACAGCTACAAGTTTCCAAGGGTTTTATTATTATTCTTGTTTAAAACTTCAAAGGGAAAATTTTCCATGACAAACTCACCAAAATTTGAGTTGAGTTTTTTCACCAAATTTGATATCACGTGTTCAACTCCTTGACGCAGGGATAATCTGAACTTTAAAGGCTTACTACAGCCAACAATTTTTATCCTATGCAATTCAAAACTATCATTATGAATCTCCCATAGGCAATATCTACAAGATCAACTAGTTAGAATCCATGTGAATTGCAAGGATTTCATGGGCTGAAATCAGTTAATCGACAATTATGAATTGTTGGAGGCACACAAAGATTGTCACCAATGGGCCAACAGCTACTGAAATTACTATTCCCTCAATATTAACTGATGAAATTCTTCAAGCTGAATAGGAAGTAAAAGAGGAATCCAATCACCTGGTAAAACTAGGTGTTGTCCATGCAAAGAATATGATGAGCTTGGATGAGCTACTCAATACACATCATTAAGGAAATTTAGAGTAATGGTCTCCAGAGGAGATCTTCAGTGCCACCTTGGCTGAAGATTCTTCTGCTCATAATGAAGATTCCCAAGGTAAAGGGGATGGTGAAAACAAATTTATTTTTGAGAAAAAATCTGGAAAAGCCTCCCAAAAAGCCATATGTTTTCTTATGAAGTTCATCTCCGATGAGAACTTAAAAGAAGATTAATCTATAAATAGATCACTCGATTCATATGCACGCGAGCTTGATTAATCTCTGCTCAAAAACTCTCAACAGATGTTCATCCAAGACTTTTTTGATCCTGAAAGTTTCAGATTAAATGAGTAGATTTATTTTATTATTTTATTATTTTATTTGACTGTAATTGTATTCATAATCTAAATTTATTTCTGATGAAATTCATGCACATGCAAAGGTTTGAAAACAAATTCCGAAATTGATGATATTACAAAAGAAAAGAGAGAAAAAAGCTATACTTATATGGGTTAGAAGAGGTATTATTATTAAACCATATACTATGGGTTAGGCCAGGCTGATGTGGTAGCCCATAACTTTTTGTGTGTACCAACAGGTATGGGTTAGGGCAGTTTCTAATGTAGAACATTGTTTCCTGTAATCTTATTGTCAGGTTGTGGGTGAAAATTGGAAATAACATAAAAGAAACAGGATATAAGTCTTCTTTTTCAAATTAAAAAAAATGAATCTTTTTATTTTAGAGTAAAAAAAAAAAATAGATCTTATTTTCATTTTTTTTAAATATTATAAATTTCTACTACATTTAGATATAAAATTTAAAATAATAAAAAATCAAAAGGATCATAAAAACCCCAATATATTAAAATTTATCAATTCTATTTCCAATATGAAAGGATATTTTTAATAGATAAGAATTACCTGTTGAGATTTTAAAGTAAATCCAGCTCAAAAATATACTTTTTTTAATTCATTTCCATTTTTTTTAATAACAATTATGACTTAAAAATTATTAAAATGAGTAATTTATTTGTTTATAATTAGTCAGTTAAATATTAAACAAACCCATAAGTAATTGGATAAATAAAAATGGTAAGGAAATTACTTAATCTTAGGTAAAAAAAAGGAAATTAATTACAAAAGATAAGATTATCCCCAAATACATCAAAAAATACTTACATACTCAATATTTTAGAAGTAAAATTTATATATTTCTCAGTATATGTATTCTTGACCTATGATTACATAGAAATTTCAAAGATAAATTTTTCTTTTTTAGCTTCAAAAAAAAATCTTAAAGCTGAGAAGTCTATCAAAAATGATGAATATCTTCCTTTATAATGAATTTTAGATATGGAAATTCCCTTCTATTTGAGGTAAATTTGAATTTTTTTACAATTAAGTTTAATAATTGAAAGAAATTGATCAAAAGAATTTTTTTATTTATGATTAAGAAATTAAAAATTATAATTTAAGATGGGTTTTCTTTGTGCCATATCATTAAAATTTAAATAAAGATATCATTTGAAGTTTCAATTAATAAAGATATTTCCAAAATACTCAATGAATCAATTATTAAAAATTTTCTTTTTTAAACTGGCATATCAAATCAATCAGAGAAAAAATTATAAAAAATACCAATTTAAAGTAATCTAATTTTATGATGATAAAAAACCCATAAAAATATCTGATAAAGATTAAATTGAATTGTATTTTATTAAAATTTCAAATAAATATCAAGAATAAATAGCATATTCCCAATTGACTGATATCAAGAAGTTGGGTCATATAGATTCCCTAATTGGTGAATAAAACAGGATTATACTTCAAAAATTTTCTATAAAATATGAATGAAATATTATTTATCAACTCATTAATTATAATAATTTTACAAATGAATATTTCTCAAAGCTATTTAAGCTTATATAAAGATGAATCATAAGAGGTTCCTTATGGTTATACTTTATATATTATACCAAATGAGGATAAAAGTGGACTAAAATACATATTTTTATTAAATTTCACCATTGAATAATGGTGTGGTAGGTATAATCAAGAAATAAAGGTAAAATATAATTCATTAAATTATTTAAAAGAATATTAATAATAATTTTTGTAATTAATCCCACAGTTTTTGACTTATTATGAGATAAAAAACATAAATAATACTTAGATTTTGAAGATATTAAAAAAGAATTCTTACACAAAGAATTAGTTATTGGAGCCCCCCATCCCTTTTTGACATAAAAGGGTCCAAAAAAATTATTTTATCATTTTTTAAGCTGAAAAGGGATTGTTGAAGTTTTCTTAATTTCTAAGCTATGCCATATCTTAATACCTCTGATCAATTTTTATTTCAAATAAAACCCCATTTGATATATTATTTGTGTTCTGTGAAATTTCATCAAAGTCCTGCAGTTGAATTTGTTCCATGAATTAATTATTGGTCTTTTTTGATTTTAAATTTTGTATTTATAAAATGAGAACTTTTGTTTCTTCTCATATTTTGCTCAGAAGATTTTCCTGTATTTCATTTTTTTTATTATTTAAATACACTAAAAGAAAGGCCTATTGTATCTATATTAATTCAATTTTATATAAAATCAATGAGAAAAAATATTGAGGTATTTCATATAATTATATTGATTATTCCAATATTTAATTTCGAAAATATCTCATTTCTTTTAGCTCTTCAAAATATTATGAATATTAATTATTCATTCATTATAAGATTAGAAATAATAAACTTCCAAAATAGAAAGTAAATCTTAAAAATATTTACTATTGTTTTATTGGAATTAATACTGAGGAAGTTGGGGTACATTGGAAATCTCATTTTAGCTGGGAATTTCTCAAAAAATTCATATTTTTTTGGGGGTAAAATTTATTTATATCTTTCAATAATTTGAATGAGAGATATCTTCATATAAAAACAGATACTTAAAATTGATTAATTCATATCAAAACAGATATTTTATATGAATAAATTCAGAAAAGAGTCAGGATCTTTGCAATTTTATGAAAAAGAAGTTGTTTGAGGGTTTGATAGTATTAATTTATAAATCCAATATTCAAATATAGAAAAATCTGAAATCAAAAGGAAGAGTTCATTTTTATATTAATAATTTTTATTAAATAAATTCACATATATTTTTCAATTTTGATAAAAATATCATGGTATTAATAAATTTTTTCCCTGGACCTTGTGATTATTTTATAGTATAAATAAACATGGTTCTTTATAAGAACTCTGGTGGCTATTTTGAAGAATTAACTTAATTTTTTGTTAATTATTATTTTTCTTAATGAGATATTTTTTGATGTTGGGAAAATAATCATTTAAAGTTTTGGCTTACACCCTTACAGAATATTGCATTCTATGAATCAAGGCATCTTCAATTAATATAAGAATAAATTCAGATATCAATTTATTTTTAGAGAATTCTAGAATTCAGAATGAGAATTACATTGGAATAACCAAATATGGATTTCATTTTCTCAAAACAAATGGAGTTTAAAGTAAAAATAAAATAAAATCTCAACATTTATCTTATTTATTTAAATATCTGTTGAAATTCTTTACAAAATTATTTATTAAATAAAATCTTCTTTCCGGTAACCAATTTTAGAATTAAGTAAAGGAATTTTAGCACAAGACCTAATTCGAGAACCTTCTCCTTACTCAGAGGAATATAAAAGGGAATTTAAGTAGAATTTTTTAAATAATATTTACAAAATATGAACTCTTTCAATAAACTATACTATATCAAAATATGTATTTTGTCACTCAAAGATCACAATATAAGCGAAATGAAAATAATAGTTCAAAATTAAATAGTGAGATAAGCTAAGGTATTTAAAATTTATGCTCACAAGATAATAAAAAATTTACATCAAACTAAGAGACAAAAATTGAAAATTGTAGAAGTTTGTGTTTAATAATAAGCTCTATTTAGAGGTAACAAATACTAAAACTTTCTTAATTCAGATTCAAAATATCATAAAATATATTACATATACTGTATCAAAAAATAACTAATTAATTATTGATATTTCCCATTGTATAAAGCAATAAAGGCAATTCTATCAAACCATATCATTTGAATAACTCAAAATTACTCAAATAATAATTAGAAATGGTATTCAATTTATAAACACAAAATTCCTTCCTTATAAAAATTAACAGCTCTCTTAATTTTTCTTTTTGTTACAAAAATGAAGTCTTTTTATCTATTTTACTTTTTTTGGCTCTTTTATGATTATTCAAATGCAAGATATTAACCTCTTATTAAAAATATTAATTTTACTATTTTGATTTTATACCATTGAAATTTCATATATAAATCATTTAAATCTTCTTAATTATGATTTTTCTTTTTTTTGACCTTTATTTTTTTTATTCATTATTTTCTTCTTGATTAGATCTATCTTTTCTCTTGGTTAACTTACTTGAAGATTAAAAGCTCAATTTTTATATTTGAAAATTAATTTTGATAATTTTTATTCCATCTTTTTAATAAATTTTTTGAAGTTTTATTTTATTTGAATTCTAATAATAATACTGATTATTTAAAATATTATTAATAATTCAATATAAAACCTAATGATATTTTGAAGCAAGCTTAAATTTGAAAGCAATTAATTTTTAAGGTTTTTATTCTTATGATAAATTTATATAAAAATTCAAATTGGAATTTTTTGAGTTTCTTCAAAATGATTTTTCTTTTATTGGATTTTCAAAAATAAATAATTAAAATGAAAAAACTTTTTCTCAAATGATAATCATAGATGGTGTTTTTTATATAGGAATTATTTAGCTCTTTATTATAAATTTAAATCTATTTTAATTAAAATTTAAAATGATATCATTAAGTATAATTTTATTGAACTTTTATCTTCTGATTATCTTGAAGAAATAAAAAAAAATCCAATTAAATATTTCGATTCCTTTCAAAAAAAACATTATGTTAAATATATTATGTTTTTCTTTTCTTTTTGCAGAGATCCATATTATCTTATTAATGATAAAAAAGAAATTAATAAAAGTTTCATTTTGAAATTTATTCCTTTATATATTAATTTTTTGATTCTCTAATTCATTTACTTTAATTCAAATTAGACCCTTCAGAGCTACTATAACCCATTCACAAAAAGCCAGTATTTTTATGACCCAAATTACACAACTAAGTTCTTGGAATTTTGAAAAAATAACATCTTAAAAGCCATGGTGCTTCAACCCCCAAAACTTGATTTTTTGATACCAAATTCAATATTTTCCAAAAAAAAAAACATTTTTTACACTAAATAATATTCAAATATTCTTGAAAATTACAAATTCATTCCCCTATAATAACAAAGAGCTTACAGAAAAGAAAAATAAATTTTGATTTGAAGACACCCCATTATGCATATTCCATGGAAGGTGAGACTAGTGATCTTGAAGTAGAAATTTTAACCCTTGGTTACTTATTTGAAAATGAATATCTAAAGAAATTTATAGTTCACAAACCCCTATATATTTACCAAGAATGTGATTTGGGAAGCTTACCATCTGCCAAAGTTAGATAACTATGTCAAACTTAATATTCTAGCTTTTGATATCTTGTTAATATTATAAGCCATTATTAGGTTTTCAAAAATAATTCCGAGGTAAAGCCACATGATATCAAAAAACAATTGGCTGTAGCACTGCGCCACTTAGGTAGTAATAAAACAGGCTCTTCTGTTGGCTGTATTGGATAATTTTTTTGCATTCAACATTGTGCTGTGATACCTTATACACAACATATTATATCATGAATTCTTCAACACAAAGAAAGCTTTCTTACATGAAAAGATAAGAATGAACAGATATATATTTCACAGTTAATTAAATCTGAGGGCTTTCGAGGACGCATTGTAATTAATTATGGAATATTGATCAAATCATCTCAAAAGAAACCCAATGATTCTGAAGTTTACATTGATTTGAAGCATACATATGTAGGACCCAGTTTTATATTGATTAATACAGATATGATATTTTTGCTTTTATATAGTTACTCAATGTAAATTAAGCTTTTATTCTGTTTGAACAAATTTTTTCAAGCATTAAATGTGGGCCTTCTAGGGTCAGTGAATGACTCAAGAGTTTATCAGAAAATAAGGAAAAAAATATGTTTTATTCAGAATACTAAAGCTCCAAATTAATGATTCCTGCATATAAAGTTAATTTTAAAAAGTAATCAAATGATAAAAAAATTGATGATTTCCTGGCCCAGTAACATGTGTTGCTGTTACAGCATGCAACAGGAATACTCAAAGCTTTATGGTCATAATTGCAACAAATTTGATGTCAAATGAAGAATGGAGAAGATTTTAGAAATTTGGTTTTTTGGATAAGAGGCTGTGTAACATTTCATAATCTCCCAGCAAAAATTGGTGATCAATGGCATTAATTATATGATGATAATGACCCACCTGAGCTTGAAGTGGTACCAGAAATACATTAAAATAGTACTTCAGAGAATATGTTTCAAAAGTTTAAAGAAGTAAAATCGAAGTGGTATAATAATTTGTGATTTTTATATATCTTATTATGAAGAAAAAGTGAGTTCAAAAAAACCAAAATAAAGCAATATAATTTTTATTGAAATAGAAATTGTCATTTCCAACCTTCACTGATTAATATGTTTTTTTAATATAAGCTTAGTTTCTGCTTATTTATAAGAAAAAATAATGAACTATTTATTTTGGTTGCTATAATAATTTTATTTCTATATAAATAAAAGTGATTGGATGGAATTTATTTGAAATTTCTCATCTTATTTCATAGCTTCACAAAGGAAACATAAATAAAATTAATTTTCTGAAGAAATTAATTGCTAAATATATTTTTGAAACTTTTATTTTTATAGCAATTGTTGAAAATCCAAATCAATGTTCTATTCTTCTCAAAAGATGGCCTTCTACCTCATGTAATTAACTTTTTTAAATTCCAATACATTTCATTTTGAAAGAATAATTTGTTTCTGAATAATATTTATATTTTATATGTTTTTTTTGAATAAAAAACAGATTATTAAAAAAATATTACCAAAATAAAAAGAATCAAAATCAAAATTGAATATTTTTTTTCCATTTTAAAGACCTTGAGTAGTGAGTAGGCTAAAATTTTTGTTAGTTATTTGATTTTGTTTTTTGAAATAAAACTGGAAAACAAATCACCACAATTTTTTTTTGAGAAATTCTAATCTTTTAATTAGAAAATTACTAAGAAAATGGAAAAATTTTATTAATTCAAGTTTTTTCAAATGAAATTGATTTTGCATTTTTTTTGAATATTTGAATATTTCAAACAAAAACTCAGGAAAAATATTAGAAATTACTCTTTTCCGACTACTCATTAATAAAGGTATGTCATATTTGTTAATTTACATTATTTCCTGTTGCTGGATTATGTTTTTTTAAATAATATTATAATTCACCTATATTCAAAAATTTCAGTCCACATCGTAAAACAAAATATCTCAGTGAGTAATCTTTTTAGACTACTCCCTATTCAAAAAAAACTGATTTATTATTATTTTTATTTTATTAGTGTCCTTTTTAATAGTTTTTTTTTGAAAAAGGAATTATTATTATCTTTTGGAATTTCCTTTTATTTTGATTTCAATAAAGGGGAATTACCACCCATAAGTGATCCTTTTAGTATACCCTTTATCAAAAAAACATGAATATTTTTTTTTCAAACTGATTTTTTAGTTAATATGAATTCATTGATTGTTTGATTTTTTTTGAAATTTTGGATTATTTTCAACAAAAAAGAAGAGAAAAATTCAAACAAGTATAAAAACTAATATATTTTTTTATTTAATTGCAAATATTTCTAGATTTATTTTGTTTTATTTTCCCAAAAAAATATGGCTTGATATTTTTTGAAATTTGACCTATTTCAATATAAATCCAAAAATAAAAAACGACAACTCTTTTCTCATTACTACATTTTCTAGATCTAATTTTATTTTTTTAAGGAAATATTATTATTACTTCTACTTTTAAATTTGCTTCCAATTAAATACAAATCATTTAAGAAAATTTGAGTGTTGATTTTAGATTACTATCTATTTGAAAAAGAAATAATTTTTTTCTTTTTATTTTAATATTCATATTTATACATCTATATATTACTTTTAGAAAAAAAATTCATTGATCCAATTTCTTTTTGGAAGAATGATTCACTTCTTTCAATATATATAAAAAAAGCTTAAATAAAATAAAAAATAACTAACTCTTTTGTCTTATTCATACTCTTTATATATTTAATTCAATTTTTTTAAGAGGAAAATTTATTGCTCTTGCTATTTTTAAATTTCCTTTCATTTCAATATAAATCAATAAACAAGTGTTTATTAAGTTCAGCTTACTATTTATTGAAAAAAAGATTTTTTTATTTCATGTTTATTTAAATGTTCATATTTATCCATCAATTTCATTTTTTTGGAAAAAAGATTTTATTGATCTATTTTGTTTTGAAAAAGAAATAATTTTTCCATTTCTTTTGATATTTAGAAGGAGTTTGAATAAAAGAAAAAATGATTAAAAAATTTATTTTATTACTACTCTTTCTATAGTTAAGTTTTTTTTTTTGAAGAAAATTGATCAATTTCTTTTTTGAAATTTCCTGATCTTATTATTAATAAGAGAGCTGATTTTTTTTTGAATAGAGCCCTTTATATATAACATTTTTCTTTGGAATTTTATCTTTTTTTTCTGTTAAAAAATTGATTATTCATTTTTTTAAAAAAATTGAAATTTTACAACGTAAATTAGCAAAAAAACTTACACATCAATAATTTCATCTTAAAACACTTGTTAAGTAGTCCTTTCAAATGAAACTAAAATTTTCTCTATTTCTCATTATTTTCTGTTTACTTCCCAAAAAAATAACACTTTCATTAATAACCCTTTTTGATGTTTCTATCATGATGGGGAGAAATAAGAAACACCACCATTCCCAGTTAATTATTTTTTTATCATTAAATATATATAACATTTTTTCTATTTAATATTTTTATGAATTTTGGCTTTTGAACTCTCTAACTGGTGAATTCCTGTGAATTAATTTCTAAACCAATGTTTTACATTGGGATATCAGAAATTGGTCAGATATGAAGCAAACTCATTCTTCAATAATGGATGCCGATAGAATCAAAAAAACAAACTAAAGATATCCAGAAATTCTGAAATATATTTTTTTAATCAAATCAATAGGTTTATTTCAATCCTGTTCCAAAAAATGAATCAGATTGTAAAAAATTAGGCCAAACTTTGATCTTGAAAGCATCAATTTTTTTCATTATGTTCAGAAAAATTATAAACTAATTACCAATGGCTCTACTATTCTCAATAACAACTAATTTCAGTGATCATAAAATCATGGGCTTGTTGAAAAAAATTCCAAACCTTCAAATTATTTAATTAATATGAAACATCAAACATGAAACCTTTATCATCTTATCTTATAAAAATGACTTCTTTCCTTGGCAATAAGCAATAATTTGGAAACAATATTAATGGTTTAATGTATGCAATTAGTTTCCATCCTCCTTGTCTTGGTGGTTATAATTTAGGAAAATATTTTTCTACCAATAAGATTTATGGAGGGATTGAAGAATATGAACAGGTTTAATCCATGGCCCAAAAAATATAAGAAATTATTGAAACTCTTTTCAAAAATATTTTATCTGTAATTTTAGAAGAAAATACCCAGACTATGAAAAACATTTGAATACCTGGATTTGAATAGATTTATTTTTCTTTCAAGAAATAAAAGTAATCTTATTTTGAAAATAATATTAAATATAAATTAAATTAGTTTTACAATTTTCCACATTGTGATAATGATTCTTTAGATTTTTCTTTTTTCCTTTCTATTCCTATTATAAAAGATTATTTCACAATTTCTGATTTGAATTATGCTTTATTCAATATTCTTTTTCCTGATAAGGAAATCAGTATTGACTTGACTGGAAAAAGCCTTGTAATTTGCTATATGGTATGGTGTGCCAAGACTATTTTTTATTTCAAATCATATCCAGATGGTGGCTCAAGTGGTAAATTCAAAATAATCTCAATTTCAATTTGTATTTCCAAAAAGAACTTTTAGACTTGCAAGAACTTTCTTTGAGTGACTCTAGTGATTAAAAAATATATTTATAAGGTAAAAAACGATTTATATTATAATTCAATTTTAAAAGAAAATAATATTAATTTTTTTATTCTTTAAAAAGAAAAAATTGTTTATTTTTTTTACTTTTTATTCATTTCTCTTATTTGAAAAGAGATAATGGCAATTTTTAAATGGAAATTTCCATATCTTCTGAGAAATGACACTTTTTGATAAAAAATACTTGTATTTATTTGTCTTTTTTAGTGTTTTCAGACAACCCAACAGAGGACAATAAGACCATTGTTGAGGGATTGGTGGAAGAAACTTTTCAAATTTCTCCAATTCCTGTTGTCAATAAGCAAAGAAAAGCTAAGAAATTAGTTTTTCCAGGACCCACTGTTCAGGACTCTAAAGGTGAGTACCTCTTAAAATTTCCATAAAAAGACTTCTTATTTTTCTGAAATATTTTTATCTCTTCTTTTTTATAATGACTACTAGAAGAGAATCCCAATACTACATCTAATCAGATGGAGGTGGACTCAGAAGTAGAAATTATTTCACAAAAGGGAAAAGAAAGGGAAAAATACCCAGTGGGACAGAATACACACAAGGGAATGCCATATCCCAAAGGAAAGTGCCAGAAATGCCTATAATCTCTGATCCAGAGTTGGAACTAAGTATTAGTAACTCCAACAGATACAAATCACATTCAGAGGGCTCAAATAGACATCTACATGAGCAAGTAAAAGAAGTATTACACATTGTACAAGGACAAATATTGGGAAATGTTGTCACAAATCCACCAAGTAGTGATGAGCTCCTGGAAAATCCTGAAAAAGTTCTTCAAAGAGGAGGAAATAGTGAGATATTAAAATGTACAGAATCCACCATCATCAAAACCTCAAATCAAAAAAGATAAAAGACTGGCACAACAAAAAGAGGGAGGCAAGCAAGCAAGAAGCCCCAGTAGCTTCTACCAGAAACCCACAAGCCAGCCAACCTCCCCAAAAATGGAAAAAGAACAA
The DNA here is from genome assembly GCA_023105745.1 of Austropuccinia psidii. Lineage (NCBI taxonomy): Eukaryota > Fungi > Basidiomycota > Pucciniomycetes > Pucciniales > Sphaerophragmiaceae > Austropuccinia > Austropuccinia psidii. The sequence continues at coordinate 40,751,572 of JALGQZ010000011.1, forward strand.
GAAAAATAACTGGAGGAAACCATATTCCCCAAGCTACAGGATTCCAAGAATCCAAAAAAGATTCCATGGACAATGTCTTCAGAATGTCCAGAACCTTGATCAAATTCAAAGAGAAAGAGGAACAAACAATTAGACAACCCCGTTTCCCAAAAGAAAACTTTGTCTCCTGATGTTTTAAATACTTTAACAGAAATTAAGAATAGTATATTGCCTCTAAAATACATTAAAAATAGCTTATTATCTTTCACACAAATTGTTGTAAAAACAAAAAAGAAATAGACAGCATCAAATTTATGGTTAAAGACAATAAACCAAAAGTCTTAATTGACAATACTCACAAATTAATACAAGAACAACAAGAATTGTATAAGTAAATAAAAGATATCAAAGAAAAAAACTTTGACAATGAACTATGATGTGCTTTTTGACAATATGGCAGAAAAATAATATAAATAAAGAATTTCTGTTGAAAAAATTGAAGAAAAGACTTCATCACACCAAAAATTACTTTTAGACCCAGTATGAAAAAGTGATGAAGCAAGAATGAACCTTAAATATGACATTCAAAGTGAAATAATACTTATTACTGAGAAAATGGATAAAATGAATTAGGCTAACTTGAATATTCTAAAGTTATAAACCCCTTTTTCTCACATAAGAATTCCTGTTAAGCCAAAAGAGGAAATGGAAAATCCCTTCATAAAAGACTTAATCCATCAAGACAAAAATCAAATCTTAATGAAGGAATCACCTAAGCTGAAATAATGGGAATCCTTCACAGGTGAAGGTGAATATTACCATTTGTCATTTATTAAAACAATTGGAATGTCTCAATAATATTATGCCATACCAGATTAACTAATAATCTCAATATTACATTCATTACTTTAAAAATATGAAAAAAGAGGGTATCATGGCATAAGATAAATAAATGGTGAAAATACCTGGTCTTGGTGGAAAAATGAAATAATTACCAAGTGGGAAAGTGATGCCTGGAGATCCAAAATAGAAAATGCATTTTAAAATTCCTTCTTTGACCCAGACAAGGATAAAACTTTAACTTGGTTCTTAAAAAAAGTTGAAATTCTAAATGCACTGTATCCATAAATTTCACAAAAGATGGTGCATATGAAGATACTCAAAAAATGTGGAGGAGAACTGGAACATGCTCTGAGAAGCAGATGCATAGATCCATGTTCCACAGAGGAGTATATTAATTCACTAGAGGATATAGTGACAAGAGCCAAAATTGTCAGAACATGGAATTCAAAAAAAATCATTTATTAAAAAATATAAACTAAAAGAACTTTTTAAACCAAATAAATATAACACTAATGAGCAAAGCAAATTCCACAAATGTGGTGGTATTGGACACTTAGCCAATAATTGTCTTTAAAAGGAAAAGATCAATGAAATTGTGGAAACAGAAGACCAAAATGACAAAAAATAAGAATCTGATTCTGAAAAAGACACTGAAGAATCAGAGACATCTGGAAGTGATTAAATCAATATAATTACTGTCCAAATTAATAATATTGATTTGATATATTAAGTAATGGATGTGAACTCAAACTTACCACAGGTTGGAACATCTTTTAAAAGCATCACAAATATACAAGATTCCAAACTGCATAGAGCCAAACCTGCAAAAGGAAAGGGATATACAGCTGTAAAATCAAGTATAAGAATTGTTATGGTAGAAAACAAAGAGGCAAGAGGAAACCTTGAAATAGGAGAATACTGCACTGGTGTTGGTAAAAGATATTTACAAAGAATTATACCAATACAAGAGGCTCAATTTAGTAGTGCAAGTGAAAGCATGAAGCCCCTTGGAATAATTTACTTAACATTAATTTTTCCTCATCCTTCCCAATGAATAAGAGTGAAATTATATCTTTTAGTAATGGAAAACTGTACTAGTAACCATTTTAAACCTGGAAATGATTACTTATCAATATATGGCATAGACATTGCTAACCAGAAAGACAGATATTTTACCATAGGAGAAAATAAAAGACAAAAATTTGGTTTTTTAAACAGTAAAAAACAAATTGCTGTGATAAAGAATGAATAGACAAGCCCAGAAAAACAATTATTCACAAGTGAACAGCTTACAGAGGCAGAATTAAATCAATAATTAACAGAAAAAATCAAACAAAAGCTGATTGATCTTTTATTTAGATAAAAAAGTGCCTTTTAAATTGACAAAGAACCACTAGGTTCTATCATTAGACATGAAGTAGACATTACTATTAATGTGGAAAAAACCTTATCCACCCTTGTTAAGAAGACTAGCTAACCCAGCTATCCCAAGAGCTAGAGGGGCCTTAGAGGTGCACATTAAAGAATTAATTTATCTTGGGGTGTTAAGAAAATTAGGATGTAATGAACAGGTAGAGGTCACTACATCTTTCATTATAACTTGGCATAATGGCAAATCAAGGATGGTAGGGGACTTTAGAGCTCTAAATACCTATACTATACCTGACAGATACCCAATACTTAGAATCCATGAGACATCAACACAATTTTCACAGGCTAAGTTCATTACAGCCATGGATGTTATAAAGGGTTTTCACAAAAATGTATTAACAGACAATTCCAGAAAACTACTAAGGATAATAGTCCATTGTTGCAGATATGGATACTTAGGAATGCCTTTTGGTATGAAAAATGCACCTTCCCATTATCAAAGAATGATTAATACCATATTTCCTGAAGAATTATCAGAAGAATGGATAATTATCCAAATTGATGATATCCTGGTTTGCTCAGAGACTTGGGAAAACCACTTGACAAGACTAGAAATACTTTTAAAAAAGATAGTTCAAGTGAATATGAAAATTTCCTTGAAAAAGTGTTGTTTTTCATATAGTGAGCTAAAAGAACTAGGACATTTTGTATCCTGACTAAGCTTGGTAATAAATAAAAAAAGTAGAAGCAGTACTATTAAAACCAATTCCCAAAAACAAAAGATAAAGTCAATCATTTCTAGGATTTGCTGGTTATTACAGACAGCATATAAAAGACTTTGAAGAATTCCCAAGTACTTGTACAAACTCTGTGACCAACAGAAAGTCTATGAAATGACTGAAGGTAGGGTTAAAGCATATCAGGAACTGAAAAAAGCCCTCACAAATGCCCCATTTCTTCTAATTCCATATTAAAAACTACCTTTCAAACTGTACATTTATGCTTTTGGAGAAGGACTGGGTTCTACACTGCACCAGACACAAATAATCAATTATAAACCTGTTTAAGGACCAATTTTCTTCATTTCAAGATAAATTAAGCCAACAGAAGCAAGATATGGAGCAAGGAAAATGGAGTTTCTTTGCTTAGTGTGGGCTTTAGAAAATTTAAACTACTATTTGGATGGAACAGTTTTTGATGTAATCACAGAATGTAATGCTGTAAAGTCTTTATTGAACATGAAGACACTAAATAGAGATATTCTAAGATGGCATATTGCCATCCAAGAATATAGAGGAAGTATTACTATAGCTCATAAATCTGTAAATATTAATAAAAACAAGGATGGTCTTTAGCAAATACACCTTAAATCCCAGAATGGGTACCACAGGAAGAACATCATATAGAAGGCATATTTGTTACAGACATTGGCACATAATTATTTAATAAAGGTAAAGAAAGATATAAGATGTACAAAAATTGTAATATCTTATGCCAAATCTTAATGAAAGATTTCAAGGACCCATTGCTATCTTCCAAAATAGATTAAATATGGAAAAAAGCATATGATGAAGGAATATTCCACCTCATTGATGGAATTCTTTATTATAGGACTAAACACATATGTTTTATGACCTTTGGGAATATGACTATTATAAATACTATACTAAATGAATTCCATGATAGTTTTTTATCTGGACATCTCTCAGAAGATAGGAAACTGGAGAGGGTGAAAACCTTCTCTTGGTGTCTAAATTGGAGAAAATATGTTTCAGAGTACTTCCAAACCTGTGGAAGATGTAAAAAATGAAACAGAGCACCAGGAAAGAAATTTTGAATGATGATCCAAATCCAAGAGCCAAAATTCCCATTGGAAATAGCTCACAAGGATTGAGGAGAAAGGAGTTTTAATTTATGCCTAGTATCAGTTTACAGGTACAGTAAAGCCCCAATGTTCTTGCCATTTAAAAAAGATGACAGAGCTATGGACACAGCCATAATTATATGGAATAGAGTCATTATTCATACAGGCTTGTTCCAAAATATCATAAGTGATAGAGATCCCAAATTCACTTCAGTGTTATGGACAAATATCCATAACTTGTTTGCAACAAAGTTATCATTCTCAACAGCTTACCACCCCCAAACTGATGGTTTAGAAGAAAGAATGATACAAACTTTGGAAGATATGATCAGAATATTCTGTTATTATGGCTTTACCCATCATTGGTGTACTCTTATACCAGATCTTGAACTGGAATACAAGACATCAATCCATTATTCAACCAGAAAAACACCAGGAATTTTAGAAAAAGGTTAAAATCCAAGACTTTCTTATTACACTCTCAAAAAGGACTTGGTGGATATACATCCAACAGAAAAAAGTTTCAAAATAATGCTTTACAAAGAAATACATAATGAAAACAGATTTATGAAGGATTCTTTCAAATATACAAAAGGAAGATGGTAAAAAAGTCACAAACTGCCTGATTTTAAAGTAGGATACTTGGTATTAGTATAAAATCTAAAATTTAATAACATTAAAGGCCCAAATAAATTGAAATATTCCTTTGCAGTACCCTTCATGATAAGAGAACTACATGGCCCTAATGCTGTGCAACTAGAATTGACAGGTGAATTGATGAACAAAAACTAAACTTTCCCTGTAATTCTGATAAAACCTTACAGCTAAAGTGATAAGGAGTTATTTTCCCTAAGAAATAAACCACCAATTTAAATTCCACCTCTGGGGGAAGGAGAAGAAAAGAAAGTTTTGAAAGTCCTTAAAGAAAGGAGGAAATGAAAAAAAAGAAAGGGAATACCTTGTAGGGTATAGAAACGCAACTCAAAAGCTTAATGTCTACTTGAGAAATATATAAATAATGCTTATAAGCTATTAAGAAGTTTTATATATGATAGAAGACCTAAATAATATAAAAGTCAAGCATTATTTAGCTTCAAGACTAAACAAGTGTATTGAAGAGGTAGGATAGTGGATGATACCCTAATTAACTATATTATATTGTGGTACAATCTTTTCTTTGTGGTAGTTAATGTGAGCATTTGAAATATTACCACATATCCAAAAGCTCATAAAACAAATTTAAAATACTAATTTTAATAATAGGAATTGAAATTATTATCTCAAAATAAGTAAAAATTTCATAAAAATGCATAAAAACTTTATTATATGAGAGACCAAAGAACAAACACTTAAAATTAACTGTACCATTGGATTCCCCATAAAATACTACACAAATAAAATTTTCATGAAATATCTTAAAAGTCAATACTTACTGAGATAACCTGAATATATGCACTTTTATGATAAGCGCATATATTCATGGTTTTTAGCTCATATATTTTGAGATATAAAATTTAAATATTTGAACCAAGAATATTTTTAAAACTTAATTAATATAGAAATACAGATATAAGCTTTATTTTACAATCTAAGAACAAGGTTATAGCTTACAAGGGTTTATTGAGCAAAATAACAATAGCTGTTGATCACTTTGTTGTGAAATTAGTCCCAGCTTGAAGAAAGTAGATATTCAGATTCTAATAGCTCATACATAAATAATTATGTAGCTTCAATAAAAATATTAAAGATATAACCCCTTGAAATCATGGTTTGAAGTTTAAAATAGTAAACTTCAACAGAAATGATGAGTTACAAGAAAAATAATCAAAAATATTTTTTTATTTAATGCAATTCTCTTGGAATATTAATAAAGACACACAAAGCTATCATAATACACTCTCTTAATGACTTTAGCTTGTATAACTAAAAATCTATTAATGATCAAAGTTCAAGCATAAAAATGATCAATTATGATCACTCACTTTAATCTTATTTTGAGTTCAATGGTTATATAAGTGATAAAACTTGTGCATACCAGTATATTATTATCAATAATAATAAGATCCAAAGGTTTTAGCCTTCTTTCAAGCCTATGACTTCAGAAAGCTTATAGTTATAGTGATACCTTTGAATAATGATGTAATAATGGAATAAGATGGTTTAATTATGATTTAATAATCACTAAGACTCAAAATATTGATCAATTCCAGTTCATACCATCATTCAACATCCACCTGAATACTTTTGGACTCTAGGAGGGAGAATTTTACTATATATAGAGCACTTTTTACCTGTATTTCTCCCTCAGATGCATCAAAAACATCAAATATTGAATGCAAAGGTAATTACTTTATTTTTTTTATAATTTTACTAAAATATTGAAGACTCTATTCCATATTTATTATAATCATCAAGTTTTATGTTATTAAACCAATATTCAATTGTTTTTGTTAATTTCTCTCTAAAATATTCAATTCCATGTAAAATAACGAATATTTGTAATTTATTTTATTTTACTTTGTAATTACAATTTAAATAATTTTTATTTATATTATTTGGCATAAAGTTATAAAAATTATTATATTAAGTGTTAAAATCTGGTTAATGTTGCTTTATTATTATCTTTAATAATTCCTTTATTTGTAGTATTATTGTTATAAGTCATTGTTTATTAATAAATGAAAATTTCTTATGCATTAATGATTTGTTTTTAACAATAATATATTTCCATAAATATACTAATATATACATTCTTATAATGCAACTTTTTTAAATAATATAAATATTTTGATTCCATAATTATGATTATTCTTAATCTTATTCATTACTTTAATTGGGACATTCAGAGTAAAATAAGTGAAATATTAGTAATACTTACTTATTGTTCCATGGTCAAACCTTACAGTGGATGAATACATGGAAATGGGGGCCATAAGTGTAACTCATGTATTGGAATGGCTGGTACTAATAAGAGTGGTTTTTGATTTAGTTACATCCAAAAAGGGAAATCAGGGGTAAAGATTTAGACTGGATTAATCAAGTGTATCAAGGAAGAAGTATAATGAATTTATGTTGAAAAAATATAAGAATATCATGGAAAATAATCAAAAAGTTTAGTAATTCCATTACACATTGAATTTTATCCTTTCATGTTAATCCCAAAAGAATTAGCTCAAGAGGTCAATGAAGAGGGCATGCTTGTACTGGGAGGAAGAAAATAATACCCAGAATATGTAAAGCAAAAAGGAAAAACCTTTCAAGGAAATGGAGATTGATTTTTAAAAGGAGAAGCATCTTCAAGCCAGAAATTTTGAAAAAGAGAAATGGAAAAAGGAATTCTAGATGAGAAAAGAGAAGGAGAGTATAGATTTGACAATTGCAGGACTGAATTCTTCCAAGCTACTCACAGAGGTGGAGAAAATTATAACTTTGATCTGGAGGTCAGCATAACATGGCAAGTAAATAATAATATCCTGGTTGTTGATAATACAAGCTCACCAAATTTCTCTGGTATTTCACAATACTACATAAGATTTTTGGAGTTGATTTTTCTGATGTTTCAGCTTGTTTTTGAGTAAACTATTTAAAAAAATGTGTTTTAGAAGATCATTTGTTTATATCTAAATTGAGAAGAAATTTTATGATGGACATATATTCCAATGGATTTTCTCTGATAAATTCTTTTTTTAATTTAAATATTTTTTGATGAAAACAAAATGAAAACAAATTAAAAATATGATAAAAATGAAAATAAAAGTAAAAAAACAAAAATATAAAAAAAAATAAAAAACAATAATAAATAAAAATATATTAGAAATATAATAAAATTAAAAGAAAAAAGAAGTGTCAAAAAGAAAATCAAAAAAAAGCAAAACTCAAATTCAAAAATGAAAAGAAAAAAAAGTAAAAAAAAATATCAGAAAAAAAAATAAAAATAAATAAAAAAAAAAAAAAATGAAAAAATAAACAAAAATAAAAAAAAAATAAAAAAAATAAAAAAAAATAAAAAAACATGAAAAAAAATAAATAAAAATAAAAAAAAATAAACAAAAATAAAAAAAAATAAAAAAAATAAAAAAACATAAAAAAAAATAAAAAAAAATAAAAAAAAATAAAAAAAAATAAAAAAAATAAAAAAAAATAAAAAAAAATAAAAAAAAATAAAAAAAAATAAAAAAAAATAAAAAAAAATAAAAAAAAATAAAAAAAAATAAAAAAAAATAAAAAAAAATAAAAAAAAATAAAAAAAAATAAAAAAAAATAAAAAAAAATAAAAAAAAATAAAAAAAAATAAAAAAAATAAAAAAAAAATAAAAAAAAATAAAAAAAAATAAAAAAAAATAAAAAAAAATAAAAAAAAATAAAAAAAAATAAAAAAAAATAAAAAAAAATAAAAAAAAATAAAAAAAAATAAAAAAAAATAAAAAAAAATAAAAAAAAAATAAAAAAAAATAAAAAAAAATAAAAAAAAATAAAAAAAAATAAAAAAAAATAAAAAAAAATAAAAAAAAATAAAAAAAAAATAAAAAAAAATAAAAAAAAATAAGAAAAAATAAAAAAAAATAAAAAAAAATAAAAAAAAATAAAAAAAAATAAAAAAAAATAAAAAAAAATAAAAAAAAATAAAAAAAAATAAAAAAAAATAAAAAAAAATAAAAAAAAATAAAAAAAAATAAAAAAAAATAAAAAAAATAAAAAAAAAATAAAAAAAAATAAAAAAAAATAAAAAAAAATAAAAAAAAATAAAAAAAAATAAAAAAAAATAAAAAAAAATAAAAAAAAATAAAAAAAAATAAAAAAAAATAAAAAAAAATAAAAAAAAATAAAAAAAAATAAAAAAAAATAAAAAAAAATAAAAAAAAATAAAAAAAAATAAAAAAAAATAAAAAAAAATAAAAAAAAATAAAAAAAAATAAAAAAAAATAAAAAAAAATAAAAAAAAATAAAAAAAAATAAAAAAAAATAAAAAAAAATAAAAAAAAATAAAAAAAAATAAAAAAAAATAAAAAAAAATAAAAAAAAATAAAAAAAAATAAAAAAAAATAAAAAAAAATAAAAAAAAATAAAAAAAAATAAAAAAAAATAAAAAAAAATAAAAAAAAATAAAAAAAAATAAAAAAAAATAAAAAAAAATAAAAAAAAATAAAAAAAAATAAAAAAAAATAAAAAAAAATAAAAAAAAATAAAAAAAAATAAAAAAAAATAAGAAAAAATAAAAAAAAATAAAAAAAAATAAAAAAAAATAAAAAAAAATAAAAAAAAATAAAAAAAAATAAAAAAAAATAAAAAAAAAATAAAAAAAAATAAAAAAAAATAAAAAAAAATAAAAAAAATAAAAAAAAAATAAAAAAAAATAAAAAAAAATAAAAAAAAATAAAAAAAAATAAAAAAAAATAAAAAAAAATAAAAAAAAATAAAAAAAAATAAAAAAAAATAAAAAAAAATAAAAAAAAATAAAAAAAAATAAAAAAAAATAAAAAAAAATAAAAAAAAATAAAAAAAAATAAAAAAAAATAAAAAAAAATAAAAAAAAATAAAAAAAAATAAAAAAAAATAAAAAAAAATAAAAAAAAATAAAAAAAAATAAAAAAAAATAAAAAAAAATAAAAAAAAATAAAAAAAAATAAAAAAAAATAAAAAAAAATAAAAAAAAATAAAAAAAAATAAAAAAAAATAAAAAAAAATAAAAAAAAATAAAAAAAAATAAAAAAAAATAAAAAAAAATAAAAAAAAATAAAAAAAAATAAAAAAAAAATAAAAAACAAATAAAAAACAAATAAAAAACAAATAAAAAACAAATAAAAAACAAATAAAAAACAAAGAAAAAACAAATAAAAAACAAATAAAAAACAAATAAAAAACAAATAAAAAACAAATAAAAAACAAATAAAAAACAAATAAAAAACAAATAAAAAACAAATAAAAAACAAATAAAAAACAAACAAAAAATAAACAAAAAACAAACAAAAAATAAACAAAAAATAAACAAAAAATAAACAAAAAATAAACAAAAAATAAACAAAAAATAAACAAAAAATAAACAAAAAATAAACAAAAAATAAACAAAAAATAAACAAAAAATAAACAAAAAATAAACAAAAAATAAACAAAAAATAAACAAAAAATAAACAAAAAATAAACAAAAAATAAAAAAAAAATAAACAAAAAATAAACAAAAAATAAACAAAAAATACACAAAAAAACAAAAAAAAAATAAACAAAAAATAAACAAAAAATAAACACAAAATAAACACAAAATAAACAAAAAATAAACAAAAAACAAACAAAAAATAAACAAAAAATAAACAAAAAATAAACAAAAAATAAACAAAAAATAAACAAAAAACAAACAAAAAATAAACACAAAATAAACAAAATATAAACAAAATATAAAAAAAAAATAAACAAAAAATAAACAAAAAATAAACAAAAAATAAACAAAAAATAAACAAAAAATAAACAAAAAATAAACAAAAAATAAACAAAAAATAAACAAAAAATCTCAGAAAAAAGGAAAATAATTCAAAAAAAATGAAAATAAAAAAAATTAAACAAAAATATCAGAAAAAAAGAAAATAATTCAAAAAATAAATTTCAAAATTCTCTTAAAACCAACAGCTTAAATCAACTATCAACCTTACTTCATCAATTAAACCTCAATAATTTCTCAGGTTTGTGTTTTCTTACTTCTTTCATAATAATTTAAATATTATTATTATTGTTTTTTTGTAGGATTTTCTGATTGTTTACTTTTTTATATATAATTAGGTCCCTCCATACCATTAGTAAAGTCCTAATTTTTAGTTTAGAATTGATTTAAAACCAATTTATTATTGCTTCCTCCTCATTCTCATGAATCAATTTTAAATAAATTTAAATTATTTTCTTTGTTTTTATTTTACTTTTGATTTAGAATTGATTTAATATTGATTCCAATTGGATTTTTTTTTCTTAATATTTTCTTATTTTAATTTTCAATTTATTTACAATTAATTTTAAAATTGAAAAATTAACCCCAAGTTCTCATCTTCTTCCTCTTTCATCTTCAAGTTCCTTAATAAGGTGAATTAATTTTTTTCCCTTCATTTTTAAAAATCTCTCACTAAAATTATACTGATAGTTTTTTTTGTTAAATCTCTAGGGGTGGATTTTTTTAATTTGGGAGGTGTAATTTATAATATTAACTTTATTATTTCAATCTCTCCATCACTCCATTTTCATAAAAAATCCTCTAATCATTTGAATTTCAGGACTCAACCATTTTTTAAGAGTGATTTTAATCTTCATCTACTTCACCAAATAGCTTTAAAATAATTGGATATGAAGAATTTTGGGACTTAACCTGAATATCATGATGATTTTGAAGCTGGTTCTCCTCATTCCTCTTCTAAAATCCATAAGACACCCCTCACTCAAGAGCAAAGAAGACTCCTTCAATTAATTGATTGGAATGTAATTAATCTTGAAAATTTTCATGAGTATTTCTCCATAATCTCACTAACCCATAAGGAGGATCCCAATTCAACCTGTCTGAGACTCCAACCAAAGAAGCTGGATCCATATCCATATGTCCTCAATAGTGAACATCAGATACCATATCTACCACTCATTTTTTATCAAAACCATTCATTAAATGAACCAACCAAAACCTTCTTACAAATTCAACAACTAATAATTACATTAACTAAACTTGGAAGAAATAGAAAAAACATTACAACCAATTAGAATTTGCTTGGACGTATTATGAGGGGTATTGGATTTCATTGGGGCTCCTATTCTGGGAATTCAGAAGGTTTTTATTCCAGGAATCCTGGTCTAACTCAAGATAATATTTATCAATATTGTGAACCTTTGAGATATGACCACATACCCAAAAAGTTCACAACTAATATTTAATATAATTATAAGTACTTTTAAAGATATAAAAATACCATAAATTGGCATAAAACTTGGTTTAACTTAAAAACCAATTAATAAAAATGTAACATAAATTATACCATTGGATTCCCCATGGTAAAATACACATATACCATTTTTATGGTATATCTGTAAAGTCAAGATTTAATAAGTTATAAGTAATAATACCTTATAAAATACACAGATCCTTATTTATTTCAAAAACCAATGAAACAACATGTAAAATAAATGGTACCAGTGGATTCTCCATAAAAATCCACATATAAAGCAATTAAGAAGCTAAGCTTCAAAATCAATACTTAAGGAATTGACCTGAATATATGCACTTTTTTGGTCAACACATATATTCAAGGATTTTAGCTAATATCTCTTAAATTATGCATGATAGAGTGATGAACCAAAAATAAAGTCATCACGTAATTACTGTAGGAATACAGAAATGAAGTTTTTCTCCCAAGTTATAAACAAGGTTAAAACCTGTAAGGAATTATTGATTAAAATCAACAGAGCTGTTGACCACTTTGTTGTGAAAGTGGTCCAAACTTAAAAAAAAGTGGCCAGTTGAATTCTACTAGCTCATTCGGGAAGAATGATGTATTTTTTATTATAATATTCAAGGTATAACCCCTTGAAATCATAGTTTGAAGTTTAAAATATTAAATTTTGACAGAAAAGATGAGTTACAAGAAAAATCATCAAAAATAGAGTTTTGATGATGTAATGAAATGCTCTTGGCAGAATAATGAGGTTATGCCAAGCTATTATAATTCACTCTCTGAATGGCTGTAGCGTGTAAATCTTAAAAGTTATTAAGGATCAAAGTTTGAGCTTAATTTGATCATTTATGATCACTCACTGTAACCTTAAATTAAGTTTAACAGTCATATGAGTGATAAAATTAGTGAATACTATTAGTTTATGATTAAAACTAATAAAATCCACGAATTTTGGGGTACTTCCAAGCCTTTAATGTCATTAAACTTAGAGTTATAGTGATAACTCTAAATAATGGCGTAATAATGATGTAATATGGTTTGATCATGATGTAATCATCACCAAACCTTAAAATATTGATTAATCCCAGTGGATATGATCAGTACACGTCTACTAGAAGCCTTTTGGACTCTAGGAGGGAGGTATTTACTATAAATAGAGCTCTTTTTACTCTGTTTTCCCCTCAGACACATCAAAAACATTAAATCAATACAATAAAAAGGTAATTTCTTTATTCTTTATATATAAAACTTTTATATTATCAAAGACCAAAGATCATCTTATCATAATCATCAATTTTGACGTGATTAAATCATTTATTAAAATGTTTTTTGTTAAACATCTCTCTAAAATCTCATTTCCACATAAAAATCAAGAATATTTGTAATTTTCTCTATTTTTTATTGTAAATACAATTTGGATAAGTTGTATTTATATTATTTGGCGTAAAATATCTCAAAATTATTATATTAAGTGTTAAAAGTAGGTTATTTTCTCTTATTATAATAATTTTCTCTCTATTATTCTTTTAATAATTCTTTAATTAATATAAATAGTATTTATATTAATTTATAACTTTAATATTGGTAATATTATTGTTATTAATTGTTTCTTATTAATAAAAAACAATTTTTTACGCCTTTATCATTTGTTTGTAACAATAATAAAGTGCTATTAAATATATTAATTATTTTATTATATTATATTTTATAATATAAATTATATTATCATATTTATTTAATAATATAATTATTTTTACGCCATAATTATAATAATTCTTTATTATTATAATTAATTTTATCTTATTTATTTCATTTATAAGGACATTCATAGTACAATAAGTAAAATATTAGTAATTTTTACTTATTGTTTCATAGTCAAACCTTACAAATATAATCAAAAAATGAGTAAAACTCTAAGAATTTGATGATTTAATTCATTCTCAAATTAAACATTTTTTTAATAAAGAACTCAGAAAAAAAAAACCAAGAAATTATGAAACAAGCTGAATTACCAAACTTAAATAAACCAGAATATAAATCCTCAAAATCAAAAAATATAAAAAAAAAATCCAATTTAATTATTAACTATTATTATTAATTCAATAAAAAGCCTCATATTGATAAGAAAGATTTAAAAACTTGAATTTATTAATTTTTTTTTTTTATCATTAATAAAAAAAAAAAACTTACCAATCAATTCCAAAAAAAAAATTTTAATACCTCTAATAATTTTTTTTTGTAATTTTTCCTTAACTTAAATTCAATTTTAAATATTTTTAAAAAAAAAAAAATTTAAAATTAAAATTCTTTTTTTTTTTAAAAAAAAAAAAAGAAAAAAAAAAACCTCTGTTTTTAATCAAATCATTAAAAAATTTTTAAGATCTAATATAACATTAAAAAAAAAAAAATAACTCATTTAAGTTTCTCCCTTTTAAATAAACAAGAATTTATTTTAAATTGAATTAAGATTTAAAAAATTTGAAACTAAAGAAAAAAAAAAAGATTTAAATCAAATTTTATTGATAAAATGAAATAAATTGAAAAAAAAAATCAATAACAATAAGGTAAAGAAAAAAAAAAGAAAGTTTTAAATAATTTTTTAATTATTTAAATTAAGTATAATTAACTAAATTTTTTAAATAATTATAATTAATTTAATTATAAATCTTATTTATTTTTATATTTTCAATATAAAAAAAATAAATAAATAAATTTTACAAATTTTGAATATAAAAAACAAATTTAAATAATTAAAATTAATTAAAATTAATTTATTTATCTTATAATCCAAAATAAATTTATAATTTAATAATAAAAAATTCCATTATTAAACTAGTTTAAATTTCTAGATTTAATTTTTTTTAACAAATTTCAATTAGGATTTTAATATAATCTTGATTCAATTAACTATTGTGAATAATTCTATTAATATAAATTAACTAATTGATCTTCAAATTTAAAAAGAATATTTTATAAGATCACAAATTTAAACACCCAATTCACAAATTCTTGAAACTCCTTTTGATTTTTAATCTTATTCCTAATTTCTCTAAAATATGACAAAGGGCCTTTGAAAAACCTCAATTTTATTTTCAATATGAACTCTTTACCTTTTTAAACATAAGTTTAACTTTTGGTTTTCTTCCAGCTGGTATTAAGCACCCTTTTATGCTGTTAAAATCCATTTATAGCTTTCATATTCTTAGTTGGCCAGGAGGTACTTATTCATTGCCTAAAGCTCCTGAGGTCTTTTGGATATTTTCATATGCTAGTTATACATTTGAGTCATTAAGGGATCCTGCATATCCAACATGAAATTCAATTAGATTTTTTTTAATGTCACAGACCAGTTAAATTGAAATTGAGTATCTGAAATTTACTTTAGGTAAGCTTATAATAAAACCACCATGATGATGAAAATTTGGGTGTTGGTAAACACACCTTAGCCCCTATGTGTTTTTTTAATATAAAATTATTATTTTTTTTAACCAAATTATGGCTAAAACACATAAATGGCTTATTTTTTTTTAAAAAAAAAAAACAAATTCCTCAGGCTCGATTTTGAAAATTTTTATAATTATTTTTTTAAAATATTTTTTTTTCTAAAATGGGATTTAAAAGTTGCCAAAAATTTTTCAATTTTTTTTTTTTCTCAATTTCTCTATTTTTGGCCAATTTAACAAAATGGCCTATTTTTTTTTTTTTTAAAAAAAAAAAAAAAAAAAAAAATTCATTAATAATGTTCCCACTTATTAATTTCCATAATTTTTTTTTTTTTTTCAAAAATTAAAGGAAAAATCCTTTTTCTTATGTTTTTTTTTTTTTTCATTTTTTTAATTAAATAAAAATTTCATTTATAAAATAAATTTAATTAAAAATGTAATTTATGAAATTAGTGAAAGCTAAAAATTTCATTTTGTGGAATTAAAAGTGTCATAAATAGTATCAAAAGTCCTATAAATGGAATCAAGAATTACATATAGATATCATTTATGGCCATAACATTGGAATAAATGGTATTACAAAAATTCCATAAATGGAATTTTATGGCCTTAACAATGCCATAAATGGCCTCAACAATTCCATAAATGGCCTTAACAATGCCATTTATGAAATTCTTCATTTCATTTATGGTATTTCTGATGCCATAAAAGAGATTTCTAATTCCCATAAATAGCTAAATTTCATTTTTAAAAAAAAAAAAAAAAAAAAAACACCCCTTACTTGTTTTTACTATAAAATTATATGTTTTTTTTACCAATTTATAACAAAAAAAAAAACAAATAAAGGTTTACATGTTTTTTTTTTTTGTTTTTTTTTTACTAAAAACTTAAAAAAAAAAAAAAAAAAAATAATTTTCTTATTATAAAAAAATTAATAATAATAATAATAATTTAATTAATAAAATCAAAAAAAAAAAAAAAAAAAAAAAAACTTAAAAATCATTTAAACTTAATATAATATTAAAAACTTTTTTTTTTTTTTTTTAAATATTTTTTTAAAAAAATTTATAAAAAATTATTTTAATAATTAATTAAAAAAAAAAAAAAAAAAAAAAAAAAAAACTTTAATATTTTTTTTTTTTTTTTTTCATTAATAATATCAAAAAAAAAAAAATTATTCCAATTTCAAATAATTTTAAAATAATTTAAATTAAATCTTAATAAAAATGATGAAATAACCAATTTTTATTTATTAATATCTATTTTTATATTATATTAAATTCTAAAATAATTTTTTTTTAATCCTAAATAAATAAATAAATAAATAAATAAATAAATAAATAAATAAATAAATAAATAAAAATTTAAATTATTCATGATTAGTTTTAAATATTTATTTAAATTTGTGACTTTACAAGATTTACAAATCAGCTGAGGTATATATATAAGCCATTAGATTTTATTTTCATGTCCAAATATATATTTTAATACATAGATTTTTGTAATCTGTCTAATTGAATTTCAAGATCATAAGAATAATTGGAGAAAA
This sequence comes from Austropuccinia psidii, assembly GCA_023105745.1. NCBI lineage: Eukaryota > Fungi > Basidiomycota > Pucciniomycetes > Pucciniales > Sphaerophragmiaceae > Austropuccinia > Austropuccinia psidii. The sequence continues at coordinate 40,768,534 of JALGQZ010000011.1, forward strand.
TTGGATTTACATATTTCAATTCTTTTTAATTTTTTTGAATTAATGTTAATATTACAAATTTTTTTTTGGGCATAGTGGATTATGAATTAGGTTTTAATCAATTTAGGTGATTATTTTTATTAATTGATAGCCAGAAGAAAACATACTTCAAATAAGTTATTATGAAAAAAATTAATTCACATACTGAGGTTGTGAGAAGAATTAATTAAATATTTAAACAATTTCAGGTGGGATTTGAACTGTTGAAAATTGGTGATTGTACCAAGAAACTTAGATTTTTTGAGTGTTTAAAATGCCACAGAATTTGAGGTGTGGTATTTTTAAAATCCTAAAATTAAATTAGAGGTGTGATAAGATAAATAATTCAAGATTTCTAACTTGGGATTTGTTATGTTTGAAACCCCCCTAATATGGTTAAACTTTTTTTGGGCAAATTGATAATTCTTTAAACACTCAAGTGACTTATCCTTCTGAGTATACTTATATATTTATATATTGATTCAATTTGATAAAACCTTGAGATAGTATTAATAATTATAATAAAATAATAAGAAAACCATGAAATATATAAAAATATTCTAAGATATATCATAGAATGTTTTAAGGATAATCTAAATTTTTTTAATTTAAAAATTATTAATGACTTAATTTTAATTTAATTTTTAATAAGAAAGAAACATAATAAGAATTTAATCCACCCTTCTTATTTTTTTTTTCAAAATTTAGAGTTGAATTTACATTCAAATTTTCATTTATTTATTTTTTTAATTATCATTCCTTTTTTTTTTTATATATCAATATTTAAATATTTCAGAATTATTATTATAATTTATTTTATTTTTTTTGATAGTTTTATTTTTTTTTTTCAAAAAAAAAAAAACAAATTTTAAATTTTTTGAAATTTTTAACTAGTAAGTTGTATTTTTTTTTTTTTTTCTTTTTTTTTAAAAAAAAAAAAAAAAAACAAAAATAATAATAATGATAATAATTTCTTTTAATTTATTATTATATTAAATTATTATTATCTTAATTTTATTATAATAAATTAAATTTATTTTAATAATTTTTAATTCTTTTTTTTTTTTTTTTTTTTTTTTTAGAAAAATATTAAAAAAAAATAATTAAATTTTTTTTTTTTTAATTTAAAGTAAAAATTAATAAATTTGTAATCAAATTAAATTTAATTAATGAAATATTTATAAAAATAAAATAAAATAAAAAGATAAAGTTAAATTTAAATATTAATTTAAAAATGATATAATTTCACTTTTCTTTTTGCTTTTTTTTTTTTTTTTTTCAAAAAAAAAGGAACAAAAAGAGAAGAAAAGAAAAAAGAAAAACATTATGAAATTCAAAAAAGGTTTAAATTGAAAATTATTTATTTATTTATTTATTAGGGGGTTTCATTGCAGATTAAAATCCTGATTTTCCTTCCTGAATCTTCATTTCTTTTTTGAATTTTTCTCTGGTAGCTTAGAGTTAGGAGTGTTCCATTTTGCTAAACTAAAAAACATAAAATCAATTTACAATTTTGGGAAAAAATATTATGTGTTATAATTAGGCTTTTAAGATTTGACACCACTATTTAATAATTTATTTTGATTAGAAAACATTTAAGAAGATTTGAAAAATGAATCAAAACCCCTTTAAAAAGTCATAAATGAATAACTAAACCCCCCAAACAAGTTTAGTTGTTGAAATTTTTAAATTTAAAAAAAACTTTATTTTTATTTTGACAGAAAAAAGGAAGAGTTTAAAAGATTTAAAATTTTATTTTTCTTTTAACTTCAATAACGAGTTAAGCTTAAGCATTCACAAAAAAAAAATAACAAAACAAATAAGGGTAAATTTTTTATGATTTTCAAAAAGTTTTTTAATTTACATCCATCAAAACTTTTAAATTCCATTTTAGAAAAGAGGGAAATAAACAACAACATGCAAATAATGTATAATTTGATTGTATTTTTTTTCTTTTAGGTTAGATTTATAAAAAGAAAGAAACAAAATGTGATTTATAGATTAATAGTTTACATTTGTTTGTTTTTTTTAAAAAAAAAGAACATGAGATGTATAAATTTTTAAAGATAAAAAAAATGTATTGAAGTGTTTTTTTTTTAAAAAAAAAAATAAGGAAAGATAATGATTTAAAAAGTAATATCAATTGTTCGTTAAGAAATGATTTGAATTTAAATTTGAGTTGTTTTTTTTTATTAATTTATATATTGACTAAAGAATGAATTCAATTTAACAGCACATATCGCAAATAGCTAAAAGATGAGAATTAAATGATTTAATTAGTTTTGATATATGGATATATATTGTTTAAAAAGAAAAAGAAAGGTTTTTTACCTTCAAAGATGCAACAACATAATAAGCATCTTAATAAATCGTAAAGACAATCACAACAGCAACCGCCTCTTAATCTATTAAATAGTTTTGATTGATTTTGATTTTGAGATTGAGATTGAGATTCTAAATCTAAATCTGAATTTGAATTTGAATTCGAATGAGATCGAATTGAATGATTATAATTTTGAGAAGGTTTTAAGGTATAAATTGGACTAGGAGATTGAGGTAGTTGATTTGAATTAATTTCTTTATGAATTTGAAAAATTGACATGATTTTGAAAGATTTTTGAAGATTTTTCAATTAATTTTTGAAAGATTGTTGGAAGAGAGCGCTGGATTCAATTTTATTAGCGCGGCTGAGCGAAATTTAAAATTTAAAAGCAGCAAGCGTCGGCAGCGACTGCGGAGTGCGGACTGCGGAGTGCGGTGCATGCCAAGCCAAGCTGTTCAACTCCGCTCAAACTCCGCTCAACTCAGCTGTGCAAAATACTCAGGGGGGTTCAAAGCTCACTAAAAATAATTACTCAAAATGTAAATTTATCCTAATTTAATTTTAATAATTTAATAATTTAAAATTTTTGCAAATTAAATTTAATTCAAAATTTATTAAAATTCAGTAAAAAAACTGCAACAGTGATAATATCAACAAGCATCATACAAGATCACTGTTATTATACTATTCAGTTGTGGGGGGGGAATCCTAATTAATTTTAAATTCTAATAAAATGAATTTAACATTTTTATGCTTGTTTTTTTAAAAAAAATGCTTTGTTTGTTTCCAAATTTTAAAATTGTTTTTGAGAAATATAAATTTAAGTGTTAACTAAATAGAAAAAATTGAATAAAAAAAAATTAAAATTATTAATTAAATATATAAGATTTTTTTAAAAAAGATTAATAATAATATAAATTTAAAAAAAAAAAAATATTTATTCAAAAAACCAAAAATCTTTATTGATGGAATTTATTTGAGATATTAGATTATGATTATTTTAAAAAACAAAAAACTGTAACAGGTGAATAAATTATTAATAAATAATAATAATAAGAATAATTTCCTCTAAATATTTCCAAAAAAAAAAAACTTAATCCAGTAAGTTTCTAGAACCTTTTGAAATTCAAATTTTATTTTAATAAAGGAATTTTGTAAGACTTTAAACAATCAGTTAAATTAGTAAGAAAAAGTTGTATTTTAAATATACATTCCAAGATCAAAAATAATCTTGTTTTTTGTTTTTCAAAAAAAAAAAGTTTTAATATGAATTTTATAAGTTTCTTATCAATTTTTAGTCACTTTAAAGAGGTTAGGATTTAATAGTAAAGAATCCTCTCTAGGAAGAACAACTAGAAAGCTGCAAGTTAGAATAAGGGAAATTGTTCATGTATCAAGAAAAGTGATTTTGGTAGTAAACTCTTTAAAATGAGAAGTTTTGAATAAAGGACCAAACTTAGAAAGAAGAAATAAACTATCTCATTTTATGAAACAAAAGGGTTTTTAAGGTCATTTAGGATTAATTGATGAAAAAAATTATCCTTAGGTATCAAAATCTTGACAAGGAGCCTTCAACATTTTTTGATAGAAAAATAAGATCATAACTTGATTCCACAGTTTTATGTGATTTTGATAAGATGATAAATCAGTTGATCAGTTGTTTTAGTAGATTTTTAAGTAATTAAAAGGTTATTAAAGAAATCTTGCTTTATATGAATGATAATCTTTTTCCAAACTCTAAGCACTCAAGTCACTTGTGCCATAAAGTGCTATAAATCAGGTCAATATAACTTTTAGGAATCTTTCTATATTCTCATAAATGGTGACTTTTTGTCTCTATTGGTCCATATTCAAAATGAATTATTTTGAAATTGTCACTCTATCATTAAATCAAAAAAGTTTTGTTTAGCCAGTCAATTTGATCATAAATTTATAAAAAATTCTAAATAAAAATTGAATTTGAAAACTCAGATAAAATTTTAAATTTCAATTTCAATTTTTATTTTTATTTTTTCATCTTCTTCAATAAAATTTATTTATTTATTTTTAAAATCAAAATCAAAAATTTATGCCTGCTTTACGCTATTCTGAGGATACCGAATTGTAAGTCAAATCATTCATTCAAAATTATCTTGGATTCGAAATCTCTGACTTTGATCTTTTGGTTTGGAATTTTAGTAATGATGCCTTAAGGTTAATAATCAAATCAATTCTCAAAAATAACCTGATCATTCAATCAATTAATATCATCTTATAAATTATTATTATAAATCAGGGATCGTGGAATCTTACCTCCTCTGCCTTCTCAAGTTCAGCTTTCAAGGTCTCCTTCACCTCAAACTCAAACTCCTCAGGATTCATTAAATCAACTTGATACTAAAACTGAAATAGATCAACTTGAATTAGATGATCAAATTCCTACTAGTCTCATAGATTCATGGAAATCAAATAGATTAGATCAATTAAAAAAAAATCAAAAACTTCTAGACAATCAAACCCCAGGTATTAAACCCATCGGTCGTCAAGATTATATTAGAGAGGTTAATCAAGCAAGTCAAATCGATATTGATTCTACTATTAATCTAAAAGGAAAGGGAACAGGCGTAGTCCTCTGTCTTTGGAATAAGTTGGTCATCTCTCTTGATTACTTAAAGTTGATTCAATTTCAAAAATTCAAAAATTCTTATCATCCTTGTAACTCCAAAATCTATTTAGTTCACCTGCCTCAATTCATATTCTATCATTGCTTCAACAACTTGCTCATCGCTATCCTGTCACTCGATTTCTAAAAATTCCCGGTACCTCATGTATCGACAATTATCCTGATATCAATCAACCAACTATAATTTGTTATCGTCGTGGTGCTTGTATCCGACAATATGTTGGAATCGGTTCATCCTTGACTTCAACCATTCGCTCTAATGGAAGACTTGGCGCTGGTTTGTCAACAACTATATCCGACATTGAGGCTGAGCTACTAGATATTGGAATTCTGGATGAACATTTGAAACTAAAGCCTTCATCACCCACTTCAACAGATGATGATGAAGATTATGATCCTTCTAACTCTAATCTTGGCCGTGAGCGAAAACCAAGACTAAAGAAAACCATTTACACAAACAAAACAACTAACAATGATAGTGGATCAGATCTTGATATTTGAATCATAATCAATTTCTTGTAGTCCACCATTATTAAAAAAATCTAAATAGACTTTTTTGGCTGGCAAGCTAGCCAAACTTTTAATAAACTTCAAAAATTAACTTTCAAAATTTCTTTGATTCACCCCTAAGATCCATATCTTCGCGCTGTTTTGTCACCTATGTAAATTCTGTAACGAATTGCTGTCCATTTTTATTGGGATATTATTCAATACGCTTATCGAGCCCTTAAGTTGACTTGCTTGGCTTAATAATTCAGCGGGGCTAAATTTGAATTGATCCAAACAACTTGAAAAGTTTATGCTGCACTTGTTAAGAGCACCATATGCTTTAGGAGCTCATTGGCTTGATTCTATCAATGAACTTTTGTTCAGTAATTTCAATTAAGTTTCTCATTAACATCCCATTGCCTAAACATTTTTTTATAGTTTTATCAAATGAATCTCTGGCTTTTGGTAATAATATTAAGGACTTTGATATCAATCAACAAGTTTTCTTTTAAAGAAATTATTATTACCATTATTAAAAAAAAAAACAAAGATTAAAATTAAAAGTTTTTTTTAGCTTTTAAGCAAAAAAGAATTCAAGAAAAGGTTAGGTTAGGTGAATGGGAAGAATAAGAAAGAATGAGAAAGAAAGAGAGAAAGAAAGAAATAGTGGGATAAAGAAAAACTTTAATTTTATTAATTTTTAATTTATTATCATTAATAAATTAAATTAAAAAAATGGCTTTGGTAAACCCATATAATCATTTTTTTTTTTATTAAAAACAAATAAACCTTTATATGTTTTTTTTTCATAAATTAGTAAAAAAACAAACAAACATAAGAAATTTCATAGGCCCTTTTTTTTTTTTTTTTTAATTTCATAAATAGTACTATGAATTTTATTAATGTCATTTATGACATTTTTTTTGATAACATAAAATTTCATTTATGGAATTTTTTTTTTTTTTTAATTTAATTAAAAACATAAACATAAAAAAAAAAAAAATATAAAAAAAAAAAAAAAAAAAAAAAAAAAACTTTTTTTTTTTTCAAGAAATAAAATTTTTAAAAAAGTTAAGATTTTTTTTTTTTTTTAAAAAAAAAAAAAAAAAAAAAAAAAAAAAAAAAAAATTTTTGGTTTATTATAAATTTTATTAATTCTCAAAATTTAACCTTTAATTTTTTTTTTTTAAAAAAAATAAAATAAAGGAAACTTATAATATTTAAAAGTTTTTTTTTTTAAATTAATTTTTTGAATTTTTTTTTTTTTTCCATTTTTGACAAATTAAATAATTAAAAGAAAAATTTAACCAAAAAAAAGAAAAAAAAAAAAAAAAAAAAAAAGAAAAAACATTTTTTTTTTTTGAGGATATTAAAATTTTATAATATAAAAAAAGGAATATTGTCAAAAAAAAAAAAAAAAAAAAGAATTGAAAAAAAAAAATTGAAAAATTGAAAAATTGAAAAATTGAAAAATTTATCAAAAATTTGTTTGAGGATTTTTTTTTTTTTTTTTTTTAAAAAAAAAAAAATTCCATATTTTTGATCATAAATTGGTAAAAACACAAATCAAAAAAAAAAAAAAAAAATCACTTAAATTAGATTATCTAATATTAGAAACTGATTTTAATTAATATTGAAAATAAGGTGTAACCCTTAAAATGTTCAGAAGAATAACTAAGAGAAGTAAAATATCAAAAAGAAATTTCTGTTAAAAATCCTGAAACAAATTAAAAGATTAATTATTAAATTGATTTAAATGTGTTATAATTTTAAATTAAATTATCAAATAAGTGATTAATTCTTCAAAATTTTTGTGAATTTTTGATTAATTTGAATTTAGATTCTTTTTTTTTTTTTTTTGGTTATTTAAAGATTGATTTATCTTTTTTTCAGCCATTTTTATTAGTTAACTGAATCAAAAGACTAAAGAAAATTAATACCAAAAAATAAACATTAAATACAATAAATGTGGCTATATAATAATATTCCACTAAATTTAAAATACACAAGATAAATTGTATGATTTAAAGGGTGAATTGTCTGAATTAATTTAAAATAATCAAGAACTTTAAAAAGCCATACATACTTTGGTATCCTAAGTAATTTGATATTTGGAAAAAATTTAGTGGTATGAATATTTGGGCCAGGTTTCAAAGAGAAAATTGATTTTAATGCCTGATATTAGGGAATAAGATTTTCAAATAATTATTAAAGAAAAGTTTTTTTTTTTTTTTTTATTCCAAATTAAAATATTTTTTTAATTTTAATCTCTAATTCCTATCTTAAAAATTAAAATAAAACAAATTTTTTAATATATATTTTTATTTAATAAATTTTCTAATTTTATTCTCATTTGATTTAGATCATCATTTTTAAAGTTTTTCCTCATTTAAATTAATTAATTTTAATTTAAAATTTTAATTCCTAAATTAAAATCCTTGAAATAATAAAAAAAAATTAATTTTAAGAAAAATAAAATTTTATAATTTTTTTTTTTTTTTTTTTTCAAAACCTTCTCATTATTTAAATAAATATACAATTTTTTTTTTTTTTTTTTTTATAGTTTAATTAAAATTAAAATTAAAATTTATTATTTTTGTTTTTTTCTTTTTATATATATACAATTTATTAAAGATATTCAATTTTTTTTTTTTTTTTTTTACTTTATTTATTTTTATAAAGAACTCTTAAGTCAGTTTTTTTTTTTTTTTTATTAAAAAAAAAAAAAATGATACTTTTGAACTTTAAAAAAAAAAAAATAAAAAAAAAACTAAAAAAAAAAATAAAAAAAATTAATCACAAATTGGTCAATTTTGAAGAAATTTTACAAAAAAAAAAAAAAAAAAAAAAAAATTAAAATTAAAATAAAAAAAAAGTTTTAATTTTTTAATTTTTTTGAAAAAAAAAAAAAATTAAAGTAAAAAAAAAGTTGGAATTTTTTTTTTTTTTTTTTTTTTGAAAATTTTAAAATCAAAAAAAAAAAAAAAAAAAAATTAAAAAGTATAATCAAAAATAAAATTACAAATTATATAGAAAAAAGAATAGAATTGGTAAGATTAAATCAGGAAGAAACTTTAGAATTGATTAAATTTTGAAAAAAAAATACTTAGTTTTCTCACCTTAAAAGAACCCACTCTCCTCCCACCTTTCAAAAAAAAAACAAAAAAAAGACAATTTTTTGGAAAAAAGTCATAGATATTCCTGAAAAATTCCAAAGGAATTCTCTCCCACTCTTCCTTTAATTTTTCAATTTAAATTATTCATTTAATATTTGTTAATAAAAAATACCTTTTTTGTCTTACTTTCTTTTTGGTAACATCTTATCCAAACTTACCCCTCTCCCCACACACTTACTGAATTCTTTTTTTTCTATTTTTTTCCCTTTTTCAAAGAACTCTAACATATTTTTTTTTAATTTTTTTTTTTTTGCTAATCTTGAAAAATTTAGGTTTTATGTTTTATTTTTTTTTAAAAAACAAACAATATTTAATTTATATTCAAAACAATATTAAAAAAACATTAAAAAAGAAGGTTATTTTGAAATAATCAAGGATAATTTTAATTGGATTAAATAAATCTTGTATTCCCAATTATAACTTTTCATAGGCCAGAAATATTAAAAAAAAATAAGTTAAGATTTTCTTTTAAATGTTATTTAAGCAAATATTTCAATGAAGCCTTTTGGAATCTCAAATTAAAAACTCTGAATAAAATAATGATAGCTCTGAATTTTTTTATCAAATATCTAATTAATTTTCTTTTGATAATAATTAATTTTATAAAACTTCTCAAATATATTCTTCCCTCCTCATTATCAGCAAGAATATAAGAAAAGTGTGGAATAAAAGGTTGAAAAAAAAAACCAATTAATTATTCAAGAAATACTAAAATAATCAAAAATAAATGAATAAGTAAGCTCTTAAATCCTAAAAATAACATTTATTACTTGATAAAAATCATCAATGAAAGAAATTCCTTTTTTTTTTTTTTTTAAAGAGATAAAGAATTAAACTAAATTTTTAATAATTTTTCTTTTTTCATATATTTAATATTTCAAAACCTTATTAAACTAAAAAAAATATTTATAATGATTATTATTTTATAATGAAAAAAACCAAACTTAAATAAAAATTATTCCTCAAGATTTTTTAAAAAATTAAATATATTTTCAATCCCATCTTTTTTTAATTCAAAAATATTTTGATTTAAAAAATATTAAATAAGGAATTGTGTAAGGTGTGGATATGAAACTTTGATTAAAATCAAGTACTTTTCCTGTCCTCAAAATTTGTATAAGGTAAAAATCAATTAGAAATAGTAAGAAATATTATTTTTAGGAGAAAACACACCAATTTCATTGTATATAGCTTTATTTGTATAAAAAAATAATATTATAAAGATTTATCCAAAAATACTCTACAAGGGATATTTTAAGGCTACAAAAGAAATTTCTTCAAGAGAAATTTCAATTGGAACTAATTGAGCAATGAACTGCAAGAAATTAATTAAAGAACAGAGTCTTTAAAAAGAATATTAAAGAGAAAACACACCCAAAAGTGACCAGAGTGAATTTGGAAACAAAGTGACAAAGTTAACAGTGATGAAAGATGCTTTAATTCACTTTTGGGGTGGTTCAGGGGTAAAAATGATTATAAAAGTTACAAAAAATGATTATAATGATTTTTTCACGTGGTTAAAACGTTTAAAATGATTTAAGAAAGGTGGTTGGAATCTTTTATTGATTGGCTTAACAATGTTTAAACCAATTATAAAAGGAAAAGATTCCAACATGAAGAGAAAAGTGGGGCAAAGAAGACATTCTTTTATAGCCATCAATTCTCTTACTACAAAAGTAAAATTTACTCTTGTAAGTCGTGAAAAACAGTCTGACAACAGGAAAGCCAATTATGGCATCATTGAACACTGGTTTAGACCAAAAAGGGCTGGTTTAAGCCATTTTTAGCCATTCTAGACCCTTAAATCAGCCATTACTATAGCAATACCTGGCCTAGAGCCTTCAAAACACGTCAGAATGTGTGTAAGAGGCGTAGAAACCAGTTAAAACTGTTTTTACTATAATTTTTTTATCTTAAGGGTAGTTTTACCCTCTTGGCAACAGCTAAAACTACCCCAGTTGGTATCAAAACCTCATCATCAATTGAGTCCACAGACCCTGTAACTCAATTCCAGGCCAAAAGTGATGAACTTTTGCGTGAATTTTGACATCCCACGCCTGTCAGCAAGGATTTTGGGGGTCTAGCTCCCCCTTAGAGCTGGAGTTCCTTTTCCCCCCAAATTTAATCTTTCCAATTTATTTTTCCTTTAATTCCTCATCATGTATTATACTTATAATTTACATATGTAATTCAATTGAGTTGTACAGTACAATACAGTAATAATTGATACCTCATATGTAAATCAAAGTTAACTTATGTAATACAGATGCACATTTTGACATTTCAATTGAATTCAATTGAAAATACTTGAATTCCTCATAACTTCTAAAATATACACAACACCTCAATTTTAACACAAATTTTGGTTATTAACACTACATTTGATGTGAGTTAAATTCAAGTTTTGAGGATTTTCAACTTTTGTATTGAAAATACTAAAAACTTAATTTAAGCTTATTTAGAGTTGAGATACAAGGATTTCACTCAGAGGTGACCCCACCTAATTTTTTATGAGGAATCCAATGGTGAAATAATTTTTATATGTTTATTTATTGAATAAAAAGTTATAATAATTTTTATTTAAATTTTTTCCAAATTTATTTTTTTTTTACAATTTTTGTTAAAATTTCATTTTTACTTAATTTTTTTTAAGTATAAATGTAATTTTATAATTCCAAAATTTAATGTAATTTTATTTTTAAATTGTAATTAAATTTTTTATTGTGAATATAATTTTATATTTATATTTTGATTTTAATTTTAATAATATAAATAAATTTAGGGTGTTGGTAAACACACGTAAGCCCTTACGTGTTTTTACCAAATTATGGCCAAAACACGTAATTTTATGGTAAAAACACGTAAGTAACCTAACTTTTTTATAAAAATTCCTCAGGCTCATTTTTGAGAATTTTTAACATTTTTTTTTGCCATATTTTTTCCGACATGGGATGTGAAGGTCCCCAAATTTTTTCAAACTTTTTTTTTTTGCCCAATTTTTCTATTTTGGGCAATTTGGTAAAATGGCCCATTTTTTTGAAAAAATTCATTAAAAATGTTCCCACTTATGAATTTCAATAATTTTTTTTTAAAATGAAGGTGAGAATGTTGAGAATAATAAACCAGAAGCCCAACATTTTGGTATTTTTTTTGCAAGAACATTTGTAGGCCCAAAAAGTCCATGTTTTTTTATGTTTTTTTGTTCATGTTTGTAGTTGAATTGAAAATGCCATTTATGACATAAATTGAATTCAAAATTCAATTTATGATGAGTGGAGGTTAAAATTTGATTTTTGGCATTAACAGTGCCATTTATCACATCAAAAGTGCCATAAATGGCATCACTAATGACATAATAATGCCATAAATGGCATCAAGAATGACATACAGATGCCATTTATGGCCAGAAAATTGGCATAAATAGCATTACAGCAATGCCATAAATTGAATTTAATGGCCTTGACAATGCCATTTATGCATTTAAAAATGCCATAAATGGCCTTAAAAATGGCATTAATGGCCTTAACATTGGCCTTAAAAATGGAATTAATGGCCTTAACTATAACATAAATGGCATCAAAAATGCCATTTATGGAATCAAAAATTCCATTTGTGGCATTACATAAATAGAATTAACAATGCAATTTATGGTGTTACATAAATGGCATTATGCCATTTATTGCATTGATAATGCCATTCATGGTATTAGTAATGCCATTAATGGCATTGTTAATGTGGCATTATTAATGCCATTTATGGCATTAATGGCATCAGAAATGTTGCATTTTTGATGCCACAAATGGCATTGTTGATGCCATAAATGGCATTAATGGCATCAATAATATTTCATTGATAATGCCATTAATGGCACTGTTAATACCATTAATGGCACTGCTAATGCCATTTATGGCAGTGTTAATTCCATTTATGGCAGTGTTGATGCCATTTATGGCAGTGTTAATGCCATTTATGGCACTGTTAATGCCATTTTTTATGCAATTTTTAATGCCATTTATGGCATTGTTAATGCCATTAATGGCACTGTTAATGCCATTTATAGCACTTTTAATGCCATTTATGGCACTGTTAATTCCATTTATGGCATTAATGGCATCAGAAATATTTCATTTATAATTCCATTAATGGCACTGTTAATGCCATAAATGGAATTTTTAATGGCACAAATGGCATTAATGGCATCATACATGCCATAAATAGCCATATTTCATTTAAAAACCATCCCTTATGTGTTTTTACCATAAAATTACGTGTTTTTACCAATTGATGGTAAAAACACGTAAGCTCTTACGTGTTTTTACCAATTTGCTTACGTGTTTTTACCAATACCCTAAATTTATTTTATTCCTATTTATATGTTAATTTTGTATTTGTGGTCTTTTGGGTATATGAAATTACCTCTAAGGCTCACAAATTGAAAAGATTTCCCTATTATTAAATAAATAGAAATGAATATTTAAATATTTTGATAACTTCATTTGAAATGGAAATGAATTAATTTATATATATATATACTATAATTAATATTGTAATTCTTTCATCTTAGAAAATAATTTGACAATTCAATTATCAGATTATATATTGAAAAATTAAAATTAATTTTTATAATAATTAAAATAAGATCAATAAATTCATCAAAAAATAAAAATAAATCTTTAAATTAAATCAATTTTTTTTTTATAATTTAGTAAAAAAAATTATTAATTTAATACTTTTTTAATTTTAAAAACTTCCAAATTTAATAAATATTTATTATATTTTAAAAATATAACTCAAAAAAACAAGATAAGAAAAAATTTTGGAATTAATTTCAGATTTAAAAATTTAATTGAAAATTTTTAATTTTATTGAGATTACTTATATATATGTATATCATATTAAGGATAAATTTTAATTAATTTATCAAAAAATAAATAAACAAATATTTCAATTTTCAATTGTAAAAAATATTCTCATTATTAAATTTAAATTCATTTGTCAAAATTATTAAAATACAAACCTTAACAAAATGAAAAGAAATTGACCATAAATAAATTAAAGGTTTTGGTAAAAGGAAATAAGCATTTATTGAATACATGTAAGTGAACTATTTTCTTAAAAGGAATTCCTCAGGCTTATTTTTTGTGGATTCTATGGTTTTATATCATATTTTTCCCAACATGGGATGTCAAGATCCCCAATTTTTTTAAATATTTTTTTGCCCAATTTCTCCAAATTGTTCAATTTTTTTTTTTTGGAAAAAATAATTAAAAATATTTCAACTTAAGAAATTCCATATTTTATTTTTTAAAAATGAAGATTAGAATATTGAGAATAAAGAAACAGATGTCCATATTTCCTGATTTTTTTTTGGGGGGGGGGGGGGGTGGGAAAATTGTAGGTTCAAAAAGTGTTTTTTTTTTTATGTTTTTTTGCTCATGTTTTTAAGAAAATTTAAAATGATATTTATGAAATTAATGTAATTAAAAATTTAGCTTATGGAATTAGTGGTATTAACAGTGCCATTCATGGCATCAAGAAGGAAATAAAAATTCAATTCATGCCATTAACAAGGACATAACAAGGCCAATTATGGAATCAACAAGGAAATAACAATTCCATTTATGGAATGAACAAGGACATAAAAATACCATTTATGGAATTTTTAATGCAACAGGTTTTTTGGATACATTATAATCTAAAAAACATGTAAGAGATTATGTGTTTTACCAAAATCTTGGGTGGGTTTACCAAAGCCCTAGATTAAAAATAAATCAATAAAATAGAAAAAGACTTTACTAAAAGGAAACTTTTATCCTTCAAAAATATTGAAATAATGTTTTTTTTACCTCTAATAAAACTTCTTGTTAAATTTAAGTATACAATCATAATATTGAAAATTTTCCACTGATTTGTTTTTCAGGTGCAATATAAAGTTTATTATTTAATAATAGAACTTTATGGTGGAAACAAAAGATATCTTTGAGCTCATTTGGAAATACTTTTAAAATAAACATGAAGGAAATTAAAATAATTCTTTAAAGTTTTGAAAATTTTTTCTTTGACCAAAAGAATTGGATTAAAAATTCTTCCAATATGTTTAATTAATCTGTAAATATTTTTTAGATAACTTTAAATTTAACAAAAAAAAATTATAGAAAAACTCCTGGGTAAAGAAATAAGAATAACAGAGACCCATTAAAATTAGAAATTATTGATAAAAAATTAAAAGGAAGAGGAAGTAACCCTTCCAAAAATTATTACCTCTAAGACATAAATATCCTAATAAAAAATATTTAAATTATAAACAAGTAGATATAGATTTATTTTCCTTTGGAAATCAAAGCTCTTATTGAATTTAATATTCCAAACTATCATTCACCCTAAATATTATTACTAAGAGGTTCCAAAATATTTTTCAGAACAACAAGTACCACTGAAAGAATTTTATGAAGAAATTGAAATATCTTGGAGCTTTTTTGATTTAATTGTTATGAGATATTTAACTTTTTAAAAAAAAATATCACTCAAGTGATAAATTCTCCAATATTTTTGTATATAAACTTTTTATTCATAATTATTATGAACTGATTTTATGTCCTTCTTTGATAGTTCTGTCACAGGGGCTCTTAGGAAATAGGAGTGCAATTACACTAAGTTAATAAGAGATTACTTTGAGGGACTTGGAATTATTAAGGGGATAAGAATGTGAAGTAATACCTGATTAACACGCAATAAAAGGTAAAAAGACTTAATTAAGAACATCAGTAGTAAATATCAAAGGATTAGGGGAGATAAAGAGTAAAAATTGATCCAGTAGATTAATTAAATGAGGAAAAAATCCCAGGGATTGAAGGATTTTCCATTATATTTAAGAATATTAGAGCTTTATTGTTGAAGTTCAAATTCCAAGATTCAACGATTTAGAAAGACATATTAAGATCACTGGGAAAATATACCTGGAAAAATTTAGAAATTAATTGGGCTTATTGATTTACCCAAAAGGGGTGAATTACACACAGGTTGCTTTTCATGAAGAATATATTCACTGAATTGGTGTTCTCCTAGGTTTAATAAGATTTAAAACCTTTAAATCTGGTATTGAATATCCTATTTAATAATTTCTTGGAAATAACTGTTCAGTATTTCCTTTGGGAATACTGAACAGTTCAAGGATAACAGCCTTATGGAAGGGAGGGGACAACTTCTGGGTTACTGGAATCGGCCCTATCAAGTTACTTCCCTTAAATATTTCAATATTGAAGGAGATTTTTTTATTGATAATTAGAGGGGATGGATTAATGAAACAGAACCATTCTGGAAAATGATTCTTTTTTGTAATATGGTCATATTTTGAAGTTTGGTTACTGTTACCTATTGGTGAGGGACCAGGGACAGAAATAGGCTCTGGTGGCTTGATTTTAATTAGGGGATTGGGTCAAAATTATTTCATTTATTTTCCAATTTACCATCCTCAGGGTTTTAATAAAAATCATCCTATTTGGGTTCTTGAACACCCCTGTGGCCCATAATACCTGGACTTCAGCCCATAGAGGCTGTGAGAATCCCTTAGAGAAAGAACTATGAATACTTCCCTGAGTGAAGTTGGGTCCTAAATCTGTTTGTGAGGGTATCAAATATGTCAAGTGGCCCAAAATTCTGGAGAAAGGGTTCATCCAAAATTACCATAAAATATGCTGGTAAGAAAAAAGTTCTGTAAGGGTTGGGCTAAATAAATTCAGATGGCCATATAACTAGTTATTGAAACATTCCTGGTGAATAATATAATTCAAAATCCATTTTAAATTAGAATTTCAAATATTTCAATTTCCATAAGGATCCAATATCTGGTTACAGAGCTAGAGATTGTTTCATTTACAATAGAGAAGACAAATGGAAAGATTTCAGGGGGATATTTATAAAAAAAATGGAAGAAACTATTCATTATGAATAAATTAAGGAAGATTTGATAATACTTTTATTGTATTGAGATTTTTTCCGATCTCTAAATAGTAAGGGGATTTTCATTCCTGACATGGGTTATACAATTAAAAGTAAGTATACTAGACCAGTATTCTTTTATTCATCTTTACAAGAATTTGAGCTTTTGCTTCATATCTAACCTCCAAATGAAAATATTCCTAATTTTAGCCTCTTATTAAGTTATATTCCTTACATTTTAACCTTGAATTAAATTTTAAAAAATAAATTTACCATCCAATTTGTTATTCCTCATTGTAAGGCTCATTGTTCACAACTAACTTTGAGGTATGCTAATAAATGCTGATTAATCTTTTTATATTTCTTAGACCTTCCTTCACTCTTAAATAGCATAAAACCTTTTAAAGAGGTAATATACGATAAATATTTCTTATAAACTTTTCCTATAGATTCTTTTATCTAACTCTGACTAAAAGTATCTTTTGGCTCGTTTTTCCAAATTGATATTTTCCATAATTATATAATATCAACAAGTAAAATAAAAAAAATTATTTAAAGAGAAGATAACACTAAACATAAAATTAAAAAGTGAATTATATTTAAATCTTCAAAGTTAAGTTTTTGGTCATTGATTTGAGGTTGAATAGAAGAAATATCTCAATTTTGGATTCAAGAATTTTTACATCCCTTTTTTACTTATTTTTTTTAAAAAAAATATAGAAATAACTTCAATTATTTGATCTTATTGATAAATAATAATGAATAATAAATAATAATTTTGTTTTCTTTTCATTTATTCAAATTAATATTAAATTTTAAGAAATTTTATTTGTTTTTATTTTTATTTTTGAATTTTATCATATATTATAGCCTTGAAATTCACCTTCTTTCCTTGTCTTTATAAATATATATATATATATATATATTTGTTCAATTATATATAATTAAGATAATATCTATTATTCTACAACCTAAATCTTATTCTGGAAAAAATCCTCCTTTTTGACATTTGGTTAGAGATTTATCATAAAGCTGATATATACATATTATTGTGTTTCCTTATTTTGAGCTTTTAGTATAATTGAAAAGCTCTTATATTGAAGTTTTTTAAGTTCTTTCAAGATTAAATTTAAAGATTTCAAATTTTTATTATTATTATAATCTTCAAATTAATAAAATTTATTATATGACTAAACTCCTCAATTTTGAATATATTTTCTTTACGGAAGCTTAATAGCTTTTATTAATTATTTCACTATTTAATGACTGTAAATTGAATAAAATTTTATCATAATTTTCATTAGAATTAACATTAAAAAAACTTAAAATAGTAAAAACTGAGTATTTAGATATATTTTCCTCCCATATAATCTTATTTGCGCTAAGAAAAAAGTATATATATGTGCTTATTATTTTAGAATAGTGTGTTTAAATTATTGAAAAATAAATTATATCTCCAATATAGTTGTTTTTTTTGTTTTATTTCTAAGATTCGAGAAACCTCCAAAACGTATATAATTAAATGAATTTTTTATTATGTGAGTAAGCCTACTCCTCTCTCAGCTTTAAACAGCTTGTCTTTAACTAGTGTATTGATAAAAATTCTTTTAATAAATATTTAGTGTCCAATTTTCATTTTAATTTAGCTTTCCTATCCAATCATTTGAAAAAACAAAAGAATAGCCAATAATTTTTCTTTTATAGATCATCCACTTAAGTTATGAATTTTGTTCTATTTCTTCAGTTAATTGAGAGATGTAGTTCTGTAAGGAATGAATTTGTAATTATATTCAAGAAGGAGAAACATTGTGTATATTCCAAAACAGAGAAATATTGATATTTTCATTTATATAGTACCACAGCTTTTTTTTTGTGATTCCCGGGGAAGGAGCTTCCCAAAATATCCACTAATATACCTATCAGGACTTATCGTGTGATATCAAACAAATATTTTATCCAATAAACATCTGAATGGTTTTTTATTTCCATCAAGGCTGAAGTAATACCCAGAAATTCTCTTTCAGGTAGCCAATTAAACTATTCAGTGCTTTCAAAGACTCAAAAATGGGGCTTTGAATGATACCCAGAAATCATTTTTATTTAATAAATTAACATATTTATAGGAACTTCCAGAGATTTACAAAATTAATCTGAAAAATAAGTTATATTGAGTGGCTTTGGTATTCAGGGTCCCTATGATATTGGTGGTTCTGGTATGTTTTATATATGGAGTAATTGTCTTCCAAGTAGTTTTTGGACACAATATCTCCGTCTATAATTATGTTAAAGGCCCCAAACCCGCTATATTTTTCACATTTATTTTCATTTAAATATCAAATTTATCCAAAAAACCAACATTAGCTTTTTTGACAACCACAGAAGGGGTAACAAACAGAGTTATATTATACACATGAATTCAAATGCTTATAGCTGTATCATTCTTCTTCAAAAATTGAATAAAAAATTTAGCTTCATAACTATCAAAAATAAGGCTTATAGATACTTATTTGAAGTATATCCACCAAAAACAGAAATTTTGCTCCATCCCTGTCAGGGTGAGTCTATGTAGTAGCTTAACAATAGTAAATACAAGCTAGCACTATGACTGTGACACACAAAAAAAGTAATAAATCAAATCTTCAGGTCCTACTGCTAAGTGGTAACAGTGGTGATGAGTCTATTGAGGACCTGGGTTGCAATGCTCTAATATCTTTGACTGTAAAGAAACACTACAATAATTAATTATTTTAATTATATCTATATAATCCTAAGAGTACTACTGGTATAAGACAGTTTTACTACGTAAGGATGTTAATTCATGATAAGATGAGTCTTTTCCAGTGAGGAAAGACCTGCTTTTATCTCCTCTGAGGACTGTGAAAGACTGGTAGGCTCTTCACACGTCTACAGAGTGAAAATTTTCACTCTGGAGGCTGGGTTGTGGTTCTGTACCATCAATTCTGACGTCAGCATAGTCAGAATTGTGGTTTTTGGACCACAAATGATCATTCTGGATCAATACAGGGTGAAAAAACTCTTCACAGGCCACGTCAGCACCATTGTGACGTTTCCAGAGTGTCTGGATGACTAATATTAGTCATTCTGGGCGGGTTTAAGCTTTAAACAACCATTATTTTAAGTATCAAGCCAGTACTGGTTGGTACAGGTTTGGTACAGACCAGTATTGGTCAAAATACTTCCAACCAAGATATCTTAGTCAGTTTTTGAGATATCAAGAATTCAAGAGCACAGAATTGAAGGGCTTAATGAGCTCTTCAATTTGGTATGCTTCATGTTTACCCTTCTTTCAAATAGCAAAAGTTATAAGGGTTTTAAGTTTTTGGATGTAATTTTGTACATCAGTATGAGGCTTCAAAAACTTCCATGCCAGATATCTTCTCCAATTTGGAAGATATCTGTATTCTGATGATACAGTTTTGTAGGGCTTGATTAGCTCTACAGTTTGGTATATTACACTGTACAGTTGTATGAGTGTATGCCAAAGATACAGGGGTTTGTTTACTTTCTTGTTTTCAGAATATCTGTATTTTTGGTTGTTAAACCTTTGAACCAAGATCCCTCAGTCAATTTAAGAGATACAGAGGTCTAATGTATCTCAAATTAAAGCTCTTGTTTATATCTTTAATTTGATTATACTTTTGTACAGTTTTGTACAAGCCCTCCTACACCTTTGAGGGGTTGTTGATGAAAAAAGGTGGTATAATGGTATCTCCTGATTTAGGAGTGCTACAGATGAATAGATGATACCATTGGATAGCTCTCCCTTAGAGCTTCAAGAAAAAAACCATTCTGGTTGGGGTTTCATGAAATATGTATAAGTTAGATTAGAGGCTAGAATAAGAGTTTTTGCTTATTTGGTCTTATCTTTGATAGGGCATATCTTTGTCCTTTCTTATTATATTTGAGGAGGTTTCCTCTTTATAATCTACTTGTATTGGCTATATTTGTCCAATACTCCTCATACCATTACTTATGGTATGTTGGATGTCATGCTGGTGCTCTGTTTTGAGTCACAGGCTGACATACCCTCCCTCCAAAAAAGGCTCATCATTGATGAGACTCTTTTGTCCTTATGGAGGCTCTTGATCCTTTCAAAAAAGAATCTTTATCTGAAACATCATCCAGCTTTACCCATTGGTCTTTTTCTGGTGGTTTATTCCTTCTTTCTGTTAAATAATCCCTATTGGAATATCTTTTTATTTGATTGGGGTTGTCAGTTTCAAAGTAGAACTTTCTGTGTTTGTCTTGCCCAATTATCAAGTAATTCTCTAGGGAATTATGTATGCTTATGCCATAGATTATATGGTACTCTGTACCCATTAAAAATCCATCAAACTTAGCATTTTCAAGTACCACAAATTCAATGTGTAATCTGAGGTTTCCCATTTTGTGTGGTATTATAATTATTTTTTGGATTATTCCAAGTGACTTCATTTTGCCTGCAGCACTTTTAAAGCTTCTTGCTTTTGTTAAAAGTATCTCTGCATTCCACATTGGAAAGTGTCTGTCCAAGTATTCTTTGGCTACTACTGAGCAATTTGCTCCTGTGTCAAAAATCAAAGGATGCTTTTTATTTTCAATGTACACATCAAGCTTTGATTTTTCTCCATAAATAAAGGCCATACCAGTTTTGGGTACTTCCAAATACTCTTTAGCATCAATGGTTCTGCCACTTCTGTCTTCCCCATTTTTGGGTTGAATGAGTTCTGGTTTCAAAGAGTTTCCTAGGACTGATTCTGTTTTCTCATCCTCATACTCTAATAAATATTGTTCAATAGGCTCTGATTCACTGTCTGAATCCTGTCTTAGCCCATTTCCCATGCTGTCAGAGTCAGATTTGTACTCCATGTGTTCTTCTACTGACTCTTCCTCTATTGCAAATATTTTCTTTTTTCCCTTGGGACAATTATTTGCATAGTGGTCAGGTGATCCACAGTTATGGCATGTGTTCCTTCTCCTTGGTGCTTCTTCACCATTAGTAGGTTTGAGGTCTTTTTCCATGAGTATCTTTGGTTTTTCTCTGCTATCATGTGACCTATAGGGTGAACTACTGCCAATTGATGTCTTTTTTCTGACATCTTGTATGACATTTGCTATGTCATCAATGCTGCTTATTTTGCTGCATCTGCACTTTACTGCATGTTCTAAGTCTCCTGGAAGTTTTGTCAGAATCTTATGATTTCTCATCTCTATTGTCATGTTTGGATCAATAGATTTGAGTCTTTTGGTTTGTTTAAGACACCATTCATAAGGGACTTTTTCTGTAGAGTATCTGTCACTCTCAAAAGAGATGGGTTTTTGCCAAATCCAAGTACCATTGCTGTACTTTTGTATTATTTGGTTTCTCCACCATGGCCAGCTTTTCCTACCATGTATCTCTTTCATTTCAGTGTACCATATATTTGCATGGCCTCTGAATGCAGTGTTGAGTCTTGTGGTGATCCAGTAGTCTGGTATCTTTGGTACATCAACAAAAAGTCCATTAATATAATCAATAAGCTCCATATGATCATATTCTCCAATGCCTGAGAATTTAGGCCAATTTACCACATCAGATAATTGCTTTAATGCTTGTTTCTCAGAGTAACTGAGGTTCTCACCATCTTGGTAAATAGACTCAGACCTTAACTTTGGATCCTGGGATTCAGGAGCTTGGTTTTCTGATTCTTCCTCTTTTACTTTGGTGATTGGTTTATCATCTTGAGTTGTTTGAGGGAAGAAATTATATTCTTTTTCCTCCTTTTTATAGAGAAAATCCACTTCTTTTTCCAGGATTTCCTGTTGATATTGGATATTTCTTAAATCTCTTCTCACAGCTTGTTGTTCCTCTAGTATTGAGTTCAACTGTTTGTTTTTAGTTTCAAATTCTGCCCAGATTCTGGATAGATTTGTGTTCAAGTCTTCTATGACTGTTGCTTGGAAGGAATTTTCTTCCTTGAGTGTTTTCATTTCTGAAGTCACTTCTTGAACATGATCATATGTCCAATCCATGAATTTACCCATGTTGGACCATATGAAACTACTACCTCTGGAATCTGTGGTTTCAAATTTTTGAGGGGGTATTTTATCATCAATAGGCTTAAGCTGAGGATCAATTGATTCTGAGCTAACACTATTGGTAGGTACAGTGTCTTTTAGGATTTGTGTTCCTCTTGGACTAATTTTATTCATTGTTTCATCAAAGGATCTGATTCTATCTTCTCCTTCCTGAAAGAATTCTTGTTCTCTACTAGGGCTCCATTTCCTCTGCTGGAAACCACCAGGGATGACTGGAGAGTCCTGGAAATATTGTCCTTTAGATTTAAAGTCCTGTAGCTGTTGGACTGATGCGGGAAAGATGGAATTTCTTCTTCCATGCCTTGGTGTTCCTGAATCAGATTGGGCTCTTCCATATGCCAAGAATTCTCTATGGCTTGGATTTCTGTTTGATTCCCTCTGATTCAAGTCTCTTCTGAGAGTATGAAATGGCTGTTGAGATTCCAACTTTTCATTTCTTCCAGAATCTTTTGGCAAGTAATAAGATTGACTTATACTTTTTGCCTCATTATTCCAATTTCCTCCCATGATACTCCCATGGTTAAGGTTTTGCTGTCCATACTCCATGTGAAAAAGTCTTTTAGGAGTACATGAATATGAGTTATTTTCCCTGCATCTGTCCAATTTTTTTGTTGGACTGGGCTGAATTTGGTTTGGGGTGGGACTTTGAGCAGGAGTTTCCTGATAATAAGTCCTTTGTTGGTTATTTGATCCAGAAGGGGGTGGCCTTCTCCCTCTGTTTCTTCTTTGCCAGATTTCTGGCTGATTTCTTGGGTATCCAAGATCTCTGAGAAATGGAGTTGTCATGTTAAAAAATGACAAAAGACAAAAATTCTGTATTTTCCAAGGTTTCTTTACCTTTAGAAGGCCCTTGGACTGATTTCTGCTTTATACTCTTTGGCAATTTGCTTGGGAGTTGGTACTGCCTCCTTGTCTTTGAGGCTGGTACAGATGAATTTCACTGTGATTTTGTCTCAAATGGAATGTATTTTTTCCACTTTGAAAGAAAATGGAGAAGGTTTGTAATTCAATTTGAATAAACAAAATTTCCAATTCCTTACTGTTATTTCTTCTGAGTTTGGTTTGATATTTGAGTTTTAATTATTTATTATTATTATTATTTTATTTTTTATTTTTTGAAGAAATAACAGTTTTGTTTCACTTATTTTTATAAGTAAAGTATTTAATATTAAAAGTTTATATTATTAAACTTGAATATTATTGATAAGCTATTTACTTATTTTTATTTATTTATTTATTTATTTTTTTATTTTTTAAAAAAATTGATGAATTTTTCCTTAACTTGAGTAGAAAGGATTCTTCTTCAATAATATTCAATTTGAATATTAAAGAATTGAAATAATAATAAAATTAATATTTAAATATTTATTGTTGGTTTACAATAAATATTATGATTTAAATTAATTTTACACAATTTGGTAAAAATTAATTATGCTTTCTATTTAAATATACTATTTGTATATAAAAATAAGTTTGGGAAGTTAATAATAATTACTTATTATTATTAAAATTGATGAATTTTTCCTCAACTTGAGTAGAAAGATTCTTCTTCAATAATATTCCATTTGAATATTAAAGAATTGAAATAATAATAAAATTATTATCTAAATATTTATTGTTGGTTTACAATAAATATTATGATTTAAATTAATTTTACACAATTTGGTAAAAATTAATTATACTTTCTATTTAAATATACTATTTGTATATAAAAATAAGTTTGAGAAGTTAATAATAGTTACTTATTATTATCAATTTTCGTGGTAAATTGATAATAATGACTTATTATTATTAAGATTTTTTTTTTTGATTATTTATCAAAAAAAGAAAATTTTAATCAATTTTTCCTCAAATTGAGTAAAAAAAGATCTTCTTCAATGATATTCAATTTGAATATTAAAGAATTGAAATAATAAAATTATTATTTCAATATTTATTGTTGATTTACATTAAATATTATGATTTAAATTAATTTTTACACAATTTGGTAAAAAATATTTTTTTTTATTTAAATATACTGTTTGTATATAAAAATAAATTTGAAAAATTAATAATAATTATTTATTATTATTAATTTTCGTGAAAATTGCAATATAAAGCTTTGAAGAGTATAAATACTCAAAAATAAAATAAAATATATTATTTAATATATTTTGATAAAATATAATATATAAAAAATATATATTATATTTTTATGATATAAGAGATGAAAATTAGTTTAAAAATGAAAAAAAACTCGAAATTGTACTTACTTTTATAGTAAAAAACCTTCAAAAATAGTGAAAATGATCCAAAAATCGCCAAAATAGGTCCAGAATAGGTTAAAACAACGGCCAGGCCCCCAAAATGTCAGGGTGAGTCTATGTAGTAGCTTAACAATAGTAAATACAAGCTAGCACTATGACTGTGACACACAAAAAAAGTAATAAATCAAATCTTCAGGTCCTACTGCTAAGTGGTAACAGTGGTGATGAGTCTATTGAGGACCTGGGTTGCAATGCTCTAATATCTTTGACTGTAAAGAAACACTACAATAATTAATTATTTTAATTATATCTATATAATCCTAAGAGTACTACTGGTATAAGACAGTTTTACTACGTAAGGATGTTAATTCATGATAAGATGAGTCTTTTCCAGTGAGGAAAGACCTGCTTTTATCTCCTCTGAGGACTGTGAAAGACTGGTAGGCTCTTCACACGTCTACAGAGTGAAAATTTTCACTCTGGAGGCTGGGTTGTGGTTCTGTACCATCAATTCTGACGTCAGCATAGTCAGAATTGTGGTTTTTGGACCACAAATGATCATTCTGGATCAATACAGGGTGAAAAAACTCTTCACAGGCCACGTCAGCACCATTGTGACGTTTCCAGAGTGTCTGGATGACTAATATTAGTCATTCTGGGCGGGTTTAAGCTTTAAACAACCATTATTTTAAGTATCAAGCCAGTACTGGTTGGTACAGGTTTGGTACAGACCAGTATTGGTCAAAATACTTCCAACCAAGATATCTTAGTCAGTTTTTGAGATATCAAGAATTCAAGAGCACAGAATTGAAGGGCTTAATGAGCTCTTCAATTTGGTATGCTTCATGTTTACCCTTCTTTCAAATAGCAAAAGTTATAAGGGTTTTAAGTTTTTGGATGTAATTTTGTACATCAGTATGAGGCTTCAAAAACTTCCATGCCAGATATCTTCTCCAATTTGGAAGATATCTGTATTCTGATGATACAGTTTTGTAGGGCTTGATTAGCTCTACAGTTTGGTATATTACACTGTACAGTTGTATGAGTGTATGCCAAAGATACAGGGGTTTGTTTACTTTCTTGTTTTCAGAATATCTGTATTTTTGGTTGTTAAACCTTTGAACCAAGATCCCTCAGTCAATTTAAGAGATACAGAGGTCTAATGTATCTCAAATTAAAGCTCTTGTTTATATCTTTAATTTGGTTATACTTCTGTACAGTTTTGTACAAGCCCTCCTACACCTTTGAGGGGTTGTTGATGAAAAAAGGTGGTATAATGGTATCTCCTGATTTAGGAGTGCTACAGATGAATAGATGATACCATTGGATAGCTCTCCCTTAGAGCTTCAAGAAAAAAACCATTCTGGTTGGGGTTTCATGAAATATGTATAAGTTAGATTAGAGGCTAGAATAAGAGTTTTTGCTTATTTGGTCTTATCTTTGATAGGGCATATCTTTGTCCTTTCTTATTATATTTGAGGAGGTTTCCTCTTTATAATCTACTTGTATTGGCTATATTTGTCCAATACTCCTCATACCATTACTTATGGTATGTTGGATGTCATGCTGGTGCTCTGTTTTGAGTCACAGGCTGACAATCCCATAAAGTGCTTTGCAGATATTTATGAATTTTCCCAGACATATTTTACTAAGCCTACGAGTTCTTGTACATAGAAATTATAATAAATTGTTCTTCTCCAGAATTCAGAGCTTAACTCAAAGAAAATTATAGTAAGGTTCAAATAAAATTTTTATTCAATGAGCAGTTGGAGATAGTTGAGAATTTCTGTGAGAGCATATCCAATAAAAAAATTAAATCCGGTATTTATTTGAAAAGCCTCTAGATACCTAGTGTGCCTTTTAAATCTCAATTGACAGAGGATCATATTTTTCCAAGTCAAAAAAATCTTTGAAGAGAAGAAACTTTATTCCCTTGTAAATTATTATAGGACACTACATGTCTCACTCGTAAAATAAACTGGGATAATTTTTGACTTCCTATTTATATTTTTCTTTTTTTAGTTGATTTTAGAGAAGCATTCAAATAATAGTGAATTTTAGGTTAATTCATACATGGTAGGTATATTTATGAGTAAAATGATAATTCTTAACCTTTTCAAATTGTTATTGATGAAAATTTTGGTATTTAAGTGATAAGTTGAAACCAATTTTGTAATATTCATGAAGAAATGGGAGTTATTAATAGGATGATATGATAATTCTCCTAAGAGTTTTATAATATAATGACAGCTATCTCCAGTCTCATGAAAGCCTTCAAATTAGAAAAAAAAACTTAATGTTAAAGCTTAATTTTATTTCCTTGTGGTCATTAAAAAAATCATCTCTTTTCCAAAAAGATGAATTTGGTGGTGTTGGGCCCAAATTTGAAATAGTTCCTCTATAGAAGTAACTTATTTATTTCTAGAATCATTAAATAATCTATGTATTTTGGTTTACCATTATTAGTGATAGCTCCAAATTGAAAATGATGGCCTCAAATAATTGGGAATTGAAAAATCCATATTTCCCAGGATACATTTTACAATTTCTATAAGTAAATAAAGGATCATTTGGAGCCCATTAAAACCCCATATATTTGAGCTCAGTTTCAAGAAACACACCAAGTTAACCGTAATTATCATTATTTAAGGAATATGGGTGTCTCCCCAATTTTTAGTGGAGGAAGTTTATAAAGAGTCAAATTATCTCTAAGAATTTATCCCTTTATTTGAGACTCCTACTTTATATTAAATTGGAGGCCTTTTCACAAAGAGTCAAGAATAATAATTGATATAAAAGATATTTTTAAACATGACCTGCTAAATATTATACCAGTAGATAAAGGGCTTTTGTGTCAGAAATGGGAGTGAGGGGTGCGTTGAGTTGTTTTTTATTTTTTAATTTGAAAAAGGAATTATAGGAAAATATTTTTTTAAATATATATTTATTTTTTAGGGCAAAAGATTTTGAATAGAACTGTTCAAAATTTTATTAAAGAAATTTCCAAGCCATTTTTGCCACACTTTTGCCACATTCAGAGGACCGTTTCTTACAGAAAATATATTAAGTGGATAATTATTACTATTCCAAAATTTATAAAAAAGATTATGTATGGTAAGAAATCCCACATGGAGAGTTTGAAGTTAGGTTGTTTCAATTGAATATAGGAATATATACCTCCTCCATCAGATTTCCCGTGGATATAATGGAACATTGGTCACTTTTTCAGTAATAAAAAAACCTGGAATTTTTAAAAATGAATAATTATATAATGGCTTCTGGATTAGTAATATGAGTTAAGCTTAGATGCTTCTGTAGAGTAAATTCTGGGACTTAACAGATCGCATGGAGGTCTTCCATTGATTAAACGAAGAAGCCATAATCAAGAATTGTTGGAGAATGTTAGAGCATTTCACCGTTGAATCGGTGCTTTCTCCTTTTTCCTTTTACAATTTATTTCTACTTTTGTATTGAACAAAAGAATACTACGCTTATTACTTGCCTTATTGTATATTTATTCTGTACCAATGCTGTACTCTTTAGTATTTAAAGAGGCAGTAGCTTGTTGTCATATAAAAAAAAAAATAACAAATAAATAAAAATAAAAATGATAATATATGATAATATAAAAATTAATATAAAACTAGAGTTCAGGGTTGGCTTCACCAATTTTACCAAAATGAAAGGCTTACCCCATTGACCTATTTTGTAAGATCAGTTAATTAGAAAGTATAGACACTTTGATTGATCAAATAAAAGATCAAAGATTTGCTGTACCAATACCACCCAATGGCCTTCTTCTTCATCCCAATCTATAAGTTGTCCAGAAACAGATATTTACTGACCTATTTGGAAAAGTCCAAAGAAGTTATTAGAACTTCCTGTCTTTCTTACAATGTAAGCTACTTCAAACGGTACTTTGTTGTCTTTCCTAAAATGGCGGTTTGAGTCAACGTCAATTTTGAACTTTCTGATGACATAAGACCTACTTTGGGGTTCCATTCATTATGGAAAATTTGAAAGGATAATACAGCCTCTGTATTGCTATGGCCTAGATGTAGCACTTTCTCCTGGCGCAATACTATTATTCCAAATCCACTTGAGTGTAATTTGTTAGTGAAGTTGAGCGAAGTATTGTTTGTTGGGCCCAGGTATGTGGTATATTGGGGATTGTAAATGCCAAGGTATGTGTTTTCATTTGCACTCTTTGCAATCCTTACAGGAGTGTAATACTTTCCTCCTGCCTTTAACGCATAAGACCTTGATGTATTTGCAAAAAGTTGTAGTTTGACTTCCTTTAAATCATCATTGCTAATTCCAGAAACTGGAACGCCAGCAACACCTCAATAATTTCCATACATTTGACCGGCTGGAAGGTCAACTGGATACTCTTCAAAGACCTGTGAAAAGAGTACTATTTCAAAGCCATGGGTGGGTTTTCGTGTGTTTGCCATTTTGTGAGAGTTAGAGTTGCGTTGGGTGCAGATCATTGCTGATGTAACTGCAATCACAATTTATATGCTGTGTCCTTTGTAACATTGTTATAAACAATTAATGGTGAGATTTTAAGCTGGCTTATGCATTTGTGTCTGCGTTTGGCAAATATGTATTCAATTTCTAATGCAAACTTAATCGTTAGATTAATGCGGCCGTTCCTTTGTTAGGGGGCTTTCATTCTCAACTACAAATGGCTAAGCTTTTCCAATAATGTATGAATTAAGATGTTAGCTTTTGATACAAAGGTGTGATTTCGTCATTCAGGAAATCTATAGTTCATTGTAATGTTTTGTGGAAGGTCATTGTCAAATTGCTTGATTTGACACGAAACTGTCTATACTTTTGTACCAGTTATAAGTTTTTATTTCCAACAGAAACAAACTGATGCATGCATACGAATATGGTAAAAGTGCAAACAATAGGCAATCTTTATGCATCGAATGATGGATGGAAGCTCTAACTATACATAAAAGGGAAACAATAGGCAATCTTTATTTGTCGCATGCTTGATGTACGTTCTAAATGTATGTAGGCTGAAAATATGTACATATACCTTAAATACGATGGCTAATGCAGCCTTCTGCCCCCATATCACTTTATGGCATCTACCCGCCAATGTGATTTTGTAGGCTTAATGTTACAACGAAGCTATGGTTGAGCTTTGTGTGAGATGTGTCCTTTAAATTTTTTAGATAATACTAGAGTACAGGCCGGCTTCGCCGGATTTAAGACTGAGGCATTAATAATAAAAAACGAGTGTTTGCCATTATCTTTCTGATCTTTCTGATTCTATTTAGGTTTGCGGCTTGGGATGTCAGGAAATTATTTTAAGCTCTTAATCAACTTTTTCCAAGTTTGATCTGATTTTATACTAATTTAAATGCATGGGTAAATTTGGGACAATAGGTTTGTCAAGGTTTTCCTGCTTATGGAAAGCCCATAATATAGACATATAGCTATATTAGTCTTAGTCTAGCAATGTGGATTTTGGTAATTGTTGTGTAATGGTTCTTAGTGTCTTTCAAGAATCGAATTCAAAATTTGTATCTTGATACTTGGTCTCATTTGAATCTAAAGTGAATTACTAAATCAGGACCTCAAAACTAACCATATACACTATTTTAATATAAACAAAAAAGTCATTGACAAAACAATACTGTGCTGAGTGTTTTGTATTGGTAAATATTGGTATTACAAGTCTATTCATGAGTTACTAAATTAAGACATCAAGCCTCTATATTGTATCAAGTCGTGAAATCATGGATACAATAATTGCTTTAACTTTTTATTGTGTAGATTGGGGCATTTATCACCAAGGCTGAGGATTCTAAGAAATCTTTAAGAAGCCCCTGAGTTGTGCCTTCATCATCCTCAAGTCACAAATGGCATCTACCCGCCAACGTGAACGAGCCACTGGATAAAGCTACTGCATTGTATTGTGTTGTGACAACCAGTGGGTGAAGAACCAAATTATGCTTGAGTTTTTTGCACCGTGCGTCTTTAACTTTTTTTTGATAAAGAATAAAACGTTCAATGGCTTACACATTAGCCCAGAATCACTTACAGCCAGAATAAAAGCTTCTTAACTTGCTATATCATATGCGGTTATCACAAAATATCTAAAAAGAATATTGAGATTTTATCTTCACTTCAAAGGAATAAATCTTATCTACAGCTTTGCGGGAGATATGGTATCCCCTTATTCAATTTACAAGTTTTTACAGAGGTCAAAGCTTTCTTACTAGAAGTAATTCATTTAAATAAATCCAAGCTGTTATTATAGAAAATTATTTCCAGAATTGTTGTGTTGTATCATGTAATTTTAAAAGCTTGAATGGATTCAAAAAATAATTAAAGATACATGCTTTTATCTGATTGATAAATTCGATTTTTTCATCAATATGATCAGGTAATTTAAGATAAATTTAAAGAAGAAAGACTTCCATTTCACCAATTTTGATTATAGAAACAGGCTTTATTGAAGCTAGATAGATCTTTACCCAGTATCTAATTGTAAATATGCAATATTATATAAAAAACTGCTTTAAGCGTATCTATTCTGGAATATGTTTTTATCTATTTTTGAGAGACACAAAATAATTCTCTTAAATAATTAATTAATAATCAAAAAGTAGGTGGATTGATTGATTTTTTTTGAAAATATAGAATACATATATTATATTTTTCATTTGGAGTAAGGGTTGACAGTAAAAATGGACTGATATTAACAGATATTCTGTAAATTAAGGAAATAATATCTGAAAACAGAATTTGGAAGTATATGATTTGGATTAATACAGAGCTAAATTAACAGGGAATATTTGAATAATTTCTTATGTAAAAATTATTGTTTCCAGTAGCTTGATTATTTATAGGATTTTTTTTAGCTTCAAGATCCAGTTTTAGCTATTTTACCTTAGATGGTTTTCTCAAATCCTTTAGAGCCCAAGATATATCATTGATTTCAGAGATTAACTGGCCATAAGTGGAGTCATAAGATTAGTTATTTTTTGGAATCCCAATTTTTCATAGAGGGGTGGGAGCTAGCTGATGAAATTTTATTCTTTCAAAAGAAATACTTTAAACCGTTAGATCTTGGATATTGAAGAGTTAGGCTTTGACCTATCCTCTTCTTTCACAAAATCTAATTCAGGTTGAGAGAATAGGGGATATTCACATTTAAAATTATATAAGGTATCCTTTATAGCTTCTACAACGATATTATTAATAATCTATGTATGCTATTTTGAATTTTAAACGAAAAAAAATAAAAACCCATTTTCCCTTTCTCTATATTTCAATTAGCATCGAGAAGCTGTATTAAAACCAAATCTAGTTCCACTTAAAAAATAAATACGTGATCCTCTTCACTTTTTTCAAAAAAAAATGAATTAGAAAACAAATCAAATTGCAACTTTTGGAAAATTTAATTATGATTCCATATACACAAGTATCTATGAAAACGAAATTAAGTTTTATAAGATCTTAATTTTTTAAATCAAGAAACTATTTTGGACTTAAGCTTACAAAATATTACTATAGACCTTTTAAATATTTTCAAATAAAGTTTGATGAAAGATATCATAAAATGAAGAGCTAAAGGACTATTTATAGAAAATTTAATTAATAAATTTTTGAATTCAAAATAAGAAACCTGATTTAAAATTAATATATATATTAAATGATATATCAGTTGATCATTTTATAAGAAAGAATAGCTGGTAAATCTCTTGTAAAAATGATAAGTAGCAAATATAGATCAATCAATAAGATTTAATCTTAAAATTCCTCATAGGAATTTATTTTTTTATAAAAAAAGTGTGTCGACCTATTAATTCAAGATTAAATTCTTAAAAATACTTCTTTATAGCTTAGATTGTAAAAATAATTAATTTCAAAGACATATAGGAATTATGTGGTCTCAAACATATAGAATATAAAATTGAAATAATGCAGGACTTCAGAGTGAATCCCACATCAAAAAAGTACAATTTTTACCTCAATTATTAAATGAGTCCCCTGTAATTAAGTTTGAATTTTATATTTAGTCTAAATTAAATATTCATAATCAGAAAACTTATTCCAAAGCCAATGTTTTTTTCCTCAATAGCTTAGATATCTAGATTTTCATTATCCTTTCATACCATTTAAATTAGATAATGAAAAATTCTTATTATTGAGAATATTTATCTCAATATTTATTTCAATTTAATTACTCTTGGATTTTTTTTCTTCCAAATTGGGTTCATAGTCCAAACATTTTCTTATTTTGACATTTAAATATAGCTCGAAATGACCAAAAAAAAATACTCTTTTATTGATAAATAAGCTTAATAATGTATCTAGGAGACTCTCTCATTCTTCAGGAAATATTACCCAAACAGATTATTGATGCATAATCAACTGGCTAAGAATCAAATGTAATCTTTATTTATACTTTTTAGCTATTGAGTCAAAATCAATAGAAATAGAACCTTCAATAAAAATCCTTTTTCACCCAATCAAACTTGAAGTCAATGAGATGTCTCATAACAGGCTTAATATTACAGAAGCCATAATTCTTCATAGATGTAGAACATATAAGAAGAAATATGAATAAAATAAAGGAGCTGAGAATAATACAGGATCTTTAGAAACTTGATATTAAAGCGAAATAAAATATTAATAATAAATTAAAATAATCCATAGATAAATTGTCTATTTTGTAATCAAATGTATTCTTTATATGGGAATAGGCTTAGCCTAACTACAATCAAACCTTTCTATTCACAGGGAGTAAGATCAGTCATAACTGAGGGAAATTCAATTGATAAAATATTAAAGGTTATTAATGGTGTGATATAATCACTTTTAAATATAATTATTAAGGCCATTTTATGTCTATTATATTCAATTTGGATGTGACAGCTAAAAATAATTTTGATACATGAAATTGAGATGTTGAATTAATTAATAAAAAAACTATGTATCATCAAAATTGAAGTGATTACTTGTATTTCTACAGGTATTTATTACAGAAATCATAAATTCTAAATGTCAGAAAAGAAAATAGGTATCCATTTGGAGAGGAAAATATCTCTCATATTATACCTTAAACAAAAAAATCAGGGGTTATGTTAAAGTTATGGATGTATTTTGATAATCATATTCCAGATTATTAAAATCCTTCAAAGAGAATGCATATGAGTTTTTTGTTTAAATTTAGATTTAACTCTGATATCATATGTTTTATGTATCAAATTGGTTTTATATGAGCAGAAATGACAATATGGAAGAATTTCTAGGAAACTAAAAACAAAACAAAAATAGGAAATTGGGGAGATCAAAATAGAATTTGACTATTAGAAAAATTTGTGTGACAAGATTTTCAAAGAAAATCAAATTCAAAGAAAAATGGAGGTTTAGGAGAAAAAGGATATCAGGCAACATAAATTTGAAAATAAGTGGCAAAAAGAAATGGACTATAAATAAAATATTAAGAACATGGAGCTTATGATTTAAGAATTTAATTATTCAAATTCCATTTCAGATATACAAAGAAAAAGAAATGGAATAAAAAACAAAATAAGATAAGAAAAAAATAGAAAAGAAACCACAAAAATTGAAAATTCAATCCAAATAAGAAGATGAAAAACTTCAAAAAAAAATACCTAAAAAACAATCAAAAAACTTGGGGAAAAAAATTAATAATAATAATAATAGTTTACTGGGGAATTTGTTTTTTACAAAAAAAAAGATACTAATAACATAATTTTCATAGAAAAAGAATTCAAAAGAAGAAAATCAAGGAAATTTTTTTTCATTGATTTAAAGGGATTTTTAGAGACTACTCAAAAAAAAAATTTAAAACAAACATTTTCTTTCAATTTAAAAAAATCTCAAAATTTTTTCAAGAAAAAAAAAATTTCATCAATTAAAACAAAAAAAAATTCCATAAATTAAAATAAAATCCATTTTTTTAAAGAAAACCTTTTATTTTTGTTAATTAAAGAAAATCAAAATTTTCATAAAACAAATATTGATCTTAATTCCATTTGATTATTATTATTATTATCATTTGAAAAAACAAGAAAATTAATCAAGAAAATTTAGAATTATTATTTGTTCCAGATAATATAAACTCAATACTAAATTCAAGTTTGAATTAATTTCAATCTTCTTTAAATTCATTTGAAGATAGTCTTTCCCAGTTTTTATATATCTTTTTCATTTTAATCTTCTTATCTTAGTAAGACAGCCATATTTATTGATATTTCTAACTATCAATATGATAATCCCCATAAAATGTTTCTTAATTTAAATCTAAACTCAAATAATTTTGAAAAAAGGTCCAAATTTATTTTTTATTAATTTAGAGCTTGAACAAAACATCCTAAATAATTTGGGACCAATTTATTCTCATTTATTATCTTTTTACAAATCATTTTTTTTCCATTTGCTACTTTTACCATTCATCAAAAGTTATTTTAATTTTTTCTTATCATTTTTCATATCTTATGAACTGGAAACTATTCAAGGGTTGTAATTTTCAATTTTTATACTTTTAATGCTCAATGTAATTTAGTTTTACTTCTATTCCTTCCTCCTTGTGTCTCAAAAACAAATATCCCGCTTCCCATTCTCTAAATCATGCGCTTGGCCATTCTGATTTTGGAATGGTTTGGAATAAATAACTTTTAGGCCATAATTATAATTCTCAGATTATTGAATCACTATGACCCTCATATAAAACCTTCAAAAACCAAAAAAAAACAAAATTATTAATATCAAAAAGAACTTCTGTTATTTAATTGTAATTTAAATACAAAAATACTTCCCATTTAAAAGTAATTCCACTTTTATCAAAGGAAGATAATTACTAATGTCTTCATACTTCACCAGGAAGTTCTGAAGAAAATTCTTATATCATAGGCTATCAGACTGAATTCAAAGGCTTACTTGTATTCATATATAAAGTTATATTAATTTAAGAAACCTGCATCCAGAACCTTTAAATATTGCACTTGTTATATCATAAAACCAATTAGCATATAGCACAAAATCTATCAAAAATATTCATAATTAATTAAGAGAAATTATGAGAGGCTATTGGATTTATACACGGATCTGATGAAAGAAAATTAGAGATTATTTATTCAATGAAACCATTATGAAATATAATTTTGAATGAAGTAAGATTTATTATCTTATAGATTTATTTGCTTAATAATTAGTGATTTATCCTATAAGGACATCCATAAAAATGAAAATATCATGAGGAAATCTATTCTACCCAATTTCAGTCAAATTAAATAGCAAAGAAATAAGAATTACAATTTCTGATATTTGTAAAATTTTGTAATTACCAAAAATTTATTCTATAATAAAACTTATATATAAACAGCTTATATCAATTATTGGACCTATGGAATATTTTCATTCATTGAAAAAAACAATTTCAAACAAATTAAAATAGCTTTCATGTAAGCTGTAAATAGAATTCAAATTCCTGAGCTTAATTTTAGCTTTAACTATTCGAAGAAAACTGGATTTATGTAAATAATTTGAGGAACCTCAAATATATTACACCAAACTTTTAAACCTTCATTTTGGTGCATAAATCCTCAATTTATTTCCGATTTATATTTCAAATTCAAAATCAACTATAAATTATTTAATCTTTGTTAGATATTTATATATTTATCACCAGATTTAATTGAGAAAAGTTTTCATGCTTAAAATAGTCAAACTGATAAATATCAAAATTATGGAAAAAATACTTAATATTTGTGAATATTCTAGATCTTCATTCATGAAAGATACCTAAAATGGTTTATTCTAAAGCTAATGAAATACAAAAAAAGCTACAATTAATATTTTCCACACTGAGAATATGCAATTGGAGATTTTCTGGACTGAAAGAAAAGTAACGATAAAATTTGACAATTATGCGATAACAATTGTTTTGATATAAAAAAATTTCTTAAAGAAACTCAATGAAACTAGCAGTAAAATAATCTTTCAAAACAAATTTAATTATCAAGAATTTATCCCTCAGTTGTTACATTGAAGTTTTATTCATAGGAATACTTTATTTCTTATGTAATTGAAAGAAAATTGTGATATATTCATAAAAATTTAATAAGAAAATATTTTATTTTGAACTAAACAATTGTAAATTTGGTGGCTTCAACCTTTTTCAAATTTTTGTATTTTCTTCAATATTATGTAGTTATGGAAATTAATTTTCTTTGAGAAGATCTCACCACTGATTATCAATATGAGAAAAAAAACAGTAAATATTAAGCCACTTATAAGCCAATTAACAAACCACTATTCCTACTTTAAATTACATATTTGATTTCTTGCTTCACATAATGAATACTTATTCCCTT
Organism: Austropuccinia psidii; assembly: GCA_023105745.1. Taxonomy (NCBI): domain Eukaryota; kingdom Fungi; phylum Basidiomycota; class Pucciniomycetes; order Pucciniales; family Sphaerophragmiaceae; genus Austropuccinia; species Austropuccinia psidii. The sequence continues at coordinate 40,805,835 of JALGQZ010000011.1, forward strand.
TAAAAATTATCTTCAAAGTCTCTATAGAGACTTACAATATTTAAAGAAATATTTTAAAGCTCTTCTTCTTTTAAGTTTGGAATAATAAGCCCTTTTATTCCAAAAATATATATTGTGAGATTTCATAATCTGAACTTGAAATAAAGTTTTGATCCTTTGAATGAAAGTATTGAGGAGAGTCTGAAATTTATATTTTTTGGTAATAATTTGACTCATTAAATCAATCAGTTCATAAAAAAATAAAATAAAAGACCTATTTTTTATATCACACACAAGTTAAAATTTCATTGAGTACCTAAATACAATTTTATGAGTTATAAAAAAAAAATTCATTAAAGTTTTTTAAAACCATACACTTTTTTAATTATGATATACCTTACCTTATTAAAAACATAATTACAATTTTCCCCAATTCCATTACATAACCATTTGATCCTAATCTTTAAAAATCCATGGATAGTCGAATTGAGAGATATTTTTACTTATATGCTGAATAATTTCGAGAAATTCAGTCATTTTTCATTCTCATAATTAATCTTGGAAATTAAGAATTAGATTTTTGAATAAAACTCTTAAATTGCTCTTCTGATAATTATTATAAATAATTTATTTATATTTATGGAGAATGAAAATAAATAAATAAACAGCCTCATGTATTGCCTTTCAGAAATGGGAATTAATAAAAATATATCATTTTAAGCTCAAACATCTTGTTCCTCACTGAAGGAATTTATGGAAGGATATTTTGGGAATTTTTGGTGTGAAAAAGTGTATTTAAAAATGATTGGTTCAAGTGGGTTAAAATTACATTTTGAAGAATATTAAATGTTTCTTGTAATTAAAAGTTAATTATTATAATTTTTGGAGAATTTTTGAATCTATAAAAATGAAAAAGGGTATTAAGGACCCAAAAATTGAGGTTTCTTTCACCAGATATATTAAAGATAATTATGTATTGAGTTTGACCCAAATAAAGTGGGATTATTAATATAATATTTTTCAGGTTTGAGACCCCCTATAATTATTAATTGATATAATCATTTCCTTAATTTTTCTTTTTATATTTATGTATATTTTTTATAGAGTTATTTTGGACTTTTTCAATTCAAGAATGAACATTAGGTGAAAATAATTTCATATAATACTTTATTATTTGAAAACAAATTTTGAATATTAATAAAACTAAGCTAATTTTTGAGTTCATCTTTCCTGATTTTCAAAACATAAGCCAAACACTATTTAAAAAAAAATATCTTCACTCGTTATTTTGTTGAAGTGAAATATTCAATAGTAAAGTCACTTTTGTGTCATGGCTTCTTCTTTTTAAATAAGACAAGTAAAAATTTACAAGTGGTCAATCATATTTGAAAATTTGTATAATCCTACTATAATAAAAGACAATAGAGATTTACAATTGGAAGGGTTTCCTTGAAAATTTCTCAAATTAATTTTACAACCTTCCTAAAAATGATAGACCATATAAATTTTAAGAAGAAATATTTTTCTCAAGACTTTTTTATTCAATTTATATTCAATTGAAAATTTTAGCTATTCAAAAAGAAATGTGAAAAATTTCTTGTCAAAATTATAATAATGAAAAATCTTATTGAAAATTATTTATTTATTATTTAATTAAAAAAGAATTTTAATTTTGAAATATTTGTTTTTTCTTTTCAAATAAAATTCATCCCTTTGTCATTTTCCTCATTTTTCATTTAAATTAGAATTTTTTTTATTTTTTATTAGGCTTTTTTTTGGTTTTTATAAATCCAAACTTAGCTTTTTAGTAAATTTGGTTCAAGTATTAGAGAAATGGGCTTTGTAAGAAAATTAATAGAAAATCAGCTCCCTTCCTGGTCTCTAAGAGCTAACTTAAGAAGCTTAATGGTTAATTTTTGGTTAATTATTATCAAATTGAAAACAAATTCATCACTGCATGAATAGGGTTTTTAAAAACAGCCAAGAAGGACTTGAAATGAAACCCCTGTTTCTTGATAACAGAAAACTACAGAGTCTACATATATTAAATCTTGCTTTTCATTAATACAAGCACAATTAATTTATTTAAGTTCTTTTTGTAAATAATCAAAAAAAGATTCTTTGAAATAATTGATTTTGTTAAAACAATTTGGCTCTAATATTTTGTTCATTTTAAATATAACAGATTTGAAACTTAATAAAATATGTTAAATTAAAATAAATTTAAAAAAATAAAATAAAAAGCTTTTTACAAGCTCAAAACTTAAGCAATAAGGCTTTGAATTTGATACCCAAATAATAAATATTGTAAGGTATGTTATAACAGGTGAAAATACAGCTACTACACAAAACCCATCTCTGTATTACAGTAGACACTTTCCTACCCCACACTGGTTGGCCAACACCAAAAATTATGGGTCAGTACAGGATGTGGGTTACCCCATTTACTGTGATAAGCTATTACCTATTGGTCTGTCCCAATAAATTTTCTTACACATGTTTTATCACTGGAGGAAAATAGTTGGGAATGGCTTGTAGGTCCAAACTTTGTTTTTCCAGTGTATGTGTCTGGGCCCTTTTCTGTAAGATTACAAGAACCAATTTATTTGTTTATTGGTAATATTTATTTATTTATTTCATCAAATAAGAACTAAATTAAATTTTAAGTAAAATATAATTACAAATAAAATAAAACCATTCTTTTAAGCCCAGTGGTAGGGGATCAAAAAGATCCTAAATTGACATCTTCTGGGAGTTTTTTGGAGAGGTAATAATAAATTTTTCACACATAAGACTCCAGTGAGTTATTAAAATGGTAAACTTAGTCTGAGATTCCATCATATCTGCACTTGATAAGAAATTCTTCTTCCTTTTGGGCCTCCTTTGATAAAGGCTTTACAAAGGCCACATTCTTTCAACCATCTCTTTGAGCTTTTGAACCATCCTCATTGGAGGAAGAGTTTTTGATTTCAGTTTAAGTGGGAATTTATTCTGGCGAATATTTCTCAAAGATTAATTCAATTTCTTGATTAAGTATCTTGTAAAATATAATCATATTTTTTTTCATGCACCACTGGTCAAATTTCAGCTTTGTGCTCTGCTTAAGAAATTTTGTAATTTAATGTTGTGGAAAGATTGAGGTTGGTTACTTGACCAGAAATGATTTATTTTTTACTTCCAAAAGTTAATTATCTCTCATTAACTTACTGAGACCTATTCAAGCCTTTTAATTCTAATTTCCACAATCTTTTGAATCTTTTAAATGGTTACTGTTTGTGCCTCTTCATGATAATTCTGAATGAAATAAGATAAGAATCAAAATTTTGGTGAGCTTTAATGCTCAAATAATCTCAGAATCAAGAGATTGAGCACTGCAAGTAAGATTTGGTGGAAAGAGCTCCACACAAATATTGGTAAGCCTTTCAGGGGCTATGCTCCCATTGATGTCATCAACCTAAAGGATTATTGTTTTTTTTGAATCCCAAAGCTCATGGTCTCATCAAATGCTCCACTTTCAAAATACTGATGATTTAATCCAAGAATTTGTATTGTTTTATTATTTTTAGCAAGTTTGGTGGGAATACTTTTCATTGAAAAACATAGGTTTTTCAAGCCTTCCAATTAATAATTGGGAAAATATCTAAGTACCTGTGACATTGTTAGTAAAAAAAACTTATTTTTATTTATTTGCCTTCATACTGAAAGTAGTTGTTTGTGAAGGACCTTTATCAGGTTCAATTATAATAATTTTCTTATACTCTATGTTAGTAATATTAGTTTGATGAAAAAAAAGAAAAAAAATGAGCACTGATTCATAGAAAAGGCCAGTTTAATCCATTCTGAGGAAATAATTTCTTTTATAACTTTTGAGTAGATTGTTTGATTGTTGAATTTCATGTTAAATATGGTATGGATCAACCTCAGCTTCTTCACAATTGAATACTATTTGTGACATATTATTGTAAAATTTGAATGACTAAAGCCAACCATTTCTAAATTTAGACCATTCATTGGAAATTATTTTGGCTTTTTGTGAGCCTTGAGGTATATTTTACATACCCAAATATGCCACAATTAATATAAAAATAACTTTTGGACCATGAAAAAACCATAATTTATTCATATACCAAAAATCGATGTTTTTTTTTTAATAAAAAATAAATAACTTTTTTTTTGTTTTTAAGTAAATCCATGGATTTAAGGTCATATCTGGATTCTACACAAAAAATCACCTAGTCCAACTCCATAGTATTGATGAGCTTAAATCAACTCTATGAGGTGGTAATATGTAAAATACTTTAACACCACATAAAAGAATTGTGAATTTTTTTTTCAATTTCACACCAAAATAATGGGAATGTGGAAAATGCCATGTTACATATACCCTAAGAATAGTGTTATGCATGTTTTTGGAACTTAAAATTACTTTATTATTACATACAGTTCCCTAAAAATTGTATGCAAAGACAAATCTCATGCAGGAAGGGACATGTACAAAAAACATTTCTGAAAAATTTTCTTTGGGGGGGGCACTGGGTCTCTCACTTGGTAACTTAGGAAAAAACAGACATTTTAATTTATTGTTATTCAGAGCAGAGGTAACGAAAGGTAAAACAGTAGACAACACAACAAAAAATAAGTTTCAAAAAAACACAGTGGTCCTAATATGAGGTAGGACGACCAAATTCATCAATCAACATCTACATCATCCTTGGAATTGATTGGAGGTAGTCATTCCAGGTGGCCTAAATGGCATGTTCAAGTTCATCAAGAGTTTGGGATTGGTAAAGTTTTAATATTTGACTTTTAATTTACTTCCAAATATTCTCAATCATAGTGAGGCCTGGTTAATTCTATGGAAACTCCATCTTGACTATTCCACTGTGCTTGCACTATTGGTTACTGAAAACATCTGTATGGATCAGTGCATTGTCTTCCATTATCAGGAGACAATGTCAACCTCTTATCCACAGTTCTTGCTCCATGTTCTCAATAAAGGGTCAAAGGGCTGGGAGGTAGACCTTTGAAACCATTTCTTGTGAGTTCATGCAGCTTTTCAATAAGACAATTTCATTATGTTAAGCAGTGAAAAATCCACCCCAGATCATAACTGACTGACTGAAACATTTTCAAGGAGCCACTTCTTGCTTGCAGTGCTTCATACTCAAACTTGGTCAACCCATTCTCCCAAATCAAAATCTGATTATTTGGTCCATATCACCTTTTCCCAATTTTTAATTATCCAGTGCCTATGAGCCTGGGCAAATTCCAGTTGGCATTAACAATCTTTTGGTAATAAATATGACTTCTTTGGGGTGATTTATGAGTGTTTTATTAATTTATGGATCCCCTTTGAACTGTTTGGTTTGAGACTGGTGAAGTAAATAAGTGACTTGGTAAACTTAAAATAATGGAAATTGAGTAATGATACAGCTGAGCTGCTTCCAATCATGCTCATTGAGTTTCATTGTTTGGCCATTTTTTTGTGTTGTAACAGTGACTATCTCTTGGTAATTTTGGAAGTTATTGTAAAAAGTTGTTAGAAGGGGATTATCCAACTATTCAATGGCCCTAAATCAAATTAAAGACTGTTGCATACCCACCAATAAGCTTTGGGTTTCCAAATACAAATAAAAAATCTATGGTGTTTAAGATAATATGAGTAATGATCATAATTCAGAGAAAGACAAAGGTTGAACTCACCTTTTTTATGATTGTAAAAATTTGAGGTTTTAAATATGGATGAGTAAATAAAAAATATGTGTGTTTTAGAAAGAGGAAGGAAAGTATCAATTTGAAGCCCTGAAAAAGTGATAGTGGTAGATGAGGATGGTTGGAGACAAGGATTGGTGGCCTATTTATCATTGCTGAGAAATATGACTGCATAAATTGAAGTCTATCAAGAATAACTTGATGATGACAATATTGAATGGTCAAAAAACAAATAAATGAATATAAAAGAAGGATGATTAGATGGAATGGGATACAAAAGAAAGAAATTCAATTAATAATTCCCAGGACTGACCAATTAGAGTGGTCCATTGGTCAACATTCTGCATGTGCAGTAATACAATACAGAGATAAATTTTGTAAATTTTCCTGTCCCTGTTTGAAGAAATCTGGAAGGGAACTGTACAGTTTTGGTACACACATAGTTTACATCAGTATTGAAGCCTAAATTACTATTTTTTACATGAAAATAGTTAAGGGGGATGAAAGACATCAAAGAGAGCCAGGGTACCTAACTTCTGAGACCTATGAGGCATGGCAAGATAAAAAACTTTTATTCATAGCTGATAATTGCCAAATTGGTATTTTGAAACCTTTTTGGAACCTTTTTACCAAGTCAAGATCACATTAAATCATGAGAAAATAGAAAATAAGCTGCTATTTTGACATGACAAGGAGGTAATGAGAAACTCTGACTCCTATAACCAGGTCCATTATGAATTATTCTCAGTTTATAAACCCAAAAAATAATAATTAGATTTCTTTTTTTGGGATTAGTATCCATGATATTACCTCTTGGAAACTAGCTATCTCTACATTATTTGTCTATATCACATATAAAATGAGGTAAAAATTCAAAAACTCATTAAAAATAAAATTCTTAATTAATCATTCTTAAGATTTTGGGACCAATTTATAAATATAGAATTCAAAATAAAACTAAAATAAGTTATTACTTCATAATTGAAATTCAAATCTTTACTCACAGTCCATTTCTGATGATTTCACATGAAACACTGAAGCTTCAAAATTTCACAGAAAGAACAACCTGTGATTAAATTTCCAATAAATTTGATAAATTTGAGGAAAAAAAAATATTTTTAAATAAAAGAAGATTTAAAGTTTTCTCTTTTATTTCTTAACCATAAATGTGTTGGTAGTTACATAAAATGACTTAATTAAGTAATTATGATAATCTTACATGACTACAAGTGATGTAATCATTAAATCAATTAAGGTAAGATGTTTCTCACTTACCAGTTTCTTATTTTTATCCATGGAAAATCTCTGTGAGCTTCTTTAGTCTTAAAATAAGCCTAATTTTGTTGTTTTTCCAGATATCATCTTCTCATTAAGTTTTATCATTAATACCAATAAGTAGGTATTAGTAAAAATCCTTCTCAAGTATTTTAATCTTTCCAAATCAATAATAAAGAAATTAAATCAAAGAATTTTACTATTTAAAATATTATTGAACTATTAATAGATGTATTACTATTATAGATCAATTTTTGATCCCTTGAATCCACAAATAATCCATCAAATTACTTTACCAATTGTTTTTAAAAAAATTTTGAAGTATTAGTTAGTGTTTTGTTTAATTATTAAATTTTTTTTCTTTAATTTTTTGTATTTTTCTTAGATAATTTTTTATAATTATCCTTGAAAGTTATAATAATTAAATAAAAAGTTTTATTTTTAATTCTTCTTGTAATTGATTCTAGTAAAAAATTACTTCTTACTTTTATAATCACTATTAGTGTATAAAACATAAAAGGAATAATTAAGAAATTATTTATTTATTATATTGAATAGAAATAAACATAGTAATCTTGATTAATAGTAATATTATCAAGATTTTAATAGAAAAATCTTCCACTTTATGTGCAAACCACTTCAATTTTTCCCATAAGACATCCCCTGTGATGTTCACATTTTAGATTAATGATTTATTGGTTCACTTATCCAAAAAAAATTAAATTCTGGAAAACTTCAGGCCATCAAAAACATTTTTAATATATGTGGCCAATTTATACTTATTTTTTAATTCCTCTTGGTCCTTGATTCATACCAAAATTCAAGGCTGTTTGAGGCCACGGTGAGGATAGATCTTGGAAAAGTGAGAAGCAGTGTTGACTTGGCTCCTTCAATTAATATCATATCACCTCAATACCTTAATTCTTTTAAGAAGGGTGGAATTGCAACTGGGGACTTTTATGGTTAGGTTTGTTGACTTGATTTTATTTCGGCATATGTTTGTGGTCCTTTACAATTGGTTTATGGTATTGTATTTTTCTCTTTCCAGGTGGATTCATAATTTAAATTTAAGTTTCATTGGCAGAAGCTGGAGCTAAAGTGGATTTACTAGGCTTGTGTTGAAAAAAAATGAAATTATTCTCTTTGATTACAGAAACTTTTTCAGAGTTTTTGAAGGCCACAAGGATCTTGTTCAGAAAGACAGCTTCTTAAATATTATTTCCTTCTTTGTCAGTCCAGGTCTCCTCTTGAATTTTTAGTTAAGCAACAATTCTATTATTTTTTAAGTATCTGTTGCATTTGGTAATTAATTGATTCTTCAAATTCATCGATTACATAATTCATAAGTGTCAATGAAGGATTTGACAAACAATATGCAATTATACCGTTTCTACAGATTCAAGCATAAAAAAGAGGAGGTGGTGGGTTATTGGTGAGAATCAATTTTGGTGTATTGGAATTGTAGAAATTAAGGAAGACTGGTAGGGTCTCCATGGATTATGGATGAAAAGGAGGAAATAGAAAAGAAATTAGAATTTTGGGGAATTTTCTACAGATATTTGATGGAAATTCTGTTAAAATTTATGTTTTTTTTTGAATCTGGTGGACTCAAAAAATATGGGTTACCAGGTTTGAGAAGTTTATAGTTTTTCAGTGGAGTTTTAACACCTACCAAAAATGTGGGCAGAAAAACCTATAGTTTTTTTCAGGTATGTTTTAGGACAGTGTCCACTGTAATTACCTAAATAAATCTTACAAAATGAATTTGAAATTTGACAAAGCTTATCAGAAATTTAATCATTCACTCTTCAAATAGACCATTATATATACTCTTTCAAGATTCTGTCCCGATTCTTTTTTCCCAAAAAAAAGGAAAATGTCTTAGCGGTAAATTAAATTAATTTTTCACTCTTTTTGATTATTCATTTTTTCAATTTTATAATTCCTTATCCCTCATTTATTTCGAAATGGTTTATGATAGTCATTATTATCAATAATTTTTTATTTCTTTTTAAAATTTGTAACAGTGATTAACATCAAGTCTTTTTTCTGAGTCTTGGATGATATAGCTTTTTCAAAATTGTTTTGTGATTCTTACTCAATTGAACCAATTAATTAATTTTATATTTTCACTTGAATAAATTACTCAACTTTGAAATCCAAGTGAGCCCATTAAAAAGTGTTAAGGCCAAGTTTCAAGCCTGTTGTTGCCCTACAATGAAGGCCCTTTTGAAATTGTGAGATCCCTGTGTGATTGCTGTTTCTCAGTGCCAAGCGCTTTGCCCTTGAGCAAGGCCCATGTGAGAAAGTCGCCATAAAATTTGTCATAAATTGAAATAATATTAAAGATTTAATCAGAACAAGTTCACTCAATTTAATCAAATTATCAGCAATTTTATGGATAAGTGAGAATTAACTACATTAATAAATTTAAAATAATTTAAAAATTCAAGCCATTTTTGAGTTAATTAATCCAATTTTACCAATCTTTAAGGGCTTTTAAAGAAATGCAAAAGAATGTCTTGGCACCCATTTATTTCTCAGTGGGTTCCAGCCTCCCTCAACTTTGAAAATCTAGTCTGAAAGTCTCTCTCGGTTGAAAGATTTCCTCGATTTGAAATTTTTTGGTCAAGAAAAGAGGCCAGGATCAAGTTCAGGGTCGGTCAAGAGACTTTGTCCCCCTTCAAATTAAATTAATTACTTTAAATTTAGATGGATTCAGCTCAACATCCTTACGTTAATTTAAATCCATCCAATCCAATCGACCTTCTGGATCATCATCATCAACTTCATGATCATGACATTGTCACCCATCAAACAAGCGATATCAATCATGACAGTGCGAACAATCATTCTCATCTTGCTTCGTCAAGTAAAGCTTTTAATGCCGTCTTTGTCAATCCACAATCACGTTCAACTAGACCGAAAAGGCAATCGACTAATAGATCGATCGTAGTACAAACGCCCAACTTTAATAATCATAACAATCAAGCTCAATCTACCTCTTATTTTAATCAAATTCATTCATCAACTCCTTCATCTCCAAAGAAGTTTCATCAACATCAGAATTCGTCCAATCAGAATATACCTTTGAGTCGCTCATCTTCAAATTCAATTTCTTCTCAACCTTCTTTGATAATAAATCATCATCAAATAGACCTACTTCATGCAATCGATCCAGCTGGTAATAATCACATTTGTTCAAAAAAAACACACACAAAAAATACAAATTAATCAATTGACTCTTGTTTTTTTGTTTTCAGTTCAAGCGGCTTCGACTTTATCTCACATTAAAAATAGCTTATTTATGCCCACTATCGTCAATAGATTCAGTAAAGCACCCTTCATCGGATCAGATGAATTTGATAACGTGGAATCCTCATCAAAAATTTCTAGTCCTCAAAAATCTCCAAATAAACCAATCTCCCCCAACCCAATCGTAATAACTTCTTCACCTTCCTCTTCCACTTCTCATCATTCAAATCAAAATATTACCCCCTCAACCCATCAAAATTCAAATTCAATCCATCAACTAGATCAAGAAGAAGAAAAATTTGATCAACATGTTTTAAACATTATTAAATATACTCAACCTGAAGCTAAATTGAGCCTCTCAATCAATCATTTTAAGAGAATCATGAAGGGGATTTGGGCTTTTGTTAAAACTCCAATGGGTATCATTTTTACCATCTATGGTTTCTTAGTAGTCTTTTGGGTTAGTTAGCCTTAGCTTTTATCCATCTTTATAAACATTAACTCCTTATGATTTTCTTTTCAATAAATTATATTTCAAAAAATTCATAAAGGGGGCTGCACTTGTAAGTTTTGACCTTTTTTCCCAAATAATGCTCAAATTGATTGAATTAAAATAATTTTATAGGTATTAATTTTATTCAAATGGATTAAGATAACACCCGAGAAGAATTACAGAATTTGGGTAGAAATTTGTAGTCAAATTTTAAATGGTTTATTTACAATCACAGTCCGTCATTCAACCTTATTTTTTAACTAACCAAATCCTTGGTCTTTCTGAATTATTTCTCCCAAACATTCTCAAATCATTAGGGAATCGGGTTATTTCCAAGTAGAATAATTGATTGGTGGAGTAAGTCACATTATTTACTATCATAGCTACAATGCATCCTATCCCTTAATTCAATTTTGTAACATACTAGATATCTCAATCATTTTACGCTATGCTCGAGTGATATGGCGTCGAAAAAGCCCCCATTCAATGAAAGATCCCAATGATTTAAATCCTCAAATGTCACCAACTGCTCAAGAAGCTGGCTCAAGAAACCTTACTGAAGGAGAAGAGGGAGAAGAAGAAGAAGAAGAAGTGGTCCTAAATCACAAAGAACTCAAAAAGTTAAGAAGAGCTCAAGAAAGATTATGTCGATCTCAAACTTGGTATCGCCCGCACTCATCCGCTACTCATTTCGTTAGTTTCCATCGCATGCCCTCTTTATTTTAACTCAATTCTTTCTCAAATTGTTTTCTCATCCCCAATCGGTCTTGTAGGCATTTCCTATTCGATGGGCTTTAGTCATCATGATCTTGAATTTAGGTAACAGTCTCTTTCAAGCCGGATTGTGTGTGGCCATGTGGGGTTATAGCTATAGTAATCGGCCCGCTGTTAGTATTGATTTTATCTTAACTTCATTTACTCTCGGATTAGACTGACTAGTCATGGTTACAGTGGACCACTGGAACTTTTATGGCATTGTCATTCTCATGTGGATTATTTAGGTAGATCTCAATCTTTGTCGTTTTCTTTCAAGTCATACTCATCAGATCGCTTTATTAAAATCAGCGCTTTATTAATCTGGCGAATTGGAGAAGGAACCTTAAAGTCTAAACAAGTATTAATCCGGATCCAAGAAGCTTTGCGACCTACCAAAAGGCAAATACTGATAGACAAAGTAGTCAATCCAAGACGAAGTAGATTTATGGCATCATCTTTAATTGTTGATCGAGGCACAGATTGTGATCAACTCAGCAGATCACCAAAAAGCGGACGTTTAACATCTACAAATGCTGATGTAGCGGATAGCTTTTACTCACTTGGTGATCAAAATGAGCAAAGTACGCAATCAACAAACAATCATGAAGATAATGATGTAAATGAAAAAACTGAGCCAGATATGAAAAACAAACCTGCTATAAATCAAGAGCAAAATGATGACGCCAATGATAGGAAAGTATCTCAAGAATCCCATGAAGAATTGGCCCGCGAACGGATGTCTGTCACGAGCGTATCAATCTACGAGAGTGTTGGACCAGGTGAAGACATGATATCATCACGATTGACTTTGGTACCAATGAAAGATAAAGTTTTATGAAAAAAGAGTAAAATCTTCTACTGGAGTTTCACCAAAAAGAAAACGAACACCTAGTTCGCTATTCCATTTTTTTTTATTTTGGAAAAACACCAATGCATCGGAAAAATTGTATTTTTTAAGTGTAGTCTTTATCTGTTCTTCATAAACCCAAACATAAACTTATCTTATGTAAAATTGTTCAAAAACGGTTTTTTGCTGTATGCTTAGTAATTTAGTTGAAGGTGAATCAAAATCATTTATTGACTTGCCCATTTCAAGCCAGGTGGCGGAGTAGTCACTTACCTTCATGTGCGCTCCACTTTTGCCAAACAGAAGCATTGACTAGAAAGTAAAACACGAGAAGCTCACTCAACCTACGACTATGATTGTGATTTGATGCTTTGCTCCTAGGTTGTAAGTAAATCTAACACCACCAGTATTGAGAAAGAAAAAACATTTTAAGATGTTTTCTTATGAGCAGAAGCTGCTGCAGGACAAGGCTTAAGAGTTTGATAAGATATTAAAAATTGAAGAGTAAGAAAAAGTTTTTCAAGTACTATTTGAAAAAAAACATATAAAAAGATTTTGCTCCTTTGTTCTGTATGTTTTAAGAAAATTAATTTAATGTTATAAAAATTAATAAAATCAAACTTTTTTTGAAAAAAAAAAAAATTCAATGTATATATTTTCATACAAAAAAAAACTTAATTTTGTTTTTTCTTTTAATTCAAAAAAAAAAAAGATCTTATTGGGATTATTTTCATTTAATGTGTTTAATTATTTTTTTTGAAAACTAAAAAAAAAAAATGTTGAAAGAAAAATACATAAAAGTTATATTGTCAAAAAATATGTTTTTTTTTTTTTTGAAGGTCTAGTGAGGTAAGAGAAGTTTTGACTTAACAAAACAAAAAGAAAAAGAAAAAAAAAAAAAAAATTTAAATAAATTATTTTGTCTTGGAGCAGGGAGAGGGGTTGTGACAGTATAAAACATTAATGTAAATTTTAAAAATTATAAAGTAGAAAATCTCATAAACCATAACTTTTAAAGGACAAATTTTGGCATGGTTTTTGACAGGTTATGTATGGTCAGGACAATACCTACAATAACTCAAAATCTCAAACCTATAAAATATTTTTATTGATTTTTTTCATTAAACCTATCTTAAGCTATTATTAAAACCCATTAACTGTTTTTAGAATAAAGAAAATTTATACATAAAAGTAATAAACTGTAAAATTTGGAGATCAGTTTGAAACAAGAAGCCATGTTTAATTACTATACCAAAAACTAAAAAATCATAAATCAAAGACAAATTATCAATTTAAATGATTAAGGTTAATGTAAAATACAGAACCAAGTAAAGTGGATAAAATATATAAAAAATTGAGAATAATCCATTTTTTTGTTTAAGAAAAAGAGATAATTAATTAAAGTGAGTTTATTTCAATTATTTATTGAATGGAGAGAATTGAATATACTATAGAATCCAAAAAGCTTTACAAAAAAGATCTGATTCTATTGATTTTTAAGAAAAAAAAAAATAATTTAATTTTTTTGAAATTAATTACTTAAACTCAATAATTAAAGAGATGTATTAAAATTTTTTTAAATTAAAATTTATCATTAAAGTTAATTTCTTAATTAAATTTATTATTTTAATTAAATATTAAAGATTTTAAAAGGTTTTGAAATTCATTTTACTTTTCTGGTCCCAATAAATCTTTGATTAACTTATTAATGTTCTGGGTAATTAAGTAATGTACTTTTAATAACTGAATTTCTTCCTGAAGAATTACTTTTGCCAGAGAAATTCCAAGGTGATTCAAACTTTGAATAAGTTTTTAAATAGCCTTAATATGGACCCAAAAATTATTTATTGTTTCTTCTGTGACCAAGCTTCATTAAATTAATTAAAAAGGAAACTTTCACTTAATTTATCAATGTTTTAAATATGGTTTTTGTTGTTGTTGTACAGGAAATAACAAATATTTAAAAAGATAGACCACTTGAAATACTGATCTTTAAATTTTCATATTATACTAAAATCAAGTAGCTCCATTTGTGATTTTAATTTTGTGGAGAAAAGAAAAGAATTTGATTTTGTTCAGCTTTTAAGAAGGCTCATTTAACTTGATTTTTTTTCACAAAAAAAAGGCCTCTTGCTATCCTTTAAATCTCAAATTGTTTGTCCACTGAAGTATCAATTTTTGAAAAAAAATTAAAATTTTCATTCAAGATTTTTTATTGAAATAATATTGATACCCATATTGATGAGCTTTGTTTTGTTTAATAAACATTTCTTGAAATACCTTAAAATAATAAATAATATAATATTTATGGAAACAGTCACATTAAATTTCAATTAAACTTTTAGCTTTGCCTTATTTGGTGTAATTACCTTTTTTTCAATTAGACTAATCCCTCATCAGGATGAAATTTAAAAAAGGAGATAATATTAATTTGATTATAAGAAAATAATATCAAACAGGACTAACAAATAGATGAATCTAGTTTAATTCATGTTGATTATTCAGAATAATTTAACCCAGCCAACAGTGGCTGAGAGAGATTTAGGGCCTGTTTTTCATACCCATGGCCAAAGTTACTTTTTGAGCTTAGGATTAATTTTTTTGTACTATATTAAGAAAATTACAACACAAAAGTAAAAAATTTTAATAATTTTCCAAGTTGATAATTAATAAATCAAATTTTGATTACTTAAAGTATTTTTTACCAAATTTTCACACCCCCTGTAACCTAATAAATGGTCCAACATTTTACCATGCAAAAAAAAAATACTAATTTCTTATTTTTTTATTCTCATCTGTCTGAACTTCATTTAGTTTTATGAAAGGGTCCCATTATATAAAGGATTTATTTGTGGTCATGAATATGTTCAAGACCTCTTTAAAGGCCCACCAGAACGCTTCCAACAGGTCCTTAAGATATCAAGAGAAATTTCTTTAAGGCTTGTTGATCATTTAGTAAGGAATGGTCTCATGAAGGATAGAAGATTTATAGCTTCTCAAGAGAAAGTTATGAACTTCTTTCATATTTTAATGAATGATCAATCTACATAGCAAACAGGAAAGTGTTTTCAACATGGACAAGATAAAATTCATAGGTCTTTCCACCAGAAATGAAATGAATTGTGCCAAATTTATTCATATTATGTTAGAAAGCCTTATGAGACAGAAATTCCAAAAGAAATACTCTTTAACCCAAAGTATAATGCATTTTGGAATTTTATTGGTGTTATTGATGATACTTTTATACCAGAAAAAGTGACTTTAAATAAACAATCTACATGTCAAAGCCTCAAAGGAAGTATTTAACAGAAAATTCTAATTTAAGTAAATTTCAAACTTAAAATCTCTTTCATGTTTTTTTTTTTTTTTTTTTACTGGGAGAGCAGATAACATAAATCAAGGGTGTTAAAAAAATTCCTTGGAAATAAAATTACATGTCCCCCAAAAATTAATACTATTTGGCTGATTCTAGATATAATCTTATTAAATTATTTCTCACTCCTTACCATAAAACTTGGTATAATCTTTATGATAAATAAAGATTGGTATTGATTTTAACTTCTTATAAATTTTTCATGAGATTTTGTACTTGAGTTTTAAAATTTTCTTACTGTATATAGGCCTCAAAAAAAAAAAAAAGAAGAATTTTTTAACTTAATTCATAAATCTTTATAAAATTTAGTTAAAAGGGTAATTTTAATAATTAAAATTAAATTTTAAATTATTTTTCAACCTTTAAGATTATTCAATTCAATTAAAGAATCAAATTCTGTTTGAAATTGGATTCCTTCATAATTAAATTTTGAAGAATTACCCTAAGAATTCACATGATGTTAAATACTTGAATGATAATATTGTTACTAAAAATTTTTCCAGATATTAAAATAGGCCTTCCTAAAGAAAGTTATTATTAAAAAATCATATCTGATAAATAAAAAATTGGAATTCATGATTTAAAAACAAATATAAAGCTTTTAAAAACAAAAGGTATATATTGTGAAAAAAAAAAAAAAAATTCTGGTGAATGTTTAATAATTGTAATTTTACATTATTATTTTATTTTATTTTGATAAATTTTATAATATTTTTTTGGAAATCCATTTAAATTTTTACTTTAAATTATTAAAAATGGAAAAAAAAAAAAAAAAAAAAGGTTTTCTTTAACTAATTATCAAGTAATTTAATAAAGTTCAACATTTCATCTTAAGTCAATACTGAAGTGAATTGTTCTTTCAAAATGTTGAGTGCATGTGTTAACTTTAAAAATTTTGAGTGCATGTGTTAATTAAAAATGAAGATCTTTTGTAAAATCCTGTTTTTTGGATTATTAATTTTTTTATCCCATAATATTTTTGTATTTTTATCCAAAGTTCTGAAAGTAAATTCAGTACAGTGTCTTTCTTTGTTTCCTTTTTGGGATTAAGGTAGTGTTCTATCCTTTTCACTAGCTTATGAATTTTTGTGTGAGGATCTAGGTTCAAAAATTTCTTATAGTTCCAAAATCTCTGAATCACACTTTTAGGGTGGACAGAATTGAGAAAATTTTGGGAAGGGACCTATGGATTTCTTTCTATCATCACCTCAGTTAAATAGGTACCCTCAAAGACTTTGAAACAGAAAATATGGTTTGGAAATTTTATTCTTAATAATCCTTCATACCATGAGTTTGGGTGATCCTCTTTTAGTTTTAACAAAGAATTGTTTTCTTAAAAAATTATTTGTTATCTATAATCCCATCTTGAACCACTGAGTGATCACAAAAAATCATATTTTGTATATAATTGTTTGATCTAATAATTAAATTAATATGTAAAATAACTTTTAAGACAAATATAATGAATTACTAGTGATAAATAAAGTTTAATTCTTATTTTTTTACTTACTTCTTTTCAAATTTAAATCTTAATTTTTTATTTATATCTTTTAAAAATATTCTTCATGAATCCTTTTTTTTAAATTTCCCCCATCTGTTTATTTTGACTGTTCACAAATTTCTGCACATCTCTCAAGGAAGAATGTGATTTACTCTGAATTCCATTTATGGGAATTAATCCTTTTATTTTTGGTGTGGTAGTGATTGATAGTATTATTTATAGTATTATCTAAATTCAAATTTAGAGGAATTTCATGAATTTGATAATAGAGAAATAAATCTAGATCCATATTTCAACAAATGGACTTAGTTAATGATTAAATAAATGAAAATCTATAAGTTGGACAGAAAATTAGATAAATATGGATTTCTAACTCTTAATTTTCTAACCCACAAAAAATGTAAAAATCATCTTGAAAATTCTTATCTCTTAAAACACAGTTGAATTATCAAATGAAAAAAAAAGTTTTTATTAAAGTTGATAGGGACAATTTAAGTTTCTTTTCTGTCAATTAAAACATTCCCTTATCTATTTAATCACCTATTATGAGTTGATACATTAATCCTCACCATTTTATATTTAATTATTTAAGATTTTTTGTCTTTTAAATAATTACAACCATTCATTTGAAGATTAGAATACCTAAAAATTTTGCAAAATATTTCCATTTTCCATGTAAGAAATTACTGGTAATCTTTAAATCTTCCTTTAGGGACTTTTTAGAAAACTAATCTAGAATATTTTAAAACTTTGAATATTTCAGTTTTAAATATAATTTTTTGTTTTTTCAAGAAAAAAAATATTATCTTTATTAAAAATTCAATACTAATATTTCCATCAGGATGATATAAAGGGTTGCTTTAAATTTAAGTGTGGTCATAAATAATTGAAGTTTAATTCGGTTATGTTTGAATTGAAACTTTTTAAATTATTAAATTCAATAATATTGGTATTCCCTAATGAATTTGAAACCCAATACTTGGTGAAATTTTTACTTTGGTGATTAATATTATTACTAAAGAATTCAAAAACAACTTCATTTGAAGCTATTGTGGGTTCAGCTGTTTCAGTTTATCTTTCTTGAAATAGAAAGGGATCTTTATATTGAAATATATGACCTACAGAATTGAACTCCTTCTAAGTAAGGCTGATTTTATGATTTTATGATTTATCCTGATCTAATAGCTTTTAAACTAATAAATTCCATTGAAAGGCTCCCTTGATTATGAATCCAATCCTCTTCTTTAAAGGTAAGTGATATTTGTTTCATTTTAGGAATTAACTGTATTTTATCTTATTTAATAGATTATTTTAGTTTTCTAATTAATCTTAAAAAATCCTCAAGATCGAGTTCTTCCATAATTTTGTATTATTTGATGATAGATATTTTTTTTTTTTTGGAATTTGAAAGTTGAAAAATTTGAATTTTCATTGAGATTTGGATACAGCTGGGTTTTTTTTAAAAAATAAAATGTAAATTTATTGGGGATTTATGGATTTTTTGATTTATTTTGAAAATGAAATAATACTCTAATTTCATATTTCTTTACATAGGTTATCAGTTATTACCTAGTTTTAAGTTTTCACCAAATTGGTGGATAAATAACCCCATTGGTTATTGTTTTTTATGTACTATAAGATTTATGACTTAAGGAAGTTTCAACTGTAATCAATTTGAGTATTTAATACTAATTTTTAATTGATTTTTCTTTTTTTTTTTTTTTTTTGAGAATTAATCTAAGAATTCTTTCCAATTTAATGTTTTTTATCACTTAACACTTAATTTATTAATTAATTTTTTTCCTAAATAAAATTCAAAAATTTTAAAGATATGATAGTTTAAGATTTTATTTATTTTTATTTTCCATTTTTTTCTGATTTTATTTTAAATGTAGAAGTGTTTTTTTTTTATTTCTTTTTTTGTATTTTGAAATCTATAAATACTTTGGATTTACCTTTAAATAAAAATGTTAACCAATAAATTCATAAATTCTACTATTTAAATTTTTATTAAGAAAATTATATAAGAATTTTTCATTTTTTTTGTAAAAAATTTAAATTTTTTCATACCAAAATAGTAATAAATTTTATTTTTGGAAAAATCCTAAAAATTTCTATTTTTTTGATTTTTTTTTTTTTTTTTTTTTAAAAAAAAAAATAAAAAACTGTTCTTTGAAATTTCAATTTTCAAACTTTTTGAATCAATTTTATAATTTTTTTTAATATGATAAATTTCATATTATTCAAGAGTTAATTCCTCATAATTATATTATCTGAGTAAATTTATTGAAGTAATATTATTAATAAACACCTAGTAGTCTTAATAACAATCAAAAAATAAGAAAATAATGTTTAATATGACAATTAATGATAAATATACTTTATTTTTATATTAAATGGGAAATTCCAAAACATTTTTTGAAAAAAAAAGCACTTCTAACTTGAATAAATCAAATTATGGTTATTTTTATTAAATTACAAATCAATAAATTTATGTAGATAATTTTTTAAATTTTATTATAAATTCATAATTGTGGAGGTTTAAATATTATAAATCATTAGTTTGAAACACTTAATTGAATTTTTGTCTTTTAAAAAATACCACACCTCATCAACTGTGGTATTTTGAGTCACCATAAACCCATTCTTTTGCTCCTAAACTCACAATTATTTATCACATATCCCAAGTATTTTTTGAAAATTTGTGAAACCATAGCTCTTTCTAAATATTTATGCATTTTACCATCAAATTAAGTGAAGCTTCATTTTAAAATAATGTTGAATAATAAATATTTCTTTACTTTTTTTGTATACAAACAGAAGCAATTAAAATAAGTGATTAAAGTTTCAAAATCCAAAATTACCAAATATCTCGTCAAGATCTCTAATAAAATGTGATACTTTAGCATTAAATTTAGAAAATTCTACTTAAATTGAATCTGAAAAGAAAAAATTGAGGATGATATATGAGTTTTTCATGAAATTTAGCAAAAGTAATACCTCAGAACCAGGTGGTATTTTGTCTCTCGTTATACTTTGAAAGCAGCTAATATGGAAAGTCTCCCTCATAGCAAGTTCAATCATAGATAAAGTATTTCAAAACAATTAAAACCACTATCAGAATTAATCATAAAACCAGATATCTGTGGCCCTTTTAAGACTTGGATGCAATGGTAATGGTTCATTGGCTGGGGTAATTGGGGGAATTTTTGGTATCAGAAATGGTGTAGTTCTTCTATGAACACAAAGAGTCATTTAATTTTGAATGCAGCTTAATAAAGCATAAATTTCATGTCTAAATGAGAAAGAAAGTATCAAAATTTCACAAGTTATGCAAGCTAAATGCTTTCTTTGTTGTATTGGTTTTCTTGATGGTAGTCTCATTTAATTATTCCAAAGGCCACCTAATGATTAGAAGCTTAATTATTATTGTAAAAAGAAGTATTTTTATCTTTTTCCTGGCTCATTATTATAGTATAAAATATTATTTCTTTGGATAAAGGGTAAGAGTGAAACTGATGAGTAATTTCTATTTAGTTACTCTATTTCAGTGCAGCTAATATGTGATGGAAATAATTGTTTAATTTAATTTCATGTTGGATTTCAAGGATCAGTAAATAACTCAAGTTCATATAAAAGTATGAGTATTCATAAAAGACTTGAAAGATATTTTTCCAAAAAGAAATACCTTTTGACTAACTCGGCCTATGTAATCTCAATAAATATTTTACCAGAAGACAAATAAGATGAATTAAATAATCCAGATAATAGTAAATTCAAATTATGCCTTGCAAAAAATAAGTAATAGTTGAACATGAAGTTTGAATACTTGAATTTAAATGTTAATCCCTAAGAGAAAACAAAAATTAAATTCAAAATATGAAGCAAGTAAAATCTTTTATCAATTGGTTTGTTATCTGTGTAATTCTTTATAGCCTTTTGGCAAAGATTGGAGATAAATGGGAAAATATTTATGAAGAGAATTATTCACTACCCCTTTAAAATTCACCTGATTTGATCAATAATAGAAATTTATTAAATATTTAGGATCAGATCAATCTTTTGAGATTGAAATGGAGTGAAATTATTTATCAAAGAACTGAAAGGTTTCAAAAAATTCTTTGGAGGTGATATTCAATTTTTAAATCAGTTAAAATAACCCAAATCCGAATTTCTTCAATTTAGAAGGGTGTCTAAAATCAATATCTGCAATAATAATTATTAATAAATTTTATAGTCAAGTTTTTTGAAACTAATATAAAATTTCAATTTTCATTTCAAATTTTTAATAAAAAATTACTAAGGCCTCCAAAAAATTCTATTTACAATTGAACTTTTATTATCAAATCTTCATTAATATAGTGGACTTTTGTATATTGATATTTCAGATATAATTTTGAAGATTACATAGAAACTATTGAGAAGTAGAAGAAATACTATTTAAAATTACGTTTTATAATCAAAAGCTAATTAAGAAATTCTTCAATCATCAAGTTATTTTGAAATATTGATTTTTTTTGGGATAATTGCATTGAAAGTGAGATACTGAAAAATTTTCCACTGTTTCCACCATTGGGATATAAAGTAAAATGTTGTATATTTACAGCACACCAGACCATTTGAAATAAATTTAGGGAATAATTTTGTTTCCACATTTTTTCAATTTAACAAGAAAGTATTTCTGGTTGAAAAAAAAATTTAAAGGAATTGGATTTCATATCTTTTATCTCAATTCATTTAACTAAAAGCTTTGGGCTCTAAAGCTTCCAGGAATTATCAGAAAGGATATTGGATAATTTATCATGTAGAAAAGTGAATCAATGTTTAATTGTATGGGAGGTTATTTTAATATAAGATGAGAATTTAATTGCTTTGGTCATCCAAATGAGGCATAATTACCTTCTTGTTTTATAATCTTTAGAAAAAGGTTCTTTTTATATTTTGAGCCTTGAGTTATATTTTACATACCCAAATATGCCACAATTATCTTAAAAATAAACTCTGAACTATGCATAACCCATAAGTCATGCATATATTCAAAATTCATCATTTTTGATTTCATAAAAGATGAATAACTTTTTATTGAGTAAGTAAATCCATGAATTCAAGGCCATATTTGGATTCTACACAAAATTCCACCCAGGTTAGCTACATAGAGTGAATAAGCTTAAATAAACTCTTTGAGGTTTTAACATGGAAAATACTTCAATACCACATCATCAATACCACATAAAAGATCTGTGAAAATTTTTGTTTTTCTCAATTTCACACCAAAATAATGGGAATGTGAGAAATCCCATGTTACATATACACTAAGAATAGTGTTATTCATGTTTTTGGCACTTAATATTATGGTACACCCATAGTGGATATCTCACTTTAAGCCTGAATTTCTATTTTTGACATAAAAAATAGTCAAAGGGGACAAAAGACATCAAAGAGAGCCAGGGTACCCAACTTCTGAGGCCTCTTAGGCATGGACAGCTCCAAAGCTTGGATCCATGGCTGATCTTGGCCCAATTAGTAAACTAAAACCTTTTGGGAACTTGGTTACCAAGTAAAAACTTCATTATACCATAAGAAAATAGAAAATAAGCTGCTATTTTTACATGCCAAGGAGGTAAAGAGCAGCTTAGACTCCTGTAACCATGTAAATTCTTAATGAATTTCTATGGATAAACCCCAAGAGAGTAATTAAAACCCTTTTTGGACTAGTATTCATTTATTTACCTCATAGCAACCAGCCTTATAGTGCTATTTGCAATTCTATGTAGAAATGAGGTAAAAACTTCAAAAATTCATCAAAAATACAATTCTTAATGAATCTTTCTGAAATTCTCAGTACCAATTAAGAACTTTATAATTCATATATAACCAAAAGGAATCATACTTTCATAAGTAAAATCAAAGGTTTTACTCACAGTCCATTTTTGATGATTCCACGTGAAATACTAAACTTTAAAAATTAACAGAAAATACACTCTGTGATGAAATTTCCAATAACATTGATAAATTTGAGAAATAAATTGCCATTTTTGAATAATTTAAGATTTAAAGTTATTACTCCTTTTATTCTTAACCATAAATGGGTTGGTAGTCACATAAAAGCATCAATTAAGTAATTATGATACTCTTACGTGACAACAGATGATGAAATCAATAATCAATCAATAATCCAGAAAAGGTTTATTGTTTTCTCACTCACTTTTTTTTTATTTTGCTCTATGGAATGCCTCTTTGAGCTGTCTTAGACTCAAAAGAGGCCTCCTCTTGCTGTTTTTTCCAAATCATCACATTATTCTATTATACATTTATTACCAACAAGTAAGTATTAGTTAGAAATTTTTCTTAAGTGTTTTATTCTTTCAGAATCAATCAGAAAGATGTTAAATCATAGAAATCACTTATATATTGTTTTGATACTGTTATATATTCATTTTTGATCCTTTAAATCCACAATTATCCGTCAAATTTCTCTACTTTTATCTTTAATAAGTTCTTTGGAGTATTAGGGAGTGATTTATCTTAATTCTTAAAGTTTTTCTATAGTAATTTTTTTTTTCAAGAATTATATTCATAATTATTCTTACATAGGATAATTATATATTAAAATAATTTCATCATTTTAATAAAGAAGTTTTATTATTAAATACTTCTTATAATTGATTCTAGTAGAAAATTACTGCTTACTGTTATAATCACTAGTAGTGTATAACAAGTAAAAGAAATGATTAATTAATTAATTGTGGCTATAATAATTCTTATCATTATACTGCATAAGATCAGTCATAGTACTGTTGATTAATTGTAATATTATCAACAGCTTCATAGACACATCTTACGTATATGATATCCAAATTCTACTTTGTTTGTGATTGAATTAATTGAGTTCTTAACCTGATGTAAATTCCACCAGAATTCTTTAGCTGATTTATGATGGTATATATTAATTAACTTTGAATTAAATTAAGTTTATCTATGAGAATAAAAGAATTAATGAGGAATAATTATAAATACTAATAATGGTCTGTTGTTTTCATTTCTATTTAGCATGTTCAAATAATGGTTATTTTGAAATGATTTGTGACAATTTCAATCTGACCAATTAATTATTGACAAAAATATTGTGTCTTAAAAATTCTATAACAAGAAAAACCATTCAGATTAAAACTAATTATGTAGAAATAATTATTATTCATGATAATGGGAGTGTTCAATATAAAGAATCCCATATTAAAATAATGGGGTATTCAACACCTAAATACCACTGTAAGAAATTTAGGGTTTTCAGTCAGCAATTACATGGTTTTTTAAGTTAGTCCCCTGGTAATTTGTCAAGATATGACTTTTTTTTGAAAATCCAGGATTTCAATATTTAAAAAAGTAAATTGAACCTAACTCAACAACATTTCATTCCCCAACCAAAAAAAAATCCATCCCTCAACAAAACATTTTCACAGGAAAAACCCAAATTGACTTAAAAAGAATTTTCCTCCACAAATTCATTTTATTTTTCTCTTCAAAAAAAGTTTATTATTGATTTCTAAAATTGAAATTATTTGCATATAATTTTTTTTGAACCTTCAAAAAAAATCATTAATTTTTAAAACAAAATGGAGCTCAACCCAATTATTTTAGTTATTCTACTGATTGATTTCTTTTTAATTACATTGATTTTCAATAATTGTTAAAAATTTCAACTCTTTGAAATTAAATTTTTAAATTTTTCAAAACAATTTTTTTAGCTTCAAAATATTTTTTCATTTTATTATTCTTTATAATCATAATATAAATTGAATTTTGGGATTCAACCAAATTATTTCAATGATTTTAATTATGGATTTATTTCTAATGAAATTATTTTTCATAATCTCTAAAATTTTCAATTTTTTTAATTCTAAAAACCATTTATTGGATTTAAAATGTTTTTTCTTTGAAGTAAAATATTAATTTATCAAAAATTTCTCCATAAAATAATGAAATAAGTTTCATTTTTTAACACAAACAAGTTAATTCAAGAGTTTAAATCTTGTGAAACAAAATTAAAAGTACTAGAGAAATATATTGAATGCCTTCAAAATAAATATTATTATTTATATTATAATTTACTCATTTTTAACAAAAAGAATTTCTCAAAGAATTGAACTTATTCTCAACCTAACTACTTGAGATTCAACTTAAATTACAGTTAGAAAACTTTCTTTTACCTTTACTTTTTCAAATTAGTTCAATTAAAATAAATAAATCAATAAGTGAGACTTATAATTTCTATGAATTCAATCTAATAATATTTAGTTTCAAATTCAAAGTCAATCTTTGATAAATAATAATTTTCTCACATTCTAAACTTAATTTATCCCTAGTTTGAATGTTTACAATAATGTAAGAAAAAAAATTTTGTTTTCAAATTTTTCTAAAATACTTGAATATTAAATCAAATATGTATTTATTAAAGTATAAATTCTCTTAGTGGAGTATTTAACAAATTGATTCTGGTATTCAATTGTTTGGAATTCAGTATTTGGAACCAAAAACCTGGGTTTTTAGTGCAAATTTAAAATATAGCAGAATTTTCGGCATGTTATTTCTGAAAATCAAGAAATTAAATATTGTATTTTATGACAAGAATCAACATTTTTAAATTGGGACTTCTTATATTTGGCACCCCCTAATAATAAGATTAAATATCTAAAAAATAAAAAACAATAAAAGGGATTCGGAAGTTAAATTGAATATATTCTTCAGCAAAGAAATCATGGAAAGAGTAGGAATATATTGAAATTGATTAAATAGAATATTTAACCCCTAATCTCAGATAAAATTTTTATCAAAGTCAAAGAGAGAATTTAAAAGTGGAAAAAGTAGTCAATTTGGGTTTGATAAAAGAGTAATTTTTTTACAAAAGCTAGAGTTTATAGTAAAGATGATTGAATTAGTTCATATGAATGATTTATTTTGAAAATATGATGTAATTTTTTTAATTTATATTAGTTAATATCATATTATTGGTGGAAATATATTCTCAATTTACTAAATTTTATAGGCTAAAATTTAGCTGAAAATTGTAAAAAAATCAGAACTCCTGAGATTGAATCTTATGATGTATCTAGTTTTAACCAAAACTTTATTTCATAATTATAATCTTATAGTAATTTCAATTTTATTGAGACAAATTCCTCAACATAATAATTACTAATGCTTAAAAAAATACTCAGAGATTCAGTATAGATAAAAAAATTACAAATCAAGAATTATTAATAAGCTGCATAACTCCTTACAGCTCTGCTACAGACTTTGCTGAGTTAGCCATGGCAACTGTTAAATCAAACTTTCCTTCTTTTTCATTTAAATTACAGATTCTTTTCCCACTTATCCTTCTCACATTTTTTCTGAATTTGAGATTTTGATTCTTCAAATTTTCTCTGTTAAATTATTTTCTTTTCCTGAAAGTTTGATTCCTTTTTTATTTTCTCTCTAAAAGACAATATCCAATATTTTTTCCTGTTAACCTTGATTAATTTTAAAAAATTCAGGATTTTCTCTTTCCTCCTTCCATTTTAATCTCTCCCATTTCAAGCAGGCATTGTGTTTTGTATAACATAATAAATCTTTTTTTAATCAGATTCTGTATGTATCTCTATTAAATAATTTCAAGAAAAAGATAACCTTTTTTTATATAAATCCATTAAATTGGTATATGTTTTTTGATGATTTGTGTGACCAACTAAGAATATTAAAATTCTTAGAAGATCTGATCAAAGCTCTGGTTCTTGTAAGGTTTTCTTTCTGAATTATTCCCCCATTATAATTATTGGCCTTATTATTTTTCATGGAGTTACTAGTTATACTATTATAATAGTTTTTAGTACCATTTTAAACTGCAGTTTTACTTATATCTTCAACCTGTCATAGGTATAATTCAGTATTCTTAAAATTTGTATATATGACGTATGCTTACATATTATGAAAAGAGGCTATTTTACTTCAATCTCCAATAATAGCTTGCTATAAATATTGGAAAGATGGTTCTATGGTGCTTTTCTCCTTCTAATTTCAATAAGATAAACCTAAGAAATAAAATGATAAATGCACATTAATACACTATCCACTTAATAGTTTTCTTTGGCTTACATATTGAAATTTTTTTTGATTCTTGTGGTAAAACTTCAGAATTTATGCCTACATATTTTGCATTTCATGAGGCTAAAGGAGTTAATTTTGGCTTTTACTCAAGCATAACATTCATTTATTTAAGTCGAGTACAAATAAAATCAATCTTTTGAGCTATTTTGTGAGCCTGTGTGGTATTTATAACATACCCATAAGGCCACAAATAGCTTTTTAGACAGTTTATTTAGTCTTAAAAAGATATATAAAGTTAGTTTAAAGCAAAAATTAACAAAAAAATAAGCTCAAATTCATTTCTGATAAACAAAGTTATAGCTATTATTTCACTTTTGGATTCTAAACAAAAAATAACCTAGATTAGACATATAGGGTGTTATACCCAAAATAATGATTTCTTATTTTATTAGAAGATTTAATAATCTCACAGTAAAATTGCACCATTTAAGTATTTTTTCAAAAAAAATAAATTTAAACTTGAATTAAAAGTTGCATAAGGTTTATGCAAAATTACCAAAAAATTTAGTTAAAATTGAGGTTTGAATTATATTTACTTAATTGGCTAAGAATTTATCATAGAGGATTTGAATCTTTAATGGGATCAATTTAAATTTATTTGAAGCCAAATAAATAAAATGGGAAAATCCATTCACAAAGGCAGGAAAAATGAAAATAAGCTAAATAGAGCCATGGTATCAAGCTTTTTGGATCTTCAAGGACTAAATTAATGTTTTCCACCTGTATTGGAGAATTTTTAGCCTTTTTTAAGATTTAATATTAGAAATTTATTGAATATTAAAGCTTAAACTTGTTTATCCCCAATTTTGACAGGAATTACAAGATTTCAAAGGGTAAATCCCCATATGAATAATTTTAATCAAGATTTTGAAAAATTTAAGAGCTTAAATAATTTTAAAATTTAAAGATATAAGTTTTACAACCTTATAAAAAGTTAAGTTTTGGTGTGAATTACTATTTTATGTAAAAAAGTAACAATAAATTCAAAAAATTCATTAAAAATTCAATTCTAAATGGATTTTTTTTTGAAAATTTAACAAAGATTAAAATTAAATTTTATCTTTTTATAAGTTAAATTTAAGTATCCTTTTTTTTTTAAACAAGCTTAATTTTTAATCAACCTTTAAATTAACTTATTTAATTATTCTAAAATAAAATTAAAATTTCTTTAAAAATAAATTAAAAAATTAAGTTTATAATATTTTCACTTAAAAGTTTATTTTTAAGTGTTTCATTTGATTAAATTAAATATAAATAAGCTTATTTTATATTTAAACTCAAAATAATTAACCCAAATAAAATTAAAGTTACTTGGAATTAAGAATAACACTGGTAACTTTAAATTGAAATGAAAAATAAGCTAGCTTAAGTTAAGACCCTTATTTTTAAGTATGGTTTTTAATTTTTGACCTGAGAAAACCCTCTATATCCATTATGAATCATGAGAGATTCTTTTAAGGCATAAAAAGAGCCTTTCAATAACTGTTTTTGTCCATCATCATTAAATCAATCAAATGAAATATTTAAATAGGTAAAGTTTCATTAAATATAAAATCTTAGTATTAAAAGTAATTTTTAATTATTTCATTCTTTATGAATTTTAAATTGAATAATTTGAATAATAGAATTAATATTATATTGTTTTAATCACCAATAAGAAATTTTATCTTACAGAATTGATGTCTTAAATATCTTTTAAAATCTGCAAATTAATCTAAAGACTTTGAAAATCTTATTTTATCATATAAAAAATATTATATTTCTTTAAAATATTGTTTTTTTTTTGTTTTTTTTTTTCATCTTATAGACATTATTTAATACTATAACTGTTTTTTTGGACTTATTGTATTAAATAAATATTATAAGTAATTTTTCACTGAATTTCTATATCTTTTTTATCTAGTATTAGTTTTTTTCATACATAATTTCTCTATAAGATTTATCTCTGCACAGTCTGTTTAATATCTATATCATAATTTATAAGTTAATAAATATCATTATTTTCCACATATAAATGTGTCATTAAGTGCTTTTATATTTCTTATCATTATAACTTTCAGTGAATATAATAAGAATATAATAATTATAATTTGTTATAATTATTAAGATTGTTATTATTATTTAATTACTTAAGAATAATTAATTGTCTATAATATTTAATTATATTATATTTTCTACTTAGGAAAGTCATAGTACTCTTAATATTTGTTACTATTATCAAGGGTTTCATAGGCAAAAACTTACATATTGTTTCAATACCCTTTTGAGGATCATCAGGATTAATTCCACATCCGGCTTTTGTTGAGAATAACTTTTCAGTCCCTTTTTTTTTTTGTATGTTCTCCATTTCTAACATAGGTTGGTTGCACTAGATTCAATCAATTTCAAGACTTTATATCAACCTCATCTGCTATCTGGTGAAATCTATTATGTTTAGAGGAGGGTGACCAACCTATAGATTTTTCTCCTGTGGTTTAAAAAAAGAATCAATTAGGACTTCACTGACAGTAAATTAATCATACACAAGTAATTGGAAGTTTTAAAATAATGTGATACTTTTGAATCAGATGATATTGTATTTTTTGATTAGTGTAATTTGATCCATTGTTTTTTGTGTGCCATAGTGATGTAAAAAATTGAACAAATTAATTCTAAGTATTTTTGACTGAAATAAATTGAAATAAAAAAAATAAACTGATAAAATAAGTAAGTTTCACCTGTTTGATTTTTGGAATAAGGATTTGGTTGAAATCCTATGGTAAATCAGCTAAAAAAAGTCAGTATTTTGAGAATAAAAATTAAGTTTTTTTAAATCAAAATTTCTGTTAAAATTTTGAATAAATAAAACCCATTATTTATTATATTTGAACCACAATAATGAAATCTTATTAATTATTCATTTATTTTTTTTGAAAAAAAGCATATACCTAGTTTTTTAACTTTAAAATTAAACAGATTCTTGATTTTTTTTATCAAATGAATCAGAGTCTCTTCGAGTAATATGTTTCAAAAATTGAAAAAAAACTTTAAGGTTTCTTTTTGAGTCTATTCCATTTATTTGGGCTTCAAGTATAAAGCTCCTTATGGAATTAATGTTGGATGGAGTAAAGAATTTTTAACTATTTCAATAAAATTTTCAAAAATACAAACTAGAAATTTTTCATTAAATTTCCAATTTTATTTGAGATAAATTCCAAAATAAAAAACCAAATTTACTATTACTTATTTTGATCTTGAGACTTTTCTTTTATAAAAATGTGAAAACATATAAGGAATGAAGCTTAAAGATATCTCCAATTGAATCTATCATTTTTTATAA
This sequence comes from Austropuccinia psidii, assembly GCA_023105745.1. Lineage (NCBI taxonomy): Eukaryota > Fungi > Basidiomycota > Pucciniomycetes > Pucciniales > Sphaerophragmiaceae > Austropuccinia > Austropuccinia psidii. The sequence goes on from JALGQZ010000011.1 coordinate 40,836,488, forward strand.
AATAACAACCAAAATTAAATTGAAGAACTTTTTTATATAGGGGCTGTGAATAAATTTTTTGAAAAATAATAAAATTTACTTTAAATAAATTATTTAGGTATTTAAATTATATTTTTCCAATGAGGGTCTCCACAAATAACATATTTCTGAGTCCAATGTAAATCTTTTGAGAATTTATTTTCCATGGACACTGATCCAAGAAGTGCTTCAATAACTATTCCAAAATACTAAAAAAAATTCTTCCTAAAATAGCCAAATCATTCTTGTGGATTGTTTTCAATTTAATTCTGTGTTCTGTGGTTCTTACACTAATAGATTAGATCTACTGTAAAGCTATAGCTATTGATTTTCAGATTAACTTCATCTTTTGTTGGAAAAAATAAAAGTTACTGTATTGATCAAAAACTTTTTTTCTCTATGTTTTCTAAATTTGATTCAGTTCTATAGTATAAAGTAGACTTTATGCTAACCTAGTGATATAAATATGATGATAAAGGTTACTGGGGAAGCTAATCAAGTAAAAAAATAAATGATAGTATAAAACCCAGTCAGTTTTGAGGATTTATTTATCATCCTGGTTATCAATTATTAGCCTAATATCTGAGTTAAATTTAGGTTTATCAAAAGAGCATAACATCAAGGAAAGGTTATTAATCAAATAAAAAACTCAAAATAAAAAAAATTGAAACTTAAAAAATATCATTTAATTGATTTCTATGTTTAAGATTAAATTCTTAATGTAAATAAAAACATACATAAACTCCTCATAATATTTGTTCAAATCTTAGGGAATATTTATTATAAACTTTCTTTTTTTACTTTTTTAAATTATTGAATTATTCAAATTAAAAAAGAAAATTAGGTATAGATTGAATTGAAAAAGTGAGATGATTAAAAATTACGGAGAACTATGGAACAAAATTAATCAGAAAAAAAAAAACTTTCCCCTTGGTAGAGATCACAGAAGAAAATAGTACACCAGGTAATCCCCTCAGCCATTGATCCATTGTTTTATGCATCAAATTCAGATGAAAAATATTTCTTGAATGCATATGATTCAATTTCAATGAAATTGATTTGAGTTTGAAAAAAAAATTCAATTTCCTACATTCCTTGACCCAAATTCTGAACCCATTCAGATATTTCTATCAAAATATCACTCATGGGTACAGTTTTAAATTTTATCTGTTGTAAGGAAGAATAGATTTTATTTTAACTAGCTAAATCTATTTAGGAGGAATAACTATGAGAAATATGAGCTACTTTTTGAGTTGATTCCTGGTCAAGATTAGCCTCTGGTATGTGTGGTGATGGCCCTTATCCTATTTTGCACCTTTGAAATAAAGATTCTCTCTTCATCTCTAATTATCAGAGTCTAAAAATCTAGCCACTTAAACAGTAAATGAAGTACTTAATCAGTTTCTGTAATTAATGTATGCACCAGAAACCAGTGTGTGACTTTTGTTAAATGATTTAAGAAAAAAAACAAATAGTTTGTTTTCAACCTTTTTATATTCATAAATTATGGTTTAAACTGTGAAAAAATATTGATTAAAGAAATTAAACAAATTTCAAGAAGATTTAAATAAAAGAAAGTTACTCTTATCTGATATTTTTTTTTAAAAACAAAAAGTAAAGAGAAAAACTATTTTATTTTATTTTTATTATTTTATATTCTAATATTCCACTTTAAATCAATTATCCAAATAAAAAAAACTTTCAATTATCTTAAAACAGTACTTTTATCATTCCTTCAATTTGATTGATGAACTTGAGCCTCAAAATTTTCTTATAAAGACTACCTCCCCTCAGTGTTATGGTGCAATTTCAATACTTTAATTTAATGATAGAAAAAATAAAAATTGAAAATTATAATAAAATAATTAATTAATCTTTATTTTTTGTTGTTGAAGCCTTAAAATGAACTATTTATGTTAATTTTAAGCCAAAATTGATTTAAACTACATTTGTCTAATTAAATTTTGTTTTTGGTCTAGTGTTGCCTCTAGTCGCGGTTGGTCTTGGTGGGATTAGCAATAGAGTTTAGGATTTCGATTTGATCTTGATCTGTCTCACTGGTTAAATCTTCAACTCTCATCCTCGCCTTTGGGTTATCATCTTCATCCTCATCATGTCATCCAATCTTCATCAGACCGATTCAAAACCAAGTACTAGATCAAGTATCCCTTTGAACGATTCATCAAATCAAACCTTTCATCAACCTAATGGAAATCATGGTGGAAGTAGTTTATTACTCAGATTCTTTCAATCTGATTTCTTCAACGTTCATTTAGCCATTGCTTAGTGAGTACTTGATCCTTTCTTTCATCTTTTAAAGGCTCTCATTAACTCATCATACATTACTTCTTGTTGAATTTTTAGTCTCAAAACATATTCGGATTCGATTGGAATTACTTATTATTTAATAAATAGATTAAATGAATTTTCACCTGATCAAATTGATTTTTATTGGCCTCAATTGTGGTAAGTTTTGATGATTGATTGATTGATTGATCGATTGCTCTGAATTGATAGATTGATTAATGATTTGGTCATTGTTTTTTAGTCATCTATTGATCTCTAAACCAACAGAGAGCTTTGCACTTGAGAATTTTATCATCAAAAAATCCCAAAAATCTACTCATTTGGCCATCAAGGTTCAAATCCTTTCTTGAATTCAATTTAATCTAAGCTGATTTAATTTGATTTGATCCATCTTAGACACTTTGGTACCTTCAAGCCTCTCTTTCAGATTTGTCTTCAAATCCTTCTTCAACTTCTTTCTCAATCTGTCATCGAACATTTAATCGCATTCAGTCTATTATCTTCTCTGATCCAATCCTTCAATCATCTGATCAGCCTCTATTATCTCATCACTCAAACTTCAAATCAAATCATTCAAATCTTTCAATCAATCAAACTAACCATCATCATCCATCTAAATACCCACCTAAAAACTATTTGAAACAATTTCAAAAACTCACTCGGGATCAGTTAACTAAACTCAAAGGTGGTAAGATCTCAGAAAAAGTCCTACCAACCACAGTAGGACTTGGAATCTTGATGGCTAGCATTGGTCTTCCATCATTAAATCATCAAAGCGGTCATGTACCTATCGATCAAGCAAGACATTATCATCAATCTATCATCATCAGTTCAGGTGATAAAATCAAAAAAGCTAGTAATGAAAATGATGACTCTACAAGTGAAGGTGAAACTTACCATTCTAACCTTAATCGACCGTCATCCAAATCATCTCTCGATCATCAATCAAATCATTTTAATCGAGCTAGATCTAATTCAACTGCTTATCGAAATTCTCAAAACTCTCAATTCCCCATCTCAAACACCCCATTCCAATCCAAATCCACTCACTTTAACTCAAATCCATCCTTAAATCCTCCCCGTCATCTTTCTAGCTCTCTTTCAACTCGTCATCTTTCTCCCTCAATTAAATCAACTCCAGATTATACGCCCGGTGTGCCATTGACCAATCACTCGCTTTCTCATCTTAATTCATCATTTGATCCTTCATCCTCAACTAGAAATTGGTCTCTAGAATGGTCTTATGATTCAATCTCTTCTTTAACAATTCTCACAGCTCCACCATCACTATCTACTCACCATTCGAATTCAATCTCTACTTCTACTTCTACCACTCATCCTCCTACCAGTCCAGTACTTGCGTCTTTGCCTATTCATACACCATCGGGACTCTCATTATCATCTACTATAACCTCATCATCACCTTATAATTTACAATTTTCTAAATCTACTCTTGTTTCGGATTCTTCATCACGTCCTCGGCCGTCTACGGCTATCACTCAATCTGCACCTTCCTTACCTGATACCTTATTTAGATCTAAACAACTTCATTCTGCCAGTCTTCTTGGTCGAAATGGCCATGCTCAAAATCGGTTCGTTTTTTATAACTTTATTTCTCCTGTTCTTCCTTTTTCCACTTGTATACTAATGACTCATTTAGTGAAATCCCTCTAGAGGTTCTGAACCAAGTTCTTAAGTCTCAATCAATGAGAACTCAGTTAGAATTAATCACCAGTCTTCAAGACATTTCAACTAGATTAATCGTGGTGCCAAAGAAAGCGCGTCTTTCTGCCTTACGCGCTGAACTAACCGTATTAAATCATAGCCTTCCAAAAGGCTGTTGTTTAGGAATGTATTGTAATGGCGATTGTTGTGAGGGAGTAGATCTTGAGTCAAATAGTTGGATCGATCAAGTTTCACCAAATTCTCAAAAACAATTTTCACCAGTAATAAGCCCAAACACTAAACCGACAAAACCTCATCATCGCGTTGTGAGAATATCACCTAACGAATCAGTTGTTCTCAACTCTGCAGATCGAGTCCCTTTCTTAATTCATGTGGAAATTCTAGAAGATCATCTTGATTTTGATCCAAATAGAAGATCAAATCATGAAGATTTGAGAAAAGCCTTAAAAGATTCAGCCCTTTTCTCAAATAATAATTCATTCATTACTAGTAATTTATCATCCTTGACCGAATCATTCTCAAATCCAAATGAGGAAGCTCAAGATCAAACTCATACCCAACATGGTCTCTCTCAACTCAAATATGAACCTAACCACATCAAAAAATTACCATCTCATACTGACACTGAATCATTCAGCGTGCTTGGTTTGGCTTCTGGTTCCTCTCATACTAATGGTGGTAAGTCTTTGTTTTTGCTTTTGATCAGCGACCCACTTTTCCTCTTATTTTTAATGGTAATCAGATTTCCGTCAATCTCGTAGTTAAGACTACAGAGTTCATTAACGCTCATTCTACCACCACTGTTATTAATGAGAGTATCATCATTAGTCCTGGTTCTCGACAATTTACTGAAAGTCCAAAAGGCTTTGAATCAACCAACACTTCATCAGTTTGCTCACAGTCCACTTCTGATAAAGCCATTTTGTCTTCTGAGCTTGTCTCAACCTTACCAGTCCGTATAGATGAAGAAATGGATTTAGTCGATCAGATTTATGGTCAGGACTCAAACTCTGGTTGCAATTCCCAAAGGCTTTCAGATGAGCAAGAATTGTCTGGTTATTCAGATCAATCCCTCTATTTACCTTCAGGATTTCAAAACAAGGCCCTTGATGAACAGGTATGGGAGCGAGCCGGTGAGTCCCGCAAGGGGTCATTGAAACCTTTGCAAAATGGAAATCAAACTGCAATTTTTCAAGAACCTAAGGCCGATGGGATTTTAGAATCTACAAAACCTTTTAACCATTCCAATAATTCAGACCATCAATCAAATTTGCCAAAAATCGACCAATTGAATCTTGACTCAGTTAATAAGTCATCACAAAATCTTTTGCGACCCACAACTATAAAGCTTTCTTCGCATGATCGCAAAACAATGACATTAGATGAATACGCTGAAAGAATGAGAATGGCTGCTATCATGCTAGCTCAGCTGAATGAATCACAACAGCCCTCTCAAACGCTTACCATGACATCATCGAGTGCCGCTGGAATGGTTGTTGGTGGTGCGATTGGCTTAGGGGCAGGATTTGTGGGTGTGACAGTCGGTGCTGGACTCGGAGCAGTTGTAAGTCGTCGACTTGCCACTCAGAGTGTACCAGTGATTACATCACCAATTGGAAGACAACATCGGTTAGGAAACAACTCTACAAGTCGAAGTGCTCAAGAGATTAATGCGCAGGTAACCTCAATTCCAACGACAAAGCTTGATGAACAGAATCTGACTTCATCAGAACCTAAGTCAGTTGACTTAGAGACTTCAAAGGCATCATCAACAAGTAGTGGCCTCTTGCCAATGTCACGCCACAAAGTATTAACACCACAACAGAGTCAGTCCATTAAAGATAAGATCATGGCTGAAATGATGGCACTTGAGCAAGAACGGATGGAGAGAATGGAATTGGATAATTTTAATCACAAGCGTGGTGGTCATTCTAGCTTGTCAAATTTGCATCAGCAAGAAGGTCCCAATAAGTTTACGACTAAAAATAAGAATGAAGCAGATGAAGCTGTAGTCATGAAGGTTGTAAATGAAGAAGACCCTTCAGGGAAAATGTTGGGAGAATCGTGGATTGCAAAGAAGAATCGAATTCGAGCTAGTTCACCCTACGGTCATTTACCTAATTGGAATTTAGTTTCATTGATTGTTAAAACTGGTGCTGATCTAAGGCAGGAAGAGTTGATTACTCAATTAATTAAAGAGTTTGGAAGCATTTGGAAGGAGGAAGAATGTGATGTTTGGGTGAGATAGTCAGTCTTGCTTTATTAATTGAAAAAGTCATTCAGATATTATTGATTGAATATATATTTTAAAATGAACCTATATAGTTATCGAATCATGGTTACTGGAGAATCTACAGGATTAATGGAAACAATCGTAGATGCTGTATCAATTCATTCTTTGAAAAAGTCAGCGTACTCCAAAATCTCAAAGGATCGCGGCCAAAATTTACCAAATTATACAGTATATGATTATTATGTAGAAGTAAGTTAAAATAACTCAAAACTAAGCCTGAACTCTCAAATTTGTCCTGTTTTCCTGACGAGACTGAATATGTTAGACATTTGGTAAACCAGAATCAAGTGAATTCAAGAAAGCTCAAGATTGTTTTATGAGATCATTGGTAGCCTATTCGATCATTTCATATATTTTACAAATTAAAGATCGGCACAATGGGAACATTTTAATTGATAAAGAAGGTCACGTTATTCATATCGATTTTGGATTTGTTTTATCAAATTCACCAGGATCGTTAGGGTTCGAGATGGCCCCCTTTAAGCTTAATCAAGACTATTTAGAAGTTTTGGGTGGATTGAATTCCTCAAGATTAGGGCCATCGGCATCAAATCGGAACAAATGGAATGAATTTGTCAGTTTGTTTAAGCTTGCTTTTAAGAAGTTAAGAAAACATGCAGAAAGAATCATAACAATTGTCGAATTGATGCAAATTGGTGAGTTTTCAAGCGAGAGTTGGAATTTCTTTTCTCATGAATAATCTTGCTATGAACTCATTTTATTTTTATCTTTGCAAAATCAACAGAATCTAAATTACCCTGTTTTAGCCAAGGAGAATCAACAATTAAGAATTTAAGAGAAAGGTTTCAATTAGCTCTAACATCTGATCAAGTTGATGAATTTGTAGAACGGTTAATTTTAAGTAGTGCAAGTTCAGTTTTTACAAAACTTTATGATTCATTTCAATATTATAGTCAAGGAGTTTTGGTTAGTTAAGGTTTTTCATATATGTACTTCTCGCAGGAGTTTTCAAGCTAAAGTATGAGCTCTTTCCGTTTCCTTTTAGTGATAAACGAGTATAGCCATGTATAGAGAGAAAGCAAATATATCTCAAAAAAAAAAGATTGAAAACTTTTATGAAAATTGAAGATTTAATGTGGACAACTATCGAACAAGTCTGTAAATACATACATATACAGTTATGTTTTTTGTATGTTCAAAAAGCGTTTTTAAAAAGAACTGTTACCATGTAATGATTATTGGGAAATCAACTTTTTATCCTTGAAAATTATGTTTTAATATATTGATATACTTTTTTTTAATTAAATGAAAATGTTTCTTTGTTTATACTAACACATAAAAAGTAATTCATCAACAATACCAAACAGGATTTCATGTGTTGGGACCAATTTCAAGTTATATTAATTCATTTGAATTGTATTTTCTTACTTTTTCAACAAGAAAACAACTAAACACGATGATTCAATGGGGCAAAAAATATGGTGCGCAGAGTAAACTTAACTGTTCTTCATGTTATACATGTCTAGTTGAAAGGGATTTTTTAAGGTGTTCCAAGTCACTTAACTAGCAAAATAGCCAACCTGAATATGCCAGTCCTGAAGACCAGGTTGGCCGGGTTAAAAAAACCTTAGAATTGTTTAATGCCTATCATTCTAGTCAGTAAAGCCTGCCTACAAATGGTTGATTTTTTTGAATAACAATAATTAAAAAAAAATTAATTGAATTTAATTGAATTTAATTACAGAAATCTCTGTTTTGCTTATTTAGTATTACAATTTAAGCTATAAAGCCATTTTTTTATCAAGTTTAATAATAATAATAATACAGTACAGTACAGTGGCCCGAAGCATATATTCGGACACTTTTTTTCCAAAAAAAAAAAGATCAAAACACTCTTGGCAGACTTATTTACAAAACTCAAATGTGGCTTGTTTTCTCAATATTTTGTTTCACCTGATATGATGCATGTTTATGGATTACACTGCTTGTACAAACAAGGCTATTGATAGTAGTTCTGCTATAGATAATAATTTTATTTGTAACTAGGCAAAGAAGATGAAATGCAAGGAATATTTATGCAAAAAATAAGAATGTGCCATGAATTTTTGGCTTAAAAGCAGAGGATAAAGAGCCTAGCATCTGGTAGGACCTCCATTGTGATCTATTACAAATTGCATGTGTTCATGCATTTTGAAGAGGAGGTCTGCAAGGAATTGTGCAGGAAGGTCATTCCATGCACCAAAAATGGCTTCTCACAATTTTGCAATTGTGCAGGGGTTGTAGTGCTTGATAATGTGTGATTTCATCTTGTGGCAAACATTTCCAATGGGGTTGAGGTCTGGAGAGTGTGCTGGCCAAGGGAGCTTTGTGATTACATTGGCCTTGCACCACTCATTTGACAGCCAAGCGGTATGAATGGGGGCCCCATCTTCCATCATGGCAATATTTTGGTGGCCTTGAATATATGAGGCATTGGCCATATTATTGAAGAATGGAAGGAGAACAGGTTTGTATACTTTCTCAATGAATGCTTCTACATTGAGTGGTCCCTTGGTGGTGCCAACAAAACATGCCCATATCATGATTGATTGGCATCCGGATCAATGGTTAACTTGCAGGTTGGCAAGATGATACTTTTTGTTTGGAGTACACCATGCATGCACCTGGTTGCCTTTCTTCCCTAGTTCAAATGATGAATCCCCATTGATTGGGATTTCAAAGATGAAACTTCTGTGTGAATCCCAAGTGACAAACAAAATCAAGTTGATGTAGGTAGGGTTTTTTGGGTGCCATGCACAATCTTTTGCCAAGATTGTGGATTTCTTTGCTGACAGTATGACTCAATATCACCTTGGGAATTTTATCCACTGATTCCGCAAGTGTGGCTTGTTGGTGGTCCACTAAATATGCATCAAGGTTGGCATGGTTATTGTTATCCAAAATAGTTTCCCAATCAGGTTTGTTGTTGTTCTTGCAGTGGCCTTGTTTCTTGTATCAATTGATGATACCCCAAACAGTTGACTTTGCCACATGTGTGGCATTGGAGATCCCTCTAATGGATACTACTGCTTTCCTCATACCAACAATCTTCATCCTTGGCTCAACATCAACATATGGGGCCATTAATCTATTTTGCATCAATCTAATGAATAAAGAGAGAGACAAAAATCCATCAGCTATATCAAAAAATTAGGAACAAAATTTGCTTAAATTTGATATTCAATGTGGACACCTTGTAGAAAGAAAATAATATATCAAACTTCTTCTCAAAATGGGTTATTTTAAGAAGAAAACCTAGACATGCAGATGAGATATAACAATGAGAGAGAGATGATACTTTAGAAAATAAAACAAAACAAAAAGGGGAGAGGGATCAGAAATAAAAAGAAAAGGAGGACAAGAAACAACAGAAAGAGAAAGAGAAAGATCAAGATCAAGAAAAGGAGCCAAGTGAATAATCATGAGTCTGAAAAATATCAATTGAAAACAATCAAAAATGATTGTGTGCAGTTTGCATGCATTGTATCCATGCAGGTAATGATCAAAATATATGCTTTGGGCCACTGTAGAATAAGTTTCACAGAAATTCTCAATACATACAACTTTAATTATTAATTTTTTTATATTATAATGTAAAAATGTACATATTAAATTTATTAAAAATTAATGTTTTTATATAATTAAAAAAAATAAACAAAAATATATAACTTAAATTTAATTAATCAAAACTTTAAAATATAAAATTTTAAAAAATATTAATTTATATATTTATTTATAATTAAATTAAAATAAATTTAATAAAATTTTTTTTTAAAAAATTAATAAAATTATAATTAATAAATTTATTTTATTTTCCTTTTTTTTTTTTTTTTTATTTAAAAAATTTTTAATATTAAATAATTTTTTTTTTTGATTTATTTATTTAATTTTTTTCTATAAAATTTTTTTAGAATTTTAGTTTTTAAAAAAAAAAATCTATAAATTAATTTCAACTTTTTTTTAACTATTATATATATATATATATATATATATATTGTGTATATATATTGTGTTGATAAACCCACATAAGATTTTAGTAAAAAAATGTAAGCCTTTATGTGTTTTTTACCAATTTTTGGCCAAAAACACATAAGTTACCTAATTTTTTTTTTTTAGAAAAAATTCCTCTGGCTCAGTTTTGAGTTTTTTTTTTTTTTTTTTTTTTTTTTTTTTTTTTGCTGTTTTTTTTTTTTTTTTTTTTTTTTTTTTTTTTTTCAACATGGGATATCAATATCCCCAAAATTTTTTTTCAATTTTTTTTTTCTTTTTTATTGGTCAAATTTTTCAAATTTGGAAAATTTGACAAAATTTCATATTTTTTTTTTTTTTTTTTTAAAAAAAAATCATTTCAAAATCTTCCCAATTATGAATTTCTTTATTTTTTTTTTTTTTTTAAAAAAAAATGAAGAGTTGAATCTAAAAAATTAAAAACTAGAAGCTCATAATTTTGGGGGATTTTTTTTTGGTGGGACAAGTAAAGGCACAAAAAAAGGTTTTTTTTTCATTTTTGTAATATGACTATTTTTAAGTAAAAATGTGACACATGTTTTATAAAAAATGAGAATTAGGTGAGATTCAAGCAATAAATAGGACTTAGGAGGGGGCTAAGTGGCAGAAATTGGATATACAAAAATAAAACAATCTGAATCAACCTCCAAAATAGTTGGTTTCTTCTGAGGGGGGGAGGAAGATTGGACAAATTCAACAACCTGTGTTTCTTAAATTTATCTTCCCACCCCAGGGCTTGTGGTTAGGAATGAAATTTTCAATTCACAGTAAAGGAGGGTAATGAATAAACTTTAGAAATGATGATATCCAATGGAACAAAATGAGAACAGCTATCCAAGAAGCAGATGAAAATGGGTGGATTGTCATTTAGAGGACAGAAATAAGGGAAAAAGGAGAAAGATTGGAATGTGGAATAAATGAAAACTGCTCTTTGATACTTATTTGCAATTGGATCTCCCATATCAGGCATAGAAATCAAATTTCTCTTTGGAGCCTGGCCAAAATCTTCATACCAATCAATTCTGTTCAAATAAGAGGATACTGAGGAAATCAAAGTGTTCATGGCTTCATAAAGGTCTTGATTTTTTTAATCTCTTCAGATAAGTAACATCTGACATCAGCCCATTGATCTTGAGTCTTTTAAACGTAGTGGGATAATGTTCTGTAGCTAAGGCTTCCATCACCCTGGACATTGATGGACTTGAAGGTATATTTCAATATAAACTTGGGTGGGTCTTCTGAGCCAGGTACCTGATAAAAATAGGTTAAAAAAATTCATCAGATTAAAATGAACAAAAGAAATATACATTAAAAATAATCAGAAACTCACAAAGAGCTTGGATCATTAATCACTTGTGTGATAATTGCTTTGGAAATGCTCACAGGTCAATGGAATTGCATAATATATCTTCAAAGTTGTTTCAGGCTTGTGGGACTTTCTTTGTGAGGTTTTTCTACCCATTTCCAATATTTTAGACCTTATAAGGGTAACTCCTTATTTTCCATATTCATTCAAATAAGCTTATGAGGGTAGTAAATCTGATGAACTTATTGATTTGGATAATGAGGCCTCAGAATCTTAAGATGAATCCACTTCCATGATTTGAGAGGGTAAAATTTACTTTGATCTTGATGTTATTGTGCTGGTTACTTTTGATGGGGGTCTTCCTCTTCTCTTGGATTGACTTTCAATGATTTCAAATATTGAGGATTCTCTTTTATTTTTATTTTTATTCTTGGATAATTTAGATCTTCCACATAAATTATTTCATTCTAGTGGGTATTAATAATATTCATTATCCTCTTGACTCTTGTGAATTTAATAAAATGGGACTTTTCCAGTCAAAACATCTTGAAAATTTTGAAGAATTGGGGTGATTTCTGCCATTGTTCTTTGAAAAATGTCTTCCCCAATATCTTAAAATATTCTTTTTGTTTCATTATTTCCTTTTTTCTCAAAAATTTGATCATAACATTGATAATCAGTCTGACAATAATATGACAAGGAAAATCAGTTAATAAGAAAAAAAAACTAAGAATTTAATTATTGAAGAATTCTAACAGGTAAATTCAAATGCAACTGAGGATGGAATTCTGATATCTGAAGCCTTTGGTGCTTGAAAAATTCCTTTTTGTTCTTGTTCTTTCAAAGAATTCCTTGATAATTGTTGTATTTGATGGTGCATTTTTCATTGGGGGGAATTCTGGTTTTAAAATTTTCAAAGGCCATCTGAAGGGCATAATGAGACACCTTACCATCAAGACCACAGATGTGTGGAGGAAAACTCTTGAAATGGAAAATAATTTCTTTGGAGATTATTTTAATTATTTCAATGAATTGTTTTTTGAAAGCCAAGTGAAGAGCCCTAACTACCTCCAGGAGAGTACCAGTAGACTTTTGAAGCCAAATTTTAACCATGGCATGGGCATCTTCAACTCTTGAGGTGGAGCCCACACCTAAGTGGAAATTGTGGTTGGTTTAGGCTGGCACATAGTAATCCTTTATAGGGAGCCAGGGTTTTTCCAAATATTGCAAGACTTCACAATTTTTGACTTACTTTTGAAGCTTCTTCAAGTTGTATTTAAAAGTGTGAGCCTGTGAGGTTTGTGTGACATACCCATAAGGACACAAATAACATTATACACAGTTGTTTAGTCTTAAACATACTTATCAACTGAATTTAAAATAAAAAATAAAAGAAAATAAGTATAACTTTTTTTTGGATAGAAAAAAGTTATAATCATTATGTCATTTTTGGATTCTTCTCCAAAAATAACCTAGGGTAGACCCATAGGGTGTTATAACCAAAAATGAATATTTATTAGATTATTAGAGGATTTAAGAATCTCACAGTAAAATTGCAAATTTTTCATTTTTTTTTAAAAATTGTTAAATTTAAGCTCAAATAAGCTTAAATTTCAAGTTGTATAGGGTTTATGCAAACATACCAAAATTTTAGTTAAAATTAAGGTGTTGTGTATATTTAATGAATCGGCCAAGGATTCTCCATACAGAATGTAAATCCTGCATGATCTCAATTTAAAGGTGTGTAAGGCTATAGTATGGATTTAAATAAATAAAAGGGCAAAATCCATGTAAAAAGGTGGGACAAAGGAAAAAGACCAAACACAGCTGGGGCATCCAGATTTTTGGATCTTCAATTATTCAATTAAGGTTGTCCACCTGTATTGGAGGCTTTTAAACCTTATCTAAGCTTTAATATTAGACTTTGATCCAACCTTAAATTTTAAACTGGTTTTATCCCAATTTGGACAGGAATTTCAAGCTGCCAAATGGTAAATCCCAATATGCAAGCTTGAAATCAAGGTTTTAAGAACTGTAAAAGCTTAATTAAGCTTAAAATCCCAAATTTAAAAGCATTAAAACCTTATCAAAAGTTAAGGTTTTATGTGTATTTCTATTTCACTTGGAAAAATAGCAATAACTTCATAAATTCATTAAGAAATCCAATTCTCAATGGATTTGCTTGGGATTTTCACAAAAGTTACAAATTAATATTATCTGTGTATATATTAAATTTTAAGTATCTTTTATAAACAGGTTTTATTGGTAATTAGCCTGAAAATTGACTCTTTTAATTATACTTAAAGAAAATGAAGATTCATTTAAAAATTAATTAAAAATTGAGTTTAAGAGATTTTTGATTCAAAATATATTTTTAAATTTTTCATGAGGTTAACTTTAATATAAATAAACTTAAATTAATTAATCCAAAAGAGTATTAAAGCTACTTGGAGTTAAGAATAACACTGGTAGCTTTAAGTTGGAATTAAAAATAAGTTACCTTAAGTTAAGAACCATGTTTTAAAGTATGGTTTTGCAGTTTTGACCTGAGCAAACCCTCTATATCCATTCTTGATAATTAGATCTTCTCTGTAACAATCAAAAGAGTCTATTCATCACTGTTTTTGTCCATCACTCATCATCATTCCAATCATATTAGACATTTAAACAGGTAAAGTTTTATTAAATATAAAATATTATTATTAAAGTAATTCTTAAGCTATTTCATTCTTTATTATTTTTAATTAAAAGAATTGAAATAATAGAATTCAGATTATTGTTGTAATCACCAATAATATATTTTTTTATATAAAATTATTCTCTTCAATATCTTTTAAAATCCACAAATTTCTCTTCAAAAATCTTTGATCATATTTTTATCATAAAAAGTTGTTTTTTATTTTAAAATATTGATTTTTGAAGTTTTTTGAACTTATAATCATCGTTTAATATATTAACCGTTATTGTTTGACTTGTTGTATTAAATAAATATTTTAAGTAAGTTTTCTTTGAAAGTTCTATATTTTTTTTATCTAGTATTAGTTTTTTTATAGAGTTTTTCTATAAGAATTATCTCTACAGAGTATGTGTGATAATTTCTTTTATGAATAATATTTTTATATTGATTATAAGTGGATAAATATCAATGTTTTCCATGTGTAATTGTCTCATTAAGAGCTTTACACTTCTTATTGTTATAACTGTTAGTGACTATAACAATAATAGAATAATTATAATTTATTATAATTATTAATAATTTTATTATTATTAAATTATTTAATAATATTCAAATTTCTTTTTCATATATAATTGTTTTGATAATTATATAAATTTGTGGTTATAATATTTAATTATATTATATTTTCTACTGAGTAAAGTCAAAGTACTGTTGATATTTGTTACAATTATCAAGAGTTTCATAGACAAGCCTTACAGAAAGACTTTTCAGTGGATGAATACATAACCTGATAAATAAATCCCAAATTCATTAATAAAAACAATAATAAGAAGAGAAGTGAGAGATAAAAGTATATTACTGGATTCCAAAGGCCCATAAGATTTTCAAAATCAGTTCCATGATCAATTTTCTTCATGCAATGGGAAGGTACATCTTTAATGATGTGCAAAATTGATAACATTACTTTTGAGTCTGAGAAGAGCTTCCTAAGAGAATTTTTCAAGTCCAACTTCATTTCAATAACAATAACTGGAGGGGGGAAAATATTTGTGAGCCTTGAGGTATATTTTACATACCCAAATAGGCCACAGCTATATTAAAAAAGAAAATTTGAATTATTCATAACTCATAAGTCATGCATATATCCAGAATTCATCATTTTTGATTTCAGAAAAGATGAATAACTTTTTATTGAGTAAGTAAATCCATGGATTTAAGGCCAGATTTGGATTCTACACAAAAGTTCACCTAGGGTAGCTCCATAGAGTGAATAAGCTCAAAATAACTCTTTGAGGTGGTAATATGGAAAATACTTCCATACCACATCATCAATACCACATAAAAGATCCGTGAAAATTTTTGTTTTTCTTAATTTCATGCCAAAATAATGGGAATGTGAGAAATCCCATGTTTTATATACACTGAGAATAGTGTTATGCATGTTTTGAGAACTTAATATCATGGTATTCTTACATGGACTTTTGGTACACCCATAGTGGATATCTCACTTGAAGCTTAAATTTCTATTTTGACATGAAAAATAAGAAAGGGGGACAAAAGACATCAAAGAGAGCCAGGGTACCCAACTTCTGAGGCCTCAGAGGCGTAGACAGCTCCAAATTTTGGATCCATGGCTTATCTTGGCCTAATTGGTAAACTAAAACCTTTTGGGAACTTGGTTCCCATGTTACAACTACAGTAAATCCTAAGAAAATAGCAAATAACCTGCTATTTTGACATGCCAAGGAGGTAAAAAGCTACTTAGACTCCTGCAACCATGTCAATTCTTAATTATTTTCCATGGATAAACCCCAAAAGAGTAATTAAAACACTTTTTGGACTTGTATCCATTGATTTACCTCATAGCAATCAGTTAAACACTGATATTTGCAATTCTACGTAGAAATGAGGTAAAAAATTCAAAAATTCATTAAAAATACAATTCTTAATGAATATTTCTGAAACCTTCAGGACCAATGGAGAACTGTATTATCTATGGTAAAACCAAGAAGAATTACAGTTTTACTAGTAAAATTGAAAGTTTTACTTACAGTCCATTTTTGACTATTCTACGTGAAACACTGAATCTTCAAAAATTCACAGTAATTACAACCTGTGATGAAATTGCCAATAACATTGATAACTTTGAGAAATCAATGATTATTTTTGAATAAAAGAAGATTTACAGATGTTACTCCTTTTATTCTTAACCATATTGGGGTTGGTAGTCACATAAAAGCATCAATTAAGTAATTATGATAATCTTATGTGACTACAGATGATGCTATCAATAACCCAAAAGGGTTTATTGTTTTATCACTCACTGGCTTTTCAGTTTTCTCCATGGCATGCCTCTGTGAGATGTTTTTGACTTAAAAGAGGCCTCCTCTTGCTGTTTTTTCATAATCATCTTATTATCATTTATATCATAGTTACCAACAAGTAAGTATTAGTTAAAACTATTCTTAAGTGTTTCAATTCTTTCAGAATAAATCAGAAAGATTTGAAATCAAAGAATACAACTATAAATTGCTGTAATACTCTTATAAATTCATTTTGATCCTTTAAATCCACAATTCTACATCAAATCTCTCTATCTTATCTTTCAATAAGTTCTCTGGAATATTAGTGAGTGATTTATCTATAATTCTTAAAGTTTTTCTCTAAAATTAGTTTTCTTCAAGAATTAAAATTATAATTATTCTTGCAAAAGATAATTATTTATTAAAATAATCTTATTATTTTAATAAAAAGAAGTTTTATTATTAAAATCTTCTTGTAATTGATTCTTGTAGACAATTACTTGCTCACTGTTAAAATCACTAGTAGTGTTTAACATGTGAAAGAAATAATTCTTTAATTATTTGATTGTTTCTATAATAACACTTTGTTATTATATTTCATAAGAACAGTCATAGTACTGTTGATTAATAGTAATATTATCATCAGTTTCATAGACACATCTTACATTTGGGGGCCTGGCCGTGTTTTTTGAACCTTGTACCCTTAATTAATATATTTTTAAGTTCTAAAATATATTAATTTAATAATTTTTTCTTTCATTTTGAAGTTAAAATAATTTTATTTTTGAAATTGTTTTGGAAATCTTTTTCATTGAGGAATTTGGTCTAATTTTATACTGTTTTTACACGTGGCTTTTCACATCCAAAAACTTATAGAATTATTCTTTGAGTTACTCTGAATTAATTTTCATTCAAAATATTAAATTTTAATTCTTTTCTTTAAAAAGAATAATTTTTTAATATTAAAAAATATAAAACTTATAAAAAATCTCTAAAAATATTTTAAAAAGTATAAAAAACAATTTTTTCTAGTGTCTTTAATCAAATACTGTGCAGCTGGTAACAAACTCAGTAAGAGAAATATTACAAGTCCAGAATCTTCAGAAGCAGAACCTGAAGACAGTATTGAGGTGCAAATTGCTAAAAGAGGCACCTTATTTAACTCAGAAAAGAATAAATTACCACCAAAAGGTGTGTATTTTATCTTATATTTTCACCTTTTATCTTTAAATTGACGTGAAAATGGTGCATACCAGAAATGGAAGCAACTATTCAGTCCAGCCAGATGGATGTGGACAAGGAAGAGGCAAGACAAAATCCAGAAGTGCCAAGTCTTCCTCAAGAAAGACACATTTGGAGGATGCCAGAGTTGCCCCCCATCCCCCAAGGTCTGTACCCACAGATTTTGACATGAATTCTGAGCCTGAACTGATTCATGATAATATTTGCAGGGCTGAACCATTTCAAAGTGGCAGCAATAGAAATATATCAATGCCAATACAAAAATTGGTTCAGAGTAGCCAAAGAAGAGGAGTGGGAAATATGCCCAAGCCTTTGGCAGGGGGCCATGAACTCCTACTTACACATCAAGAGCTTTCTGGGTCAGGAGAAGACCATAGAACTCTTAGGAGGGTGGAGCCCCCTGTCTTGCAAAGACAAGGTCAAAAAGATAAAGAACGGGTTGAAGAACCAAAGTCTTTTATCCATAGACCAGAAGAAGGAACTGGAAATGACTCCAGCTTTGGAGACAGAGGCCCCAGTGGCATCTACCAGCTCCAAAAAAGCTCCAGAGGTGTCCAAAGACAAGCCCAAAGGACCTCAGAAGGGGAAGAGGGGTCCCAAGAACCCTCAAGGCAAGGGCAAAGGAAAAGCCAATTGGCACAGACCTTACCCACAGGGGTACAGGATCCCCAAATTGGAGCCTTCAGCTGTGGAAAGTGTGTTCAACATGGCCAGAACTCTGATGGAATTCGCAGCCAAGGAGCAGGAAAGGATGAACAGGACCTTTCAACGCAAATAAATCATGTACAAAGAAGTATTAATGTAGAAATTGGTAAACTTGATTGAAAGTTAAATAAAATAACATTGGATATCAGTGAATTGAAAAGACATGACAAAAAATATACTGAATGGTATCAAGTGGCAAATGCCAGAATTGATTCAATTATTAACACATGTAAAAGAATTGAAAGTACACGTCAAGTTCAGAATGATGAAATGGAAGATCTTTATATTTTTAAAATGAATGATAAACTTAAAATTACTAAGAATAGTTGAAAATACCAATCAGTTTGCTACACATTTAGCAAAAAGTGACAGTGAGAGGCAGAAGTTAAAAAATGAAATCATTGCAAATGTAGAAAAAATTCACAAGAATTATGAACCACATATGCCAAGACATTCTACACCTTTGACTGAAGAAAAACTTTCTGTTAAAGGAAGTTTTACACCACTTCTAGGAGAAAATGTTGTCTCTATTAAAGATATTCCCAAATTGGAAGAATGGCTAAAATTCTCTGGTGAAGGAGAATATAACCATATTGAGTTCATCAGGACTATCGATATGTTGCAAGAAGACTTTCATATACCTGATGAAATCATAGTGGGAAAATTACACTCTCTGTTTACCAGAACTGCAAAGAAATGGTATTACAAAATGAGGATGGATCATGGGAAACATGATTGGTCTTGGTGGAAATCTGAAGTGATTACTAAATGGGCCAATAATTCTTGGAGGTTTAAAATGGAAAATGCTTTTGAAAGTGCCATTTTTAACTCAGAAAATGATAAACCACTTACTTGGTTCTTCAAGCAAAAAGATAGATTATCTGCCTTACACCCAGATATGTCTGACACTATTATTAATACAAAAATATTAAGAAAGTGTGGAGGAGATCTGGAACATGCTATCAAGAGCAGACGTGTAGAACCCTGTTCAACAGAGGACTACATTAATGCAATGGAAGATATCATTACCAGAACAAGTACTGGTAAGACTTGTACTAGAATCCCTATGGAATCCAAAATCATCCCAAAGATTCCCAGAGAGGATAAAAGACCAGAAAGACCTGTCTTGAAGTTTCATAAATGTGGAAGTACTTCAAATTTAGCCAACACTTGCACCAAAAAGACAAAAATAAATGAAGCTCAAGTCATTGAAGGAGTTCAGTGTACTGAAGAGAAAGAGGAATATGATCAAGATTCTGCAGTCTCTGAGGATACACCAGTGGAAGACTATTCCATTGAAAACATTACAGCTTTATTTGAGGTCACAGAAGTTCATACCCACTTGCCACAGTACAGTGAGGATTGCTGAAACCTGATCAATATCCAAGATGCCAAAATGTGTAAAACAAAACCTGCTAGAGGTAAAGGTTACACTTCTGGAGCATCCTGTATCACATCAATTTTGATGAGTGATATTGAAGCCAAAGTAAATTTGGATACAGGGGCATTTTGCACTTGTGTGGGCAAAGATTATCTCCAAATTATACTTCCTGAATGGAAAAACCATCTATTACCAATAGAAGGTGTGCAATTTAGTAGTGCCAGTAACAATATGTACCCCTTGGGTATATTAGACACTAATCTTGTATTTCCACACCCAGAAGGAAGTGTAAGGATGAAAACTGAGATTGTGGTAATGAATAATTGAACATCTCAGCACATCATTCTTAGAAATGATTACTTAAATATTTATGGTATTGATATCAATAACCATAAAGACATATATTTCACAATTGGGGATAACAAAAGACAAAAATTTGCCTTTTCCAATATGCCAAAACAAATATCTGTGGTATCTTCTGTCAAGGATACTTATAAAGATGAATTTGTGTCTAATCAACTTGTTGAAGCACAAATTAATCTATCATTGTCACCAAAAATGAGGAATGAACTTGTTGATGTGTTATACACATACAATAATGCATTTGCCTCTGATAATGAACCACTAGGTGCTATAAGAGGACATGAAATTGATATTACTCTTAATATTGACAGACCATATCCTCCAGTACTTAGAAGACCAGCTTATCCAGCCAGTCCCAGAGCTAGAGAAGCCTTGGAAAAACATATCCAAGAGTTAATCCAACTTGGTGTACTAAGGAAAGTAGGCCATAATGAGGAAGTTGAAGTGACAACACCTGTTATTATTTCCTGGCATAATGATAAGTCAAGGATGGTTGGAGATTTCAGAGCATTGAATAACTACACAGTTCCAGATAGGTATCCAATCCCTATAATTCAAGAAACCTTGACTCAATTGTCTAAAGCCAAGTATATAACATCAATGGATGCATTGAAAGGCTTTCATCAAAATGTTTTGACACCTAAAGCTAAGAAATTACTTAGAATTATCACTCACTGTGGTATTTATGAGTATCTTAGAATGCCATTTGGCATTAAAAATGCTCCATCCCATTATCAAAGAATGATGAATACCATCTTTCCCACAGAATTTTCTGAAGGATGGCTTATCATTTATATTGATGATATTATCATATGTTCTGATTCTTGATCCTTACACCTTGAAAGACTTGCAAGGGTACTTCACAAAGTTGCAGAAGTGAACATGAAAATTTAACTTAAGAAATGCAATTTTGGTTTTGAAGAACTCAAAGCATTAGGACATTTTGTTTCTGGTTTAAGCTTGGGTATTGACAAAAACAAAGTAGCAGCAGTGTTACTTAAGCCAATACACCAGAATAGAAAAGAAATGATGTCTTTTCTTGGGTTCTCCAGCTATTATAGGCAACAATTGAAAGACTTTGCAATTATAGCCAAGTCACTATATAGAATCTGTGATCAACAGACTGTATTTGAGATGACACAGGAGAGAATTAAAGCTTATGAGAAGATAAAGAAAGCTCTTACAGAAGCACCTTTACTCCTCATTCCTGACTGGAATATTCCTTTTAAATTGTACATTGATGCATGTGGAGATGGATTAGGGGCAGCCCTACATCAAGTTCAAATTATTAATGAAAAACCTACAGAGGGACCAGTTTGTTACATCTCAAGACAAATCAAACCAACAGAGGCCAGATATGGTGCAAGCCAAATGGAGTGCTTATGTTTGGTATGGGCACTTGAGAAATTACACTATTATCTTGATGGCAGTGTTTTTGAAGTGATAACTGACTGTAATGCAGTAAAATCACTTCTTAACATGAAAACTCCCAAGAGACATATGTTGAGATGGCAAATAGACATTCAAGAATATAGAGGAAACATGACGATAGTTCACAAAGCAGGAAACATTCACAAGAATGCTGATGGACTTAGCAGGTGGGAATTAGCCAACACTCCTGATAACCCAGCTTATGTACCTTTAGAAGCTGAACCACAGATTCCAATTGAAGGAATTAACATAACTGATATTGGGACTGAATTCTTTGAAGAGGTCAGAGAATCTTATAAGCAAGACAAAAATTGCCATATCTTGACTTCTTTATTAGATAAAGACTGCAAAGATACGTCTTTAATCAATGCACTAGATGAAGTTTGGAGAAATTCCTATTCTGAAGGAAGATTTCACTTGTTTGATGGGGTTATTTACCACAGAACCAAACATTCTTGTGTAATGACATTATGCAGCAGATTGCTTATCAATACAATTCTTCATAAATTACATGATAGCATCTACTCTGGAAACCTGTCAGAGGACAGAACACTTGAAAAAGTGAAGAGCTGTGCATGGTGGCCATCTTGGAGAAAAGAAACCATTGAATATTGCCATACCTGTGACAGATGTCAAAAAGCAAACAGGAGCAAGAACCAAAATCCCCTTGGGAAGTTGTTCACATGGATTGGGTCACAGAACTTCCTCCAAGTGGTGCCAAAAGCTATAATGCTTGTCTAGTCATTGTAGACAGATATAGCAAGACTCCCATATTCTTACCATGTCATAAAGATGACACTGCTATGGATACAGCTCTTCTTCTATGGAGTAGAGTTATTTCTCATACAGGATTATTTGAGAATATCATAAGTGACAGAGATCCCAAGTTCACATCTGCACTTTGGACCAATCTTCACAGATTTTTTTGGACTAAGCTATAATTCTCTACAGCATATCACCCTCAAACAGATGGGCTAGCAGAGAGGATGATTCAAACTTTAGAGGACATGATCAGGAGATTTTGTGCTTATGGGTTAGAATTCAAAGACTCAGATGGCTTTACCTATGACTGGTGCACTCTGATACCTGCATTAGAATTGGAATACAAGACATCAGTCCATTCTTCCACAGGACAAACTCCTGCTATGTTAGAAAAAGGATGGAATCCAAGACTCCCAGCAGACACACTGAGGAAAGACTTGATTGACATTAATCCTACAGCTTCCAGATTCAAGATAATGCTTTATAAATTAAAACATCATGCAAAACAAAGTATTAATGATGCTTTTTATTATGAAAAACAGAAGTGGGACAAGAGTCATAAAGTACCAGACTTCAAAGTAGGGGACTTAGTTCTAGTTTCACCTTTGAATTTTAATAATATCAAAGACCCAAAGAAACTTAAAGATTCTTATGTAGGACCTTTTGTTATTGTTGCCTTACATGGAACCAATGCAGTTCAAGTGGTATTGAGTGGTGAATTGGAAAATCAACACCCCACTTTTCCGGTCAGCTTGATAAAGCCTTATCAACCAGCTGACAAAGAATTGTTTCCTTTAAGGAACCCAACTCCTTTAAGTGTGCCACCAGTGGAACAGAATGAAGACAAAAAGATAAAGAAAGTCATTAAGGAAAGGAGACTTAGGGGTAAAAATAAGAGAGAATCTCTTGTCATATATAGAAATCCAGTACATGAAGATGAATGGCTGGCAGAATCAGAAATACCTGACTCAGATAAACTGTTGAGAAGATTTAGACATGAAAGAAGGCCACAAGCCTGAATATGTCTATAAATGTGCTTTAAATTACTTGATCTGAGTGATGTAAAGAGGTTGGACAGTGGACATTAACCCCCTTTGGGGCTTTTTATTACTTATACCATTAATAAAATTGTAGTACGATTTTATTTTTTGGTGGGAGGGAATGTGAGCCTTGAGGTATATTTTACATACCCAAATAGGCCACAATTATCTTAAAAAATAAAATTTGAATTATGCATAACTCATAAGTCATGCATATATCCAAAATTCATCATTTTTGATTTCAGAAAAGATGAATAAATTTTTATTGAGTGAGTAAATCCATGGATTTAAGGCCAGATTTAGATTCTACACAAAAGTTCACCTAGGGTAGCTCCATAGAGTGAATAATCTCAAACTAACTCTTTGAGGTGGTAATATGGAAAATACTTCAATACCACATCATCAATAGCACATAAAAGATCCGTGAAAATTTTTGTTTTTCTTTATTTCATGCCAAAATAATGGGAATGTGAGAAATCCCATGTTTTATATACACTAAGAATAGTGTTATGCATGTTTTGAGCACTTAATATCATGGTATTCTTACATGGACTTTTGGTACACCCATAGTGGATATCTCACTTGAAGCTTAAATTTCTATTTTGATGTGAAAAATAAGCAAGGGGGACAAAAGACATCAAAGAGAGCCAGGGTACCCAACTTCTGAGGCCTCAGAGGCGTAGACAGCTCCAAATTTTGGATCCATGGCTGATCTTGGCCTAATTGGTAAACTAAAACCTTTTGGGAACTTGGTTCCCATGTTACAACTACAGTAAATCTTAAGAAACTAGCAAATAACCTGCTATTTTGCCATGCTAAGGAGGTAAAAAGCTACTTAGACTCCTGTAACCATGTCAATTCTTAATTATTTTCCATGGATAAACCCCAAAAGAGTAATTAAAACACTTTTTGGACTTGTATCCATTGATTTACCTCATAGCAACCAGTTAAGCACTGATATTTGCAATTCTACGTAGAAATGGGGTAAAAATTTCAAAAATTCATTAAAAATACAATTCTTAATGAATCTTTCTGAAACCTTCAGGACAAATGGAGAACTGTATTATCTATGGTAAAACCAAGAAGAATTACAGTTTTACTAGTAAAATTGAAAGTTTTACTTACAGTCCATTTTTGACTATTCTACGTGAAACACTGAATCTTCAAAAATTCACAGTAATTACAACCTGTGATCAAATTGCCAATAACATTGATAACTTTGAGAAATCAATGATTATTTTTGAATAAAAGAAGATTTACAGATGTTACTCCTTTTATTCTTAACCATATTGGGGTTGGTAGTCACATAAAAGCATCAATTAAGTAATTATGATAATCTTATGTGACTACAGATGATGCTATCAATAACCCAAAAGGGTTTATTGTTTTCTCACTCACTGGTTTTTCAGTTTGCTTCATGGCACTCCTCTGTGAGATGTTGTTGAATTAAAAGAGGCCTCCTCTTGCTGTTTTTTCATAATCATCTTATGATCATTTATATCATAGTTACCAACAAGTAAGTATTAGTTAAAACTATTCTTAAGTGTTTTAATTCTTTCAGAATCAATCAGAAAGATTTGAAATCAAAGAATCCAACTATAAATTGTTGTAATACTCTTATAAATTCATTTTGATCCTTTAAATCCACAATTCTACGTCAAATCTCTCTATTTTATCTTTCAACAAGTTCTTTGGAATATTAGTGAGTGATCTATCTATAACTCTTAAAGTTTTTCTCTAAAACTAGTTTTCTTCAAGAATTACCATTATAATTATTCTTGCAAAAGATAATTATATATTAAAATAATCTTATTATTTTAATAAAAAGAAGTTTTATTATTAAAATCTTCTTGTAATTGATTCTTGTAGACAATTACTTGCTCACTGTTAAAATCACTAGTGTTTAACACGTGAAGGAAATAATTCTGTAATTATTTAATTGTGGTTATAATAACATTTTGTTATTATATTTCATAAGAACAGTCATAGTACTGTTGATTAATAGTAATATTATCATCAGTTTCATAGACACATCTTAAAATATTGGTGTTGTCAAGAATTTTCTCTATGCATTGATTCAATTCCCAAGTATATGAGGGTTCAGTTTCATTATGCATCAAACAAAAAGCCCCAGAAAAGGTCTTATTGGCTGAGCTGAATCCAACAATATGAAAAAGGGGAATTTGGTTCTTTTTGGTTTTATAAGTAAAATCCATAAGAATGACATGAGGAAAGCCATGAAGGAGTTTTATGTCAAGGGGGTGAGTGCAAAACAAGGAGGTAATGTGCCCCTCAGCATCCCTTGCAGAGTAAAACACAAAATTTTCTTCTTTGAGGGTGGTGTCAATAGGAGCATCAATGGGCCTTCTACCTTGCATTTTGTCTTTCTTGATTTTCTTCACTT
Organism: Austropuccinia psidii; assembly: GCA_023105745.1. NCBI lineage: Eukaryota > Fungi > Basidiomycota > Pucciniomycetes > Pucciniales > Sphaerophragmiaceae > Austropuccinia > Austropuccinia psidii. The sequence continues at coordinate 40,862,414 of JALGQZ010000011.1, forward strand.
GGTTGTAAATGTCTTGAAGGATTAAAAGCCTGTCAGAATCCCTCTGGCTGCATAATTTTTCCTGAATTTGCCTTGGCATGCAAAGTGATTCAGACATTTGAGCAATTTGGGATTTTTCTTTCTAATTTAATTTTCTGAAAGCAGGATGTGCCATGATATTTTCAGTGGAATCATGAATGTGTTCAGGATTTTTAACTTTAAGAGTCCAAGTGGTACTCTTGGCATATTTTCTAGCATAAATTCTAAATGGACAGTCAAGCTTTCTTGAAGTAACTGTTTTGGAGGTGTTTTTGTGGGGATTTGGGGTCCCAGACCTGTCACAACCTATTTCAAGTTGGTTTTGGGTCATATTGGAACACAAGGTGGGAACAGCATACCCCTGAGCCCTGGAAACATTATTCACATTCTTCCAAAGAAGCTCAAGGGTCTTAAATTCACCTTCAGTAGGGGGTTGAAGCATTATTGAGTAGAAATATGTATAAATTTAAAAAAAGGGGAATTTGGGGATTTGGAATGAGAAAAGAAGCTTTTGAAATGTGAAAAAGAAATGATAAAAGGTGCATGAAATCAAAAGAAGTGGTTGAAATGTGGGATTAATAGATGAGGGAAGGTTAAAAATTGGAATTTTAAAGACTTGAAATGAGGTTTTTGGGGAGTAAAATGAAGTCTTTGGGGGAAAAAAAGAAAAAAAAAGTGTGAAAAGCTTTGCAAAATAGCTTTGGTAATGGTGTTTTTGAAAAAAAAATGGTTTGGGGGGGGGGGAATGTTGATTATTTGGGTTTTTGGCTTTTTTGGGGGGGGGGGATGTGCAAAAAAAAGAAAATGAAAAAATTGGGTTAGAGGGGTTTTGTGGGGAAAAAACCTCTTTTTGGAAGGTTTTTCCCCAATAAAGGTTTTTTTGTGTTTCATTTTTAATTAAAAATGGGCCCAGGGAACCCCTTACATACTCTTACCAGAATGCTTATGTGGGTTTACCAATACCCTAACAAATATATAAATTAATTTTAAATTTTTTAGCTATTATATATATGTAGCTATATATTTGAATTATCTAATTCAATTATTTAAATAAATGAATTAAAAATATATTGGTTTAAAAAAAGAATAAAAAAAATCATGATGATTGAAAATAAATTGAACTTCAATTAGTATTTGATAGCTGAAATATAGAAGGGGATTGGTAAATACACATAAGATTCTAGTAAATTCATATAAGATCCTGCATTAATTTCTCAAATCCTTGTGTGAATTTACCAAAAATGGGCCAGATCCATGTAATAAAGCCTTTTTTGACAAATAATCACATCTCAATTAAATACAATCATTTTCAAAACAAAAGGTTATTATTATTATTCTGGATACCCAAAAGTTCCCTCAATTTTTCAATAGATTCTTTTGTACCAAATTTTCTCAAATCAACAAATTTAGTCAATTTCATTTTTTTAAGGGAAAAGATTATTAAAAAATGAATCTGTTCAGTTATTTACATAATTTTTCCCCAAAATAAGGGTATTAATGTCGGAAAAAAATTCTGAAATGATTTGATTTTTATTCAATTTTTATCTATACTTTTTTAACTCCTGAAAAAGGCATCTCTTTCAATAACAGACCTAAATACCACTTATTTGAGAATATATTTATAGAAATATTGGTAAATAAAATGTATCAAGATTAGTATTTAAATTTCATTTGATTCTTCTAATTTTAATTTTGCATTTAAAAAACCACTTCAAGGATTTTATCTCCAAATAAAGCCAAAACCCATTTTTTAATAAAAATAAGGGTCTTTGGCTCCAAAATTAAATCCAGAGGAGATAAAATGACAAAATTTATACCAAAATAAAGGTAAAAATTTGATATTAAGTAAAATAACCCATATAAAAATATCAAAAAAAATTGAAAGATTCTTATTTATTTTGAAGATTCCTTAATTTTTTGTAAACTGTGTACAGGTGTTTTATATGGGTCTCACAGCAGCAAATTATAGTTTTTTTTAATTTTTAATTAGTGTATTAATATTCATTTACTATTTTGAGTATCAAAGTTCTCAAAATTAAGTCAATTAATAAATGATAAATAAAAAATGAAAAAAAATGCTTCCATTTGAAGTAATAAATTTTAATCCATGGGTTTTTTTTGGGAAATAATATTGAAAAAGCTTCATTTCTCCAAATTTACCCATAGTTTCCCTTGTAACTGGCTAAAAGGGCTTTCTTACATGGATTGAAGAGTTTAATGTGTAAATTCACCAGATTTTTACAAATTCATGTACATTTTGGTAAATTCTTACATGGAGTTACCAATTACAATATAGAGTTTATTTTTTCTAATTTTCTAAATTTATTGTTCTTTTTGTTTTTTTATTTAAAATGAATGAATCAAAAATCTATAGATTAAATAATGGAATAAATAAATCCTTTTTAGTTTCAAATTTACTTTAAAGTGAACTTACAAATGATTATTTTTAGTTAGAATTCATTTAATCTAAAATACAATATTTGTATTTGATTTTTGCTGTTAGAAACCAATAATTTGTAAACAGATCCATTTCTTACATTTAATCTTTCATTTTAGAAGTATTTAATAAGGATAGTTTAAATAAGCTACCATATATTGTGGTATTCCATACCTCTTTTTTCACCAGGATAAAGCTCATAGTACCCTATAACAGCAGCAAATTCAACACACAGGAAGACTTACAGTCAAATTTTACACCAAAAAGGTAAATTTTAAAGCAAGAAGCTGGACTTAATTTATAATAACATGGCACACGAACCAAAGGGAAGTGTATGTGTTTAAATAAACTATTCAATTTCATTATGCATATGTAAAAATCAAGTTACATATAGCAAACTATTTACAACAAATAAGGTACCACCCAGCTTTACACCCCTCTATAGCAACAAGACTCATACAGAAAGAAAATGACACCTGCATGAACTACACATCCACCTTGAATTCAACATAGAAAAGTCACATGATGCAAAGAACAACTCCATGGACTTCCTGAAAGTCATTTACAGCACAGCCACAAGAATAACCCCACTTGAAACCTTAAAAGGCATCAAAATTCTTTACACCACTTATCACCTCATGCAAGTGAAAACTAGTTACAACAGGCTGCATACATAAATTCATCAGTGCAAGAAATTATCACCTGACCTCATCTTAAAGTTCAAAGAGAAGAAACACAGCCAGGACACTTGCATAAATTACACAGCCACTTATACCAAGCCTAAAAATGACATATGCAAAGGAAATACAAGGTCATCATGTGATACTGCACCCACCAACAGCATATCATGTGACAGAAAAAATGCTGTGCAGAAGAAAAAATCCTCAGCAAAAATTTAATCACCTCATGCATGCAAGGAAAATCCAAGAATATCACATCATAATTAGTTCACTAAAAGACCATCATGTGATGAATGGAGGCTGTGCAGAGAAAAAATTATCACCAAACCTTAAATTACCTGACCCATGTAAGAAAAGTCCTCACCAAAAACAAAGTCACATGATGGAATCAAGAGGAATTGAAGTGGAGAAAGACAGCTCCCATGGAGGGCCCCTGGGCTCCCAAAAGGTATAAATAGAGGGGATCTCTCCCCCCAAATTTCAAAATACCCCCATTCACATTATATCCCCTGCACAGTAGAAGCACAGGAATAATTCATCCCTCACCTGGGAGGTAGTCCAGTATATTAGAGTAAATTTACTTTCCCAGTAGCTAAGCTCAGTGGAAGTATAGTGTTGAATATTACCCAGTAGCTAAGCTCAGTGGAATCTTATCATTAAAAAAAAGAACTTATCCAGTACCCAATATTAGGGTTACTACTCTATCAAAATATATTTCAACTAGTAAAACTAACACCATTTAACAAGATTTAAAATTAACTTACCGCTTAAAAAATCAAGTATCAAAGAATCTTACCTTTTAAATTTAACAAATACAATTTTATCTTATTATTAACCACTCTTGAAAAAATAACAAATCTTCAAAAATTATTTTACTCTATTATAACTTTACCTTAATGAAATTACTTTTATCAACACTCATCAAATTTTTCTGAAAACCTTAAATAGCTCATCTTACCAAACTTTTATCACTAAGAAGAAACCACTCACTAAAATTTCACTAAAAAATGAAAATTATACAGACAATTATTTCATTAAAATATTAAATTTAACCAAAATTACTCACATTATTTTCATATTATATATTGAATAGGTCTGGTCTGAGACTGCTAAATTTTTTCTTCTGCATTTGCAAACCAACTTACTAATTTCATTTTGGTTTGTGAGCTCCAAGGAAGATTTTGTTCAGTATTTTAGGAGGGGCAGGCAATACACCCTTGCCACCCTTGGTTAAAGGAGTTATTAGCAATTCAAAACTAGTTAACTGTGATTTACCTCTCCAGGTACTGCCTCATTTTAATCCCACACAAGAGAAGTTCCCACAATATATAGATTTCTAAATTCATTGAGTGATAGCTATTGATTGGAGTTATGCTCAAATTAGTGAAATAAATTAGTAACTACATGGTATTTTTGGAGGTTTAACCACCAGAATGTCAAAGAATCTTGGTAATGTTCATTTATAAAATATTATCTCTCTGTGATATTAATAATTTGAAGATATTTTTAAGCTTGATGATTTATGTAGGATTTAAATAGGAAATTCTATATCTTGTGACAGAATGGGATGATGTCTCAATAGCAGCTCCAACTGTATAACTTATTTTGTAAGCTACATTCTTTAAAAATAGAATAAATTTGTTTTATGAAGTTTTCCGGTGAATACCACAATTGTAATAACTTTTTGAAATTGTTTAGATTAAGCATGTATATTACTTGAAACTGTGTGAAGTTTTCTATCACCTATTTAAACCTACAGAAAAATGAATCAAATTCTTTTTCAGATAATTTTCAGTAAAAATTAATTTTTCAATGATTAAAATGAAGATTTAAACTCTTACAGAGAGCCCCCCCACACATAAAAGATCTGCAATTAATCAAAAAAAAATATTTTGGGGCTGACATATTATATCAAGATTAATTCAAAGAGGGTTTTACTTAACTTGAGTATCAATTCCAATGCTTTTTTTGAATTCCCAAAACATTGTTTTTAGAAAACATGGACTTTTTAGTGGAGGAAAATGATTTTTGGATACAGAGAAAAGAAATTTGTTTTTAAAGAAAAAATGAGACTCAAAAGATTACCAGAATTTCAGGATTGTTTAGAACAATTAGGACTTTCAACACATCAAAAATTGACATTTGCATTGCAACAACTAACATATTTTGTTGCTGCTGATGAAGGTGATTACTATCTCTGTCTTGGAGAGACAAATGGAATTCTTTTTTTGGAAAACTTTTCTGCAGACCTAATTTCAATTTTTGAAAATGAGTACTTATGGGAGCCTAGAACAGCTGAGATTAAGGTCATAAAATATGAGTATGAGAAAAAGGGCTTTCTTGGATGCTTGGGATCCCTGGATGAAATGAATTGGGATTGGAATAATTTCTCTCAAGCTTGGGAAGAAAGATTATATGGAAAGGAGGATACAGCTACAATCATTCTAGAATTAGTGGAAAACAAACTCTTGCGCATATGGAATGATTATTTTGGGTCTCCAGGAGAACTCAATGAAATTGATTTTTTGAAGAGGAGCAACCTGTTCAATTATTTTTTTTCAAGGAATTATAGTTATGATTTTGGAATAATAATCCAAAATAATTTAATTTTTTTCAATAGGTAATAAAACTTCAGTTGTTTACAAAATAAATAACACTGAATACAAGTATGAGCTTTACTTAGCTGATGGAATTTATCCCAAATGGTCATTACTAGTTAAAATCTTACCCTGTTCACAGGATGAGGATGGACAGTATTATTAATTAAGACAAGAAAGTGATCACAAATATTTTGAGAAAGAATTTGGTGTCTTACATGAAACATAGGAAATATTTCAGATAACATGTTGAATATGGAATTTAAATAACATAATGAATATTACTTACTTCTGAATAAAAATTCATATCATGATAACAGAACACAAGAAAGAATTCAATATTTTTCTTTCAGAGTTTTATTGATGAGTTACAGTATCAATAGTACCAGCTAATAATTATCAAGCTTTCTTCAAAAAATTTGAGAAATTAATGAATAAAAACTGTACTCTTTAAGAAAAGAATAAACATATAAAGCTTATTAGAGATCTGAGAACAGATAGCTGGTTGGAATTTGGTATGAACCGAAATCGAGGTCAGTTTTTTGAATGAAAAAAATTCAATCTGATATTTCATATTTTTTTGTAAAGACTGCTTCATCAAACTCAAAGATTTCTGCCTCTCTTCATCACACAATTCATCTTCATTTTTTTCAAGGCCAATAAATTCATCTTGTGAAATTCTATTACATTAAATTTGGAAAAAGCTCTTGAGGTTTCTTTAGCACTTACTCTCATGGAATAAAGCTTCTGCTCTTAAATTGTAAGTGCTCTATTTTCATAATTTTTCGGACTTTCACTATTTTTTTTGTTCAATTTTGAGCTGATTTACCTTTTTAGTCCAATTGGGATGCTTTCAATAGCTAAATTGGCTATCTGGTTCAGAGAGGCCAGAGGATTGATCTAGATTGTTCTAATGGTGTAATTTCAAATAATTATCTTTCGACATACTGTTAATGAGAGTGCTTCCCTTCAGTTTCCCATTTTGGTGCAAAGTGTAAAATTTACCATGCATACTCAATGTTGAAGGGGGTTCCTTTATTGCTTTATTTATATTTTGTTTTCAAATTTCGATACAATTTGGTGGAGAAGACTCACTTGGTCATTTCTTTACATTGAATTACGAATAACAGAGAATTTAAGAGTATCTGTGTTCAATGCCAACCAGCTATACAAGAAATTATTTAATGATTATCTTTTTGAGACAGCTAGAAGATAAAGGCTGTAGTAATCACCAAATGCATTTTTGATCTGAATCTCAGAAATATTTCAGGCTTAAACTGTTGAAATTTTCAGAGAACCTTGCATAAAATATTTCAATGGTTTGGTTTGTGGCTGTTTCAGGTTATTGAATTATGTACAGCCATAACTTGGATAGCTGGTCCTCTTTGGAAGGTAGTCGATTTGGAGGCCTTTTTTTTGTTTTTTGTTTCTTTCTTTTCAGAAGCAATTTTAGGGCTTTCAGATATTGGTGTTGTATTTTCAAAGTAGCTGATTTGGAGGTGGAGTTTTATCTCATATTTGTTGAGTGGAAAGTATTAGTGATATTCCAATCTGTTGAAGAAGGTTTCCAAAGGCTTTGTTGGTATATATAGCAGAAAAGAAAATTCAAATTTGATTTGAATAGTTTTTCAGAATTATTCCTTTACAGAATTTTGTAAAGAAGATGGTTGTGGGAGAGTCAAATATTTTTCTGTAAAAAGCTACTACAGAAGCCACTTAAAGAAATGGTTTTATCTGCTTTAAAAAAATTTATACCCTTTTCAAATTCCGTTTATCCCAATATACTCTATATAAAATTAATCTAAAGATATAAAATAAGGGAGTTTTATGCTCATTCTAAAAGTCATTTATATCACACCAGTTGAAACTTGAGAAAATTAAATGATTGAAAAGGTTTTGACTGTGCTTTAAGAAATATGGATTATTTTTAAGCTTCTTGAGCTCTGAAAAATTTGAAAAGCTAGTATTTCAATCTTTTTAAGTATAATTTAAGGCTTTTAGATTATCTCATGGCTCATTTCAAGAATATAACCCTGGATATAGAATTATTTAAAGTAAAGCCAGACTTTGAAATTAACCAAAAGCACTAATAATACACTTTCAAATACTCTCGGGAGCCACATTTGAGTCAAAAGAGGAAATCCTCTCATACATTGACTGGAGAAAAAATGGGGTTTTACAAAAAAACAGCCATGTGTGAAATATGGAAAGACACTCATTGTGGGAATCTCAAGAAAGAGGAATGTACCATCCTATTTAATCAAATAAAGATGGATTTTGACTATTATTGGAAAAAATTACAATACCATAAGAAAGATTCTGCATGTGTTTTCACCTTTTTTGACCAAAATCAGCTTTAACTAATAATTTGATATTAATATTTAAATAAAATTTAAACCACATACTAGTTTTTGAATCCACTAAGTACTGGATGAGATGAAGTCAATAAAATAATTTTTTCTGATGAGTAATTTTTGTAACATGCTTGAAGAAAAGAATACAAATTATGGTTATTAAAAATGGTGTGGAATCCTATTACCTAATACGAAAAGCTGTGAAAGCCTCTTTTGTGGTACTTATTCAGCCGAAGTTTCTTCAGAAACTAACCCACAGATGAAATTTGACAATAGCTTCTTTGGTCTCAATGATCCAAGGAATTCTTATGCATCATACATGTCTGCAAGCGACTTGAATATTTCATTATACATATTTCCAGATACTAACACAAGTCTTTTGAGCTCCTTAATGAATGAGATTTTCAATGGAATTCCACAAGCCTGTATTCCCAAAAGGAATTACATCCTTGAGTTATTTTGTGCCCTGGGATCATCAGTTTAAAATATGATGGATAAGGGCTCTGAAACATTACAAAGCAAGTTAATTTTACATAATACTAATCTTGAGCGACAAAGGGCTATGAAAAATCTTGCTTTATGAATATTCTATTTCTTTTCCAAATGATGAGATCCATGCATGTATGAAGAAAATAGAAAACAATTTCAAAAAAATGATTCTTTTAGCTATACTAAATAATGGATTTTCAATGAAACTCACAGAGACTTAAAATATTGACAAAAATTAAGCTCAAAAGTATAATTAAATAAAATAAATATAGTCTATTCAAAAGTGAACTCATAGGCCCAAATTGATGTGGTAGTGAACCCACATTGATATGGCTATTATAGTAAAATATAAATTAAGCTTTTCATCTTCAAGTAAATGTTGAGCTGCATATAGTAAGGCTGATGGTGAATTCATTCATCATTAATGGTAAGGCCTGCTTCACCTATGTTCAAGGATATAATTCTGCAAAAATCCAATTGAACATATTATTTTATTCTGAACTGGTAGAGAATAATATTAGCCATATGTCTATCTTCACAAAACAAAAGATCTTCATTAAATCAAAAAGATAGTTATCATTTATTAATGGAAGAATCATTCTAATATATAAATTACTTGAATATTATAGCCACTTGCGCATCATTTTTGAGGAATAACTATTGAAATAATAGCTTTATTTCCTCATTTTTATCTCCAGAAGAGTACAAATCTTAAGATAAGGAAATAAATAATAGTTTATATTAAAGATTCAAAAAACTCTTATTAATTTAAAAATAATATAATCTTATTCTAATACTAAGAAAGATTACTCCACTCTCATTAAACTTAATATGCTTCTATATTTAGATATATTCACTTCATAGAAAGGTAGATTACCTATTTATTCTTCAGGAATAAATATATTTAGGGGAAGTAAGATAATCTTACTGTAATATAATACAATTAAAATATTAATTTGAAATTTCTTCAGCTTATACATATTGATACTCTTACAATTACATTTGATCTCAGACCCTTTTAAGATAAAGGTATCCCCTCTAATTATTAAATAGTAAACTAGATTATTAATTTTGACCTAATGTTTTTTGTGGTTTGGATTTCAAATATTATGAGCTTTTCATCATAATACTTGTATCTTACTCCTTTCATTTTTTATCTTCATTAATTGATATATTTTCATATTCAGAAAACTAATAAAATTTTCTTAAATAATACATATTAATTTGTTAGAATTTATTTTGGTTTTTGATGAGAATATTCAAACGAGAATTTTTTGAAAGAGAAATAATCCTAAATAAAAAACAATATTCAAAACCTCTTTAAAACTGAATATTTATGTAAAACAACCTTTTCATATTCTATATTTAGAACTATTCTTCTATGAGCCCTCTAAGAATGTCCAAGATTTCTTTCTCATGAATTTTTACACCCAAAAGGTACCAAAGTAAGAAAGATTTATTTATTAATTAATAATATACAAACCGATTTTTATAGGAACAGGAGCCAAATATTTTCTACAATTGAAGCTTAAAAATGACAAATAGGCAGCTCTCATTTTTCAAACAAAAGTTCAGATAGATGTAAAAAATTAAAAGATATACTACCCTTTACCATTATCTTTAGTAAAAAAAATTCTTTGCTCAGATATGAAATTCGTGTAATTTGAAGATTCCTTCTTAATCATGAAAAATAAAATATATAAAGCTTACTCTCCTCAAAGTTGAATTTGATTTTAGAATTTCTCTATAAAATTCATGTTTTATTAGAGCATGAAGAAGGTAGAAAAAAGGTAATCAAGATGGTTATTCCAGACTTGAATAATAATTTTGGAACAATAAATGAAAAATCCTGCGTAAAGCTTGAGATTTATTTTCAAGTGATAACACTTTTCAAATCATATATATCTTTTAAGAAAAAAACGGATTGATCAACTTTTCTGAAGGAGAAAGGGTATTTCAATTCCTATATTTTTTAAATATCTGTTTCCAGGAAAACAATCAGGTTTAGAATGTTTCTTTTGTCTTATTCTATAAGTAAAGTTGATCTCAAATATACACTTTAAATATATCATTAGAAATAAACTCAAAAAACCGAGATCAATATAAGTATCACAACAGATCTTATTTCAGTTTTTGAATATGAATTTTTCCAACCGAAACAAATTATCAAATTTTGGAGCTCAAGTTCAAATCAAGAGGAAGTTTTCATCCTTAAAACCAAGGGTTATCTTTTTGATTTTTCTTGCAATAGGCTACTCATGGGAAGTGATTCTAATGTTAAGTTGTATGAATATTATCACATAGAATTTTAGAAAAAAATCAAGGCAAGTAGATTAATACAGTAACTTTAAAAATGCAAGAGCTAAATCCAATAAAAGGTCATTATTTAATTGAATAATTCAAACAGATCCATGTTCTACAAAGGTATGTAATGTACACAATAATGGATTAAGAAACTATTAAATCATGGGCGAACTAGATACATTTAGATTCATTCAGGTTCTCTGTTCACACCTTTCAAGAAATTCTATGTGAATCCGCCTTTTGGTGTTTGAATAATCTATGAATTAATAACTTCCAAAATAATAAATATTCCTCCTCTTGTTTATACTTTTCAGCTATTAGAGAATTATTTTCAAACTCATATACCATCTTTTCTCAGCTATTAACTCTGATGATTAGTGGCTTGTAATACAAATTAATAGCCTTTTCATGTGGTTTAATTGAATATTTTGGGGCTAAGGTAGTTTATGAACAAATATATTGCAGCACATTTCTTACTATTACCATTGCTTGAGAAATTCTCATGGTAATTCCTTTTGAAAAGAGGATTTTGTATAAATTTATTAAATAATGTGTTCAATAGGGAAAAAAACAGTTACAAGATTTGACAAGACTCAGTGTTACAAAAATGCATTTTTATCTTCAAATATGTCTACATATTATGAGGATGTTTACTTGAGATTACTCAGGTGACTGAAATCAACAATATTCCAAAACAGAACTTTCTTTACAGAGATAAATAGTTGAGGATTCTGTAGATATCTCATCAAAAGAGAAAAAATAAGTATTTTAAAATCTCAGAAAAAAGAATAAAATAGTTAACATAGTCCAATAAGCTATCAATAATTAATAGTAGAAGCCTGTTTTAATTGTCACTTTTAGGCACTCATAGCTGTACTTTTCAGACGTTTAGCTATTCTTTTGTCTATCAATTTATTTGTATTTTCAATTGCGATTACCATAAACTCATATTATAAATGAAATAATCATCATTTTGGAGTTCAACTGATCAATATGCGCATACTAAAATGAATTTTAATTTTTTTGTATAAGGATTCTTGCTCTTCTTTCTATATAAATCTCAAGGTAAAGGACCCTCAAAATAGGTCAAGAATTTTTATTTAAAGGGAGTTCCTTTTAATGAAACTAGAATAGAAGTATTAAAAATGAATTTTATACCTTTCTTTAAGAATTTAAATGATTCCCACAGGAAAAAAAAAGCCCCGGTAATTGATTTAATTTACTGGGGTAGCTTTGGTACACTTTACAGTTCTTCATTTAAAGATAAATTATGCACAGAAATTTATTCAGTTATTTAAGTAATATTTGAAAAATTTAAAGAAATTGAACAAAAAATATTGGCGTAGCAAATTGAGGTTAATAAATTAATAATTTGTTTTTGGAATTTTCATTGAAATCTCAATTCCAATTATACTTCCCTTTTTTCAGATTTTCTCAGCGGCTTTTCTTATTCCTTTTAATTTGATATTTTTTTGAATATTCTCTTTCGGATATGTTATTCAAATTTATTTTCATTTTAGCCATTGTTCCCTTTCTGGATTTTTGTATTTCTTCAACTTGATTAATTTTTTTGGATGATTTGTTGGTTTTCTATGTTGATTATATTATGATTTGTTATTTAAAAATTTTTTCAAATTTTCTTTTTTTATTGATTATTGTTTGCATTTTTTGGATTTATTTGTTTTTTAAAGTACTCTAAATCAGTTTTATTACCCTGAATTTGGAGAACTTTGGTAATATGTGTAAAATAGTGCTATTACAAGAAGAAAAGCTTCAAAATTTGGTGTAGTCACATTGATTTGAAGTATATCTTCCTAAAAAGAACAGTTTTGAATTTGAAATACACTAATGAAAATAATATAATGTACAAAAGTAATTAATAGCAATAAACAAACATGCATAAAAATAATTCAAAATAGTTCAAAATGAATTAAAATTCATTAAAATAAATAAAAATAAGTTGAAATCAATTAAAGCAAAAAACAGAAAAAAAATAGAGAAAATTAATCAAAAAATGTACAAATATGGAAAAATGAAATAGAAAGATATCATGAAAAGACTTAGACTAAAACAAGATTTAAAAACTCATAATAAAAAACAAAGATAACTTCAAAAAATAATTATAACAAAAAAAAATATATATTAATTCAAATCGAAATTGAGATAAAAAATGGAAATGGTTTTATTAATTAACTAGCCTTAAATTTGAAATAATTTGAATATGAATTTTCTACAAAACTGGATAAAAGGAGAAGTAATTTTTAAAAATTATTCTTTAATGAAGAGATTAAAAATTCCACACAGCCACCTAATAGGTAATTCTATAATATCTCAAGCTCTTTTAGCCATGTGAAAGATAATTTCATTTTGTGAAAATTAAATAAAGATAATTTTTCCACTTTGACTTAAAATTTATACAAAAAAACAAATCTTAAATTTTATTTTATGAAATATTTACAATTCCATATTTTTATGTATATAAAAAGAGTTAAGAAGCAGTTCTAATTATAATCAATGAAAAAATAAATTTATAGAGCTCCAATAACTAAGTAAAAACTAATGCAAGATTTTTTAAATTTGGAGGTACTTATAAAATAATTCAATTAATTCATCTCAATAGGAAGTCATAATTTCGTATTTAAACGGTTGAATATATACATATATTTATGGTTCATATCAAACGCGATGAGCCTTCAAAAAGTTTACAGAGTACTAATATCTGAAAATTTGAAAATAAATCCTCTCAAATTCCATTTGAAGGGGATTTTTTGAGTGAGATTGATAAGGCGCTTAAGCTTCAAGAAAACAATAAAAACTGATTACTCAAATAAATGAGTACTTGATTACCAAAATTAATTCCCCCATTAACCCAGTTTCTCATTTAGTGATAGGCCTATTTGAATTGAGTAATTCATCTTGGTATAACTTGAGTATTTGATTGAATGGAAAGTTTTCTAATTTTTTAGAATTATGAACAAAATTTACATAAAAATATTAATATAATGAGCTCAATAGCTCATTTTATAGATAAATTATTTGTATTCCTTCAGCTAACTAGTAATTAATTTCTCTCCTCCAATAACATATTATATCAGTTTTATTTCAAGCTTGACTTGAGCCATGTATAAGCCATATTCTGAATTAATGTTGTATTCAGCTTTGAGAAGAGATTTATAGTAGAAAGTAGATGGGAGTAATGTTTTTATAACAGGAAAATAGACTCAAAAATGATAAAAAATATCTTGAAAACATGACTTTATATAATAAAAAATTCTTTGAATATACATTTCATTGAGAATCAAAATTTTCAAACCATTCAGGATAATAACAGATTTATAAATCTTAATTCTTTTTATTCATTATGTAATAAATAAAAGAAAAACTCCTTAGGAAATCTGGATACTAAATATTAAACACCTATTCATATATATTCTTGAATAATAAATGGGAAGAAAAAACTGTGATGATATCCATAATTATTCAAAATATATCAATTCTGCAAGAAAGGAAAAATTGGGTTCAAATTAGTAATGAGTCATATGATATGAAAGAAATCCATTTAAGCAGCTTGAAAGCAGAATTATATGCTAGAGTGGCCTTAATAATTAAATCTGAAAGTGAATATTATTTTTCCATTAAGCCTCTGAATTTCTCATAAAGTTGGTTCTAATATTTTTCTTTTATATATAAGCCTATCCTAAAATAAAACCCATAAAAAAGTGTAATTTGTTTTTTAAATGTTTAGGCCAAGGATTTGGAAATGAATTTGTGTTTATGGACGCACAGCTTCCAATAATTGAAACCAAGTTCCCTTGAAGGTATGATAAATTCTGAATATTGAGTTTCATCTTTCCATTTATTTTGAAAAATATTAATAAAAGCATTTTATGATCCATAGTTTACCCTTATAAAATATGCTTTGATGTAATTCATAAATATCCCACATTTCTGATTTCACTTGATAAAAATTGATTTATTCATATCTTGAGGAAACTTCGGAGGTAAAATTTACAACTGTTCAAAACCAAAATTTATTTAATATAAAGATATATTTACTTCCCATATATGGGTAAAATAAAAATTACAGTAAAAATAAGTAGACTTAATTTAATTAAATGGGAGAATCTTATTCAATCAGACTTTTGTCTTCTTGGAGTTTCTTTAGGAAAAAATAGTCATACTATAACGCTTGAAGATAGTACTACATACCCATCAATACTCTGAATAAATTGAAATGTTTTCTACCATATATCTTTATTTTCCATATTTATCTGGAAAAATAACTCAATCCTAAGAATATATTTCTATTATTGGAAGAGTTATAATATTCAAGGTTATTTCTTAAGTTTATATTAATGAAACATATGTGTTAAATAATTTCCTCATATTTCATAATTGAAATTTTATTCCCCATTTCTTGATATGTAGGAAAGATTGCAATACTACGTGTTTCCATTAATATAAAATATTTTATGCCCCAAAATACACCTCTTTGCTTCTTTGGAGACCCTTTTATATTTTAATTGACTTAGAAGTCAGTATATTCCATTAATATGTAGAGATTTGAAAATTCTTTGTTTAATTGTATCATATTCACAATTGATTGAACTTAGAATATTGTAATATATGTGATTTTGAGCTTATTAGTTATGTAAAAGAAAGGACCTTTTATGGTATATAGTATTGAATATTAATGAATTGAAGTTCAATTTCAAAAGGTCCTCTCTTCAAAAATTTGATGCTAAATTGAATTCAGTATAGAAATAACTTTTAGCTACTTCTAAATCTTTGAAGATTGAATATAATCCAACATACCTATTTCTTTGTGTGGAATTTTTCCTTCAAAATTTTAAACATCTCTGAAATTTTCAATAAAGATTAATTATTATAATCAAATTTAATCTGAAGCTGGGGGTCACAGCCTCAAAACATTTTCAAATTGCATATCTGTTAATATTTCATTCGTAATTCACTCCAGATATTCTCTTTAAACAAATGTTTTCAATATATTTGAGTGGAATAATTTGGTAAAAAATGAAGGAATTCTAACTTGAGGAATATCTTCTAAAATAGATGAAATATATTACTAAAAGAAAGACTTTTAATACTTAATTCCGTACTACTTTACAAAATCACTTTTTATCCTAAATTTAGGGAGCTCAAAGGGAGAAATTTAATCGATGATATCAGAAAATTATCAATATTTCATTTCTCTTTTGGAGAATCTGGAAAAAAATTGAAGATTTTTTTATTCAATTGGTAATTGGTAGTAAAAATATAAATTTCTTCCAAAAATAGGATTATAACAAAGGTTTAGGTCATCAATTACTCAAAAGAGCATTAAAATGGAAAAAATTGAAAATGCGAGGTCCAATTTCCAATGTATTTTTCCAGTTATTTTCCTTAATCTAGGACGATAACAGAAATTTGAAAAAAAATCACTCAGAATAATATTGAGCTATTATAGCTAAATAATATTTGGGACTATATTGAACAAAGAAAGTTACTTGAGCTCTTTTCATGAATGATTCAAAGGTATTTCAAGAAATACTTCTTTCAGATTTCGGAATGGATTGTGCACAATAAGATACTTGATATCAATTAAGTGATTTTTAGAAAGATATATTTTTCTTCTATCCTAAAAATTAAAAAGAAAGAATATTATTTTTTGAAAAAGGAATTTAAATTTTAGAGTATAAGTTAAAACATAATTATTTCAAAAAAATGATTAAATTGAGAAAAAATTAAATTAACATTTTATTAAGGAAAATCAAGCAAAAATGAAATTTTATTAAAAATTTTGGAAAATTTATGTTTTAGAAAGAAATTGTATAGAATATTTTATATCTTTTTTATCATCAAAGAATACCAATGATTCTTTACCAATAGATTACCCATGAAGCTTCACCTTGGCTCACATTTTTGTAAAGATTCTGTAACTTGACTTTAAATAAGTCTAACATAAGTTTTAAGATTTAAAAATATTAAAATATTAAGATCCTCAAATGTTAACTTAATTAAACACTAAATGTGATGTTGACCATTATATTTTGTGCCAAGAATGAGGGTTTATATTTAAGTCATAATCTATGAGAAGCTTAAGTATCTTCATGAAAGTTGTTGAAATGTGCACACATATTACATAAGTAAGATTCAATTTACAGATTAGGATGTGATACTTTCAGTTGTTTACTAAATTTTTTAGATTTAACTTGATATGTAAATCTCTGGTACAATAAATTGCTCATGAAATAAATCAATGACAACTTTAAGAGTAATTTTTAGGGAGAAAAGGAATTTTGGCTCAAAGGGTGCTAGACTCCCCTCAATTCCATTCCTCTGCATGTAAAATTGGAGAAATATGTACAAATATTTACCAATTTTCGGCTGGGTATTGTTCCGATGATCTGAGACTCAATTTTTCATAGATCTTTAATACTATCCAGGTCAGTTTTAGTTGTTTCAAAGTGGGGAAAACCACCCTCAATCTATAGCAAAACTTGCTAGAAGCATATTTTAGCTTCTTTAATGTTTTAAACAAATTTTGGCCCCTTTTTAAGGAGAACCCCCAAATAATACCATGTTAATGGCCAGTTTATTGGGCTAAAATGGCTAAAACTATCCCTTTTTTGGTCCAAAAGAGGATTTTCTATTGCAAATATGTTTCTTAATAGTGAAAATAAAATTTATCATTCTTTGAAGAGAAAAATCTGATTTTATAAAATAATAATATTCTTTTCTCCTCTTTTATTTTTAGTTTAAAATATTTCAATTTTATGATCTGTTAAATTAAACCTCAAAAATTAAAAAAATACTTCAAACACAATTTTCCATTGATTGCAAACCTTTTAAAAGCTTTAAATTAAATAAAACTCATTTTCTTTAACTGTTTCAATCAATTTTACTCTTGACCCACCACAAAAGGAATCCAAAACATATTTAACAACAATGGTGTTTGTCACTCTGCTTATATATTCAAGTTGGTCATCTTTAGTTGTTTTTCATCTTGAAAAGGTTTTCAGGGAATCTATCACCATATTAATCACTTGAACTCCTTTTATTCATTAATCAAAGATAATCACTCTTGTAGAAGCTTTTTTTAGCCTTGAATATCTCTTTTAGAGTATTGTTGGTAAGAGATATATGTTTATAATATTGGCTTGTGATACTAATGAATCTTAAGAAAATGAAATGTGTGTTCTTCTCTTTTGAAATTCTTCAAGATACCATTTGGTAATAGTTTACCCTATAAAAAATTTGGGGACAGGATGAGTACTTCATTTTTGATCAAAGCTTCACATACGCACCTTGAAATAGGAAAATTATCTGGAGGACAATGACTATAGGAAAGGGCTTAAGGGTGGCCAATATTTCCTAAAAATCTTGCTTTTAGGCTTGAATTAAGCTTAAAAATGGCTGGGGAAATTCAATTTGAACAAAATTCATATAGAAATTTAAGGAGTGCCTTTTTATTTAAGCTATAAGTTCCCTCGTAATCTTTTATATTCTATAGAGCTAGTACATATTTAAGCTCCTATTTAAATAGAACACCTCTTTTGAACTGCTCACTTCAGAGCCTTTTGTATTATTCCCTCTACCTTTATATCTTGGTTCTCCAAAATAATAGCTGATATTAATATTTTGAATATTTGATCCATATATCTTTGAAAAAAGTACTATATTCAGCTCATTACCTTCTTTGGCACAAAAATAAATTTCAGATTGAAAATAAGCAAATTCATTTTTCAGTTGAGGCTGGTTATATTCACAAATCATAATACCATTATTCCTGAGACAAAAAAAACTTTTTTTCAATATTTATTTCCATGAATAAAATATTTAAAATTGGTTTACTTCATTAATTTTTAATCACATAAATAATTATTTATATCAAATTCTTGAAAGTTAGGAATGAAAATGTTTAAGACGCTTAGCCAGTGGTATAATCTTATATATCATCCATGAGATTCAAATACATTTGATGGTAATTAATCTCATTTCAAAACTTTTTGGCAATGGGTGGGGAAGATAAAAGTGAAAATATTCAAGTTTGATCCAAAGAGAAGCTAATACTGAAAAATGGATAAAAATACATTGAATTTTTATTAGTAAATCAGAAAGTATTTTTCAAAATATTAGTTCTGTGAGCCTTTTATATATGACAACATATCCAAAAGGATCACAAAACAACTTTACAAAACTTATTTTAACAATAATAATTAAAATTATAATCTTGAAGTAAGTAAAAATGCCATAAAAAGGCATAAACCGATTATTAATAATGTGAAATAAAATACACCATTGTGTTTTTCCATCAAAAAATACACATATGGCACTTTTAGGTCATATCTGTAAAGTAAATACTTACTGACATAACCTGAATATATGCCCTTTTATGATCAGCACATATATCAATGGTTTTTAGCTCATATCTTTTGAATTATTCATGAGAAGGAGTTGCTCCCAAAATAAAGTTACAGCCAAATAAATTTAGAAATACAGATATAAATTTCATTTTACAAGTTATAAACAAAGTTAAAACTTGTAAGGGTTTATTGAGCAAAACAGTGATGGCTGTTGACCAATTTAATTTAAAAGCGGCAAAAGCTTAGAAAAAATGAATATTCATATTCAAATAGTTCATAAAGGAAGAATTATTTAGTTTTAATCATGATATTCAAGGTATAACCCCCTGAAATTATGGTTTGAAGTTTAAAATAGTACATTTCAACAGAAAAGATCAGTTATAAGAAAAATCATTAATAATAGGGTTTTGATTATGTAATAAAATCATTTTGGAAGCTTAGTAAGCACATTCAAAGCCATAATTATTTCCTTTCTGAATGGATGTATAGTAAATAACTCATAATTTATTCATGATCAAAGCTAAAGCTTAAAAATGATCATTTATGATCACTAACTGTAATCTTATTTTAAGTTGAACAGTTAAATAAGTGATCAATTTAGTTGATAATAGTATATTATAATTAAAACTAACAAAATTCATCAATTTTAACATTTTTCCAATCCCATGAGGTCAGAAAACTTAGAGTTACAGTGATAGCTCTAAATAATGGCGTAATAATGAGATAAGAAGGTTTAATTATGATGTAATCATCACTAAACCTGAAACTATTAATAAATTCCAGTGGATACATTAAGTAGACATCTACTAGAAGACATCTGGAATCTAGGAGGGAGGAATTCAATATAAATAGAGCTCTTTTTCCTTTATTTACCCCTCAGACGCATCAAAAACACTAAAATGTTAAATTAAAAGGCCATATTTTTATGCTTTATATATAACTCTATTAAGCTATAAAAGAAAAAATATAATATTTTACGTGATTAATCCAATTTTTTTGTTAAATTCTCATAAAAATCTCTAAATTCATGTAAAAATAGTTAAATTTGTAATTATCTCTATTTTTTAATAAAAATATGCTTCAAATAAGTTGTATTTATATTATCAGGTGTAAATTTATTCAAAATTATTATATCAAGTGTTTATAGTAGGTTATTTCCCCTTATCAAAATATTTTTCTCTTTATTATTATTCTTAATAATTCTTTTATTAATATAAATAGTATATATATGAATTTATAACCTTAATATTAGTAATATTATAGTTATAAGTTGTTTTTTATTATTAAATAAAAATTATTAATTCCCTTATTATTTGTAGGTAACAATGATAAAGTGACATAGATATATTAATCATAAAATATTCAAATATTTATTTTCATTATATTATTTTATTTGTTGAAATAATAAAATTATTTTTACACCATAAGTGTAATAATTCTTGATTATTTCACTTATTTTTAGTCATATTACTCATCTAAATTAGGACATTAAGAGTACAATAATAACAATATTAGTAATTCTTACTTATTGCTTCATAGTCAAACCTTACAAGTTATTAGGTATTTTGAGGCCATATTTATCAAAATAAAGGAGTGTAGGGCTATATGAAGTCTTGAAGATCATTGAAAAAATTTCTTTCCCCATACATATCCCATTGAAAATCTCTTTATTGAGGTTTCTAGTCCCTTCTTGGTGGCTTGGTGCCCCAAAAGGGCTCCTTTTCCTTTTTTCAATGCTCAAAAGATTTGGAAAAATTGATATTTACTAAAAATACCTGTAGTGAGCATTTGGAATTAAGAAATAATCAATTTCCAAAATAAAATTTTGAAAATCCATTTTTGGAAAATGATACCTATTAATAACCCAATAATCCAAAATTTTACACAACATTTTTTTGGGTTCAATATGGAAGGTTTGAGCTAATTGATTAAAATGATAAGGATTTTATTTTTCCGTTCAATTCTTGAAATTATTATAAAATGATATTTTTAAAGAAATAAATTTAATCCTTAATTTTGAGAAAATAATGATAAAAAAATAAAAATACTCCCACTGGGATTACTAAAACAGCATTTGGGAATTATGATTTGAATGAAAACTAATGAAAAATTATTTTTCCGAATTTAGCATCTTGTAAAAATAATCACAATTAAAACTAATTGGGGAGAATAGAGATATTAAAAGACAAGATAAGCAGAGAATTCTCATTAAAATACTATAATCTTAGTCCAAATCTCATGATTTATCTCTAATTCTTTGTGTTCTTTTTTGATGAATTTCTCAGAATTAGTTCAGCATTTCCAGCATTTTTCCTTATTTTATTTATGGGAGCCAATCTACAAGCTCTATCTCTTAGCTTTATAATGAGCATTTTCAATTATCCTCAACTATATATATGGGACTGGATTAACTATCTTAATATTTTTATTGATTATTTCCCCTTTTTTTATCTTTTTAATCATGATCAAAATTCATATACTATGTTTTTCTTGTGTCTTTTTTCATAATTATTAGGTGTTGCCCATTTGTAGAATACATCCTTTGATTTGGGTGACTCACTATTTTTCCTTGACTTTGTGCTTTTTTTCTCCTGTGAGGTAATTAATTATAAAATGTAAGCTTGTTCTTTTATCTTATTACTCTTATATTATTTATTTAATTTAGAATTTTATTAATTTTATTTATTTAATTTAACCTTTGTCTCACTTAATGTTCCAAGTCACTTGTGAGTTGGGTAAAGCCTTTCAAGTATCTCTTTAGTGTTTTATATTATTATGCTTGATTACAATGCTTTTTTACAATCTAATTGACTATTGATGTAGATATGTTTCAGAATAATATCTTTAATTTCAATTATTAATTATTATTTTCCCAGATCAACTTGGCATTTTTTTCTGTTTTGGGGTATTTTTTCCCAAAATCACCAGTTTTCCCTCAATTCAACCTGATTAATTCTTGAATATCTTTTGTGATACATAACCCTGTTATCCTATGGGCATCCAAAAATATCAAATAAGTGTAATAATCAATTCTCATATTATCCTTCTGACAGCTCCTGGGAATTTTTAACAGTTCTCTACCCCTGGTAGGTTTTTTAAGGAAATAATGTTCCACATAACTAAGTGCTGTCTCCAATTTTTTAGATTCATTTATATCTTATTATTAAATAATAATACTCAATTGAAGGTATTTCTGGATTATACTTCTATATTCTTATTTTTTTCTCTAAGTAGTCCTTCTGATTTTCACATTTGCAAAGTTGGACACCAGGTAGGTTGAAAATGGGTCTTTTTTGTCATTTCTAACTAAAGAGAGGGTAATTTTTTTATATTTATTGTGTCTCAAATATACCAGTATTACTCTTTTGTCTTGGAAAAATATTTTTTCCTTTGTGTTAGCTGAGATTCTTGACAAATTTTTGTTAAAATGGTGTTTATTTTATTAAAAAGTTGAATAGTAGTAATTTCTACCTGTTGCATCAAATAAATCCTTTTTATTGGAATTAAACTAATAACTTACAGCAAAACCATCCCCTCATTTTCATTATGAAGGAATTACAACTATTTAAGACTCTTGGTAGCTTATGTGGCTTACTTCTCTTGGTTATGATTCTATCATTACAAAAGAGAAATCTGGATTAGTGGCTCCTTCATCATTATTTTATTTAAACATAGATTTATTCTTTGGTTTTGTGTAAGTATAATACTAATCAAATAAATTTCTGTATTTCAAGGCCTGAAAATTTCTCACTTTGTCTCCCTTTTGCCAGTTCAAAAATAACTGTGATTGAGATTGATGAGTTTTGGAAGAGTTGAATTTTAACTTGTGAGATAATTAATATTTTTTATTTTTCTTTTTATTTGAGAATATTTCATTAGGGGGTTTCAAAGTCACCAAATACTGCCTTGAAATAACATGGGATTTGGAAGCCAAATTCCAGATTTTTCATGTGTAAATCACATGGAATTTTAACTGAGTCCCCTTGTATTTTTGCCAAATCCCATGCATCTGATATTTCAGTTTTAAACCTAACCCAAAGGATTATTCATACTTCACAACTGTACAACATATTCTTCAACACTCCATTTTTGATATGACCAAAAAGCTTACAATTCATTTATATTTATTCAAACATATAATAATGCCTAGTGCCAGAGCAAGAAAACATCAAGTAGGATATGAAGATCACCTTGGGCCTTCCTCATTGATCAGGTTACTTAATCTGTACTGATTGTTGAACCATAATTCATTGGATTTCAATAAAATCCAATTTTGAGTCATGTTTTGGTACTAGTGGTTCAGCTTCAATTGGAATGTCTCCTTTGTCAAAGCATAATTGGTTACAACTTATGGCCATTGAGGTAGACAAAAAAAATGGCATTTCCTAAACCTCAGCTCAAGCAGCATCCAAGATTGATGGAAAATGTATAAAAATAAGTATATGGCATCAAAAAAAATTGAAAATTTCACTTTGGCTGGACTGACCAAAGAATATGAGAGTAAAGGTATCAAATCAATGAGTAAAAAGCTTTAAAGTATGTTTCCTTGCTATATTTAAATGGATGCGCTCTTTGGCCATAAGCCCAATGTCACTCCCATTTCAAGCTATGATTTGCAATCAAAAGAAAGCTCAAATGGTGATGATGATGATCATTTTCTTAAAAAGATGATTTTTCATCTCTTTTCCTTTTTACCTGTGATAATTAAAGCTCATTTTCTTTTTAAAGGAGAAAAATTGTTTGGAATTACCTCTCAATTTTGATCCTTTGCTTAATAATAATGATGACTTAGTTCAAGTGTAAAACGTGCAAGATGAATAAGTACATATGTTCAAGCCTGATATTTATGAAATCCAATCTTGATTATTTCTTTTTTTACCAGCTAATTGAATCCATGATGCATTTTACACAAAAGGATAATCAATAATTTATTCCCAACTTTAATTACAAGAGTGGATCTAGAAAAAGGTCAATGGATATTTTTGCACCTACTTATGCCAATTTGCTTGAGTCACATCAAAAGGGTATCTTTTGAAATTATTGTTACTATGATCAGTCCTACTGACAAATGATATGGTTCTTAGACTGTGAAGCCAGTGATAATTCTCATTTGGAGTGGGACAAGGAGAGGTGGAATGAAGAGAAAGTGAGTAATATGGAAAATCAACAGTTTGAAGAAGTGAAGTTGCAAAAACAAAGTCAGTTTGACAAGAAAAGAAACAAAATGAAATATTAACTTATAAAAGAAAATTGTAATTGGGAATTGGAGCTGAAGGAAAAGAAATTCCAGATGGATCTCACTATAGCAACATTATCATCAAGCAGACCAATTTAAGAGCTCAAACACATCCTGAAAATAATCACTAAAAAATAATGTATTAGGTATATGACATGTGATCATTTCAAAATGGTTTGTTTGTGTTATATATAAACTATTTTTATTCATAAGTGGGGCACAAAGTTTAAATTCATATTATTCTTTGAAATTTTACTACAATTTATTCAAAAATTGAAAATTTGCACAAATTTTGCATTGAGATTTTATGTGCCAAAGACCAATGAAACAGTTTTTTCAAATTGAATATGAAGCCTCCCTCCAAGTTTTATTTTTTTTTAAAAAAAAAATTTCTAATTCATTTTGATTTCCCTTTACTTTTTGATTTTTCTTTGATTAAAACTTCTTCATTTTCATTAATATACTTGTGTTTCAAGAAAAATTTGAGCCTTTGAGATATGATCACATATCCAAAAATGTCACAAGAAAAACTTTACAATAATTATTCCTCCAAATAATTATCTGTAAATAATTAGAAATACAATAAAAAAGCATAAATCCTGAATTAACTTATAATCTGATGAATAAAAATATTAAATAAATTACACAATTAGATTACCCATGATAAAACACACATATATCATTTTTATGGCATATCTGTAAAGTCAATAACTAATGAGTAATAAGCTAAAAATCCCATAAAAAGACATAAATTCTTACTTATATAAGAAAACAATTAGACAACATGTGAAATAAACTTCAATGTTGGATTCCCCATGAAATAACTACCCATAAAACAATTTTACATAATTTCTCCAAAGTTAATACTTAAGGAATTAAGCTGAATATATGCACTTTTTTGGTCAGTGCATACATTCATGGTTTTTAGCTAATATCTCCTGAAATATACATGATGGATATTTAAACCAAGAATAAATTTAGCACACGATTACTTTAAGAACACAGATGTGAACTTTATTTGACAAGGTATAAGCAAGGTTATAGCTTGTGAGGGTTTATTGAACAAAATTGCTAGAGCTGTTGACCACTTTGTTGTAAAAGTGGTCCAAGCTTAAAATAAAGTGGATATTCAGGCTCTACTACCTCATAGGTGAATAATGATGTATTTATTATCATAATATTCAAGGTAAAACCTCCTGAAATAATGGTTTGAAGCTTAAAATATTGAATTTCAACAGAAAAATTGAGATACAAGAAAAATCATCAAAAATAGAGTTTTGATGATGTAATGAAATTCTCTTGTAATTTTAATAAGGACATGACAAGCTATCAGAATTCACTCTCTCAACCTTATTAGCATGTATGAATTGAAATTTATTCATGATCAAAGTTCAAGCTTAAAATTGATCATTTATGATCACTCACTGTAATCTTATTTCAAGCTTAACAGTCATATAAGTGATAAAACTGGTGAATACTATTGGATTATGATTAATACTACTAAAATTAACAAAGTTTAGGATTCTTCCAAGCCTATGATGTCATTAAACTTAGAGTTATAGTGATAACTCTAAATAATGACATAATAATAAGATAAGATGGTTTGATTATGATTTAATCATCACTAAAACTTAAAATACTGATCAATTCCAGTGGATACAATCAGTAAACATCCACTAGAAGCCTGTTGTACTCTAGAAGGGAGGAATTTACTATAAATGGAGCTCTTTTTACTCTATTTCACCCTCAGAGGCAAAGAAACATCAAAATTATTAAAGCAAAGTTAAAAGCTTTCTTCTTTTTATATAGAACTATTATATACTCAAAGAGTAAAGTTTGTATCTATTATAATCATCAAACTTGATTTGATTAAATCAATTCTTAATTTTTTTTGTTGAAATTTCTCTACAAATCTCTATTTCATGTAAAAATAAGAATATTTGTAATTTCTTATAGTTTTCATTGTAAATAAAATCTAAATAAGTTGTATTTATATTATTTGGCGTAAAATCTTCCAAAATTATTATAGTAAGTGTTAAAAGTAGGTTATTTCTCTTTTTATAATGATTTATCCCCATTATTACTCTGAATGATTTCTTTATTAATATAAATAATATTTATATTGATATATAACCTTAACATTACTAATATTATTGTTCTTAATTGTTTTTATTATTAAAAAAATATTCTATGCCTTTCTTATTTGTTTGTAACAATAATAAAGAGCTTTTATTATATTAATTATTAAATATTAATATATTTATTTTATTTATATTATTACATTTCTTCAATAATATAGTTATTTTATTCCATAATTATCTTAATTTTTCATTGATATAATTCTTCTTTATCTTATTTATCAATTTCATAAAGACATTAATAGTATATTAAGTGAAATATTAGTAATATTCACCTATTTTTTCATAGTCAAGCCTTATAAAAAACCTGGTAAAATTTTCACCCCTTCATTGAAACTAATTTTTTTTTCTTTTTTTTTTAGATTTTAAAAAATTCCTTTTAAGTAAGTTTTTTGGGTTTCATATTTTTAAGTAAAAAATTAACTAGGTAAGTTTTTTTATTCATTTGTATTTTTATTTGTTTTTGCACAGGTTCATCACCCCCATCCACCCTTCAAACAGGCCACTTGTAGATTCTAAGGCCTGTTCTATTCAAAGGAATACAAATCAATTTGTAATTTATTTGGAATGCTTCTGGAATATATTCTGAATGGATTCCATTTTTTTTATTATATTATTAAATAACCCATTCACCCCCCAGGCATCCCAGAACCTCCCACATAGGCCTCTGGGAGGTTCCAACCATCTTAACAACCAAATTGATTGCAAGGTTTTTTTTAATATCTTTTGCTTTTTATTGGGGTTTCTGAATTTTTTGTTTTATTTCATCATTATTATTACTCATTGTTATTATTTTTGATTTTTTTAATTGATCAATCATAAATAACGATTTTTTTTCTTATTCTTATTTACTAATGATCATAACTAATAACTTTCTTATTCTTTGATTGTTTTTTATTTCATCATCACAATTAATGATTATTCTTATTTTTATTTCTGTATAATTCTTATGATTTTGATTTTTTATTTTATTTTTGTAAATTTTATAATCATTTTTTAGGGGTGGATAATATATAAGGGCTCTATTTGCAATATCATTTTATTTCACCTCCCTCCCCTAATAATTGAAATTCAAAAAAAATTCCTTCTCTCTCTCACTCTGAAAATCATTCTGATGATGTCATGGTTAGGACTAAACCAGATTCAGCACATTATTAGAATGATTTTAAAGTTGATGAAACTCTTATTCCTCCTTTTGATGTCATGGTTAGGACTAAACAAAATAGAGAAGATAATGAGGTTAATAATACTGAAAAAAATACTAAAAAGGATTACCCAAATCAAGAGACAACATATCCATGATTCAAAACATATCATTTATCAACTTGGCAATTCCAAAAATTCATCTAAAAACTTCTAAGCCATCTCAATTGAAAAGAAAGAAGAAAATGCCACATGGTTAAAGCTTCCATCATTAAATACCTTACCACATCCTTATGTGATCATTGATAAAGCCAAGAAGCCATTCTTATCTGTCATTTCTTATGAAATAACCCCATTTTAAAATTTTTCTGGCCACTCTCAAATCTTAAAAGACCTTATTATGACCTTAATGAACTTATCCCAAAGTCACCAAGAAATTGGAACTAATAGACATTTCCTAAGTGTAATTATGAAAGGTATTGGATTTCATCCTGGTTCTGATTCTTACAAATCTGCAGGTATGTCATCCTTTCTTCTTTTGATTTTAATATTTACTAATTAATCTCAAAAATTAGGGGTTTTCACTCCCAAAAACCTAGTTTGACTCCTCATCAAATTGAAACAGATAATAGCCAATGGTCCAAGCTTGAACAATATGAAGAATCTATTTACTCAAGAGCTTGTCATTTCTATTAATTAGCTGCAAATGCGAATTGATCATTAATGGAAACTGAAAAATTACCAAATTTCAGTCAACTCAAATGAACTCCCAATACAAAACAAGAATTCAAATCTTTTACCAATGTTATTGCCACTCAAGATACATTTTTCAATAAGACAAATCAATATTGAAATTATCTCAACACCTTGACTTATGGTATATTTTATTTTGTCTCCAAAAAAAAATTCCATCCCCTTCCAACTATCTTCACCCCATCTGGAAATGGATTTCACTTCCCAACTTAAAAATGGAGATTGATTTTTCAAAGAAACCTGGAGTAATGGAAATTCTTTGGAAGACATCATCAATTTTTTGTCATAAAACAAAACCTCTTAAATTAATTGTAAATCATGACAAAATAACTCATTTTGGATGTTCTTTTCAAATCAACCATAAATTATTTAATTTAGGTAACAAATTCTTAAAAATGACACCTACTGAAATCAATTCAAAAGTCAATGGGTACTTTTAAAGAAATATGCAGGACCAAAAAAGAGCTCAAAATTATTAATTTAAAATATTTTCATTTTCTCAATAAAATTTCCACTCTGTTGTAGGCCATTAATTTAAGTACATAAGTAAATTTTCCTGATGAAATTCACAATTGATTATCTTTCCAATGCCAAGTTAATTGGTTTAATTTTTTCAAATATATTTACAATATCTTCCCAATTATTTTCATTTTACAGATGTTCTTCTTGTTGTGAATCATCATCTTCATATAAATCAAACCATTCATCTGCAATTTGTGCCAACATATTATGTAAAATTGTACAAGAAACAACCCAACTAACAAAGTATTGGATTTATTGAGGATCCTTCATTTTATTTCAAATTTCCCTTAAAGAAAACCACTTCCCCTTCAAGATTCAAATTTCATGCTCAATTCTGACCCTTGATTCTTCTAGAAATTAATTGAAAGTACAGTTGTCTTCATTCTGTGCCACAGCTCCCTTATGAGCTGGAACAACCCAAGGAGAGCTTGCATATACTGAATTGGCTAGTAAGTACTGATCTTTTTCATTAAAGTTTTGAGTTGTTTGTGCTATTTTCATATGTTGATATACATTTTAATCATGAAGCGACCCAGTACAGCCCACATGTAGAGCAATGGACTGTTTTTTGTATCACAAACCAGTTTAATTTACATAGAACACCTTAATTTTGAAAAATAATCAAAAATCAAATCAAGTATAGAAATTCAAAAGCTTACCTATTTTTACAATAAAAATAGGCTTCACCATCATTGGGGTGGGAATCTTTTAATGATATGAGACTCCCATCAATAAATCCAATGAGCCCAGGGAAGCCTTCTGCCTGAATCACTTGAGAAATCTCTCTGTGTTGATCTATTGTTGGCCACACAATCAATTTTACCTTCAGCTTCATGAATATATGGATCACTCTTTGAGTGTAAAAGCCAAAAACCCCATGGATAATTCCAAAAAACATTCCAATCTTTCCTAAAGCAGTCCCATTACAATTTGATCCTAACCTTGTTAGTGCCACATCCAATTGTATGGCAGGATTGAATTGTTTTTTTGTGATGAGTTTTGAAAGTTTTAATCATCTTGAATTTGTGCAACCAGTTTTTAAAATGACTAATTTTTTGTCCTACAAATCTGGAAAAACTTTCCAGATGATAATTTTTGTAAATCATTGATTTTATACATGTAATGCAATAGATATCTTCTACAAGGATTGATGTATCTTTGTGATGTAATCATATCTAATAAGGCTATATCTTCCTGTATATATTAACAACTATAAGAACTGAAATGAGTTTAATTTCTGAAGTAAAGGTGGCCTTTTCAATTCCTTGGGAATTGTAAATGAAGAAAATATCTATAGCAAATACAATTTGAAATGAAATAAATTAATAAATGACCAGTGTATTCAATTTTTATGAAAGAGAAGGAAAATTTAATGCACTTTAACATTCCCTTCCTGAGTTGTGTGTTGTAAAAATGTGCCTCTAAGTGAAGCTAAATTTGCAATTTTAGTATCCCAAAATGGGATTTGGTGCCAAAAAACCTGGGTTTTTGTATCTTAAAAATACAACACCTCTTGAGGTGTGGGATTTCCCAAAACCCCCCAAAAAAATGCAGAATTTGGAAAAAAACTTGGGATTTTGAGTGTGGGATTTGGTAACTATTAAACCCCTTATTTGTCATTTTGTCTTTTAAATCATCAGCAGTCTCTTTTCTGCCAAATTATTCCTTGTTCTGGTATCTCTTTATTATGAAAATTTTAATTGTTTTTTGGGAATTTAGAGTTGACTTTCTCCCCTTGATTCTTTAAAGATTATTTTTTAATATAGAACTTAATTTTATTCCCACTTAGTTGAAAAAATACTCCAATTTTAACATCTTTTCTCATGTTTTTTCATCAAAAATGATTTTGAGGAGCTTGTGTATCAGAGTTATTTGAGCTAAATATTCAAATTACTAGGGCTTTAGGGGATGGTAAAAGAAATTATGGGAATTAATTTTCTCAATTTATTTTTCACTGTTTGGGGGTTTTATTTTAAGACTTTTTTTCCTTCCTCAACCTGACTTCCCACTTGGTTATTTCCACTCTGAAAGCTATTTTTAGACCTCAAGGTATTTAGGGGATGGAGGTCTCATGCTGACAAAATGAATAAGGCAGAAGGAATTATTTCAATAAAAATATCCTTTAAATCTAGGAGACCCTTTTAGATATTCATTTTTTGATTTCTTTTTTGGCAATTTTCCCATAACAAATATAACTCAATAAATATAATTAATTCCAAATTGACTAAGCTTAAAGATATTTACACTATCTCTTCTTCTATTACTTATCTATCGTTTCTTTGAATATGAATCAGCTTCTACCTTTTTTTTATATAAGGAATTGAACTTTGTTTTTTTCTTTTCC
The DNA here is from genome assembly GCA_023105745.1 of Austropuccinia psidii. Classification (NCBI taxonomy): domain Eukaryota; kingdom Fungi; phylum Basidiomycota; class Pucciniomycetes; order Pucciniales; family Sphaerophragmiaceae; genus Austropuccinia; species Austropuccinia psidii. The sequence goes on from JALGQZ010000011.1 coordinate 40,893,795, forward strand.
TTTTATTTTTGGAAATACCTTTGTCTAAATAGGCCGATTAATTATAATTTATATTTATTTGTATTTTTAGTAAGGTATTATTTTTTCCTTCTATAAATAGAGGTAGTTTTTCCTAAATATGAAAAAAATCTATAGATATTAATGTCATTGTACAATTGATCAAAGATATTCTTATTTTTGATTGTACTTTAACTTCAAAAATACAAACCTTGGGAATATTTCTTTCATTATTACTACTATGATAATCAGCTTTAAATGTTTTTTGAGTAAAGAAAAATGAAGGTAAAAAAATAGAATATTTTGAAGATATGGTTATTGAACATAATTTTTGAATTTTGATTAATTTATGAATTTGAAGATTGGAAATTTTCATGTGAGAAATTCAAGAAAAATAGTAATGTATCATTATTTCAATTATAAATGGGAGCTCAGGAGCTCAATTTTAGCTAATTAAAGTTCAAAATTATGAAAAAACAAAATCGTATTCTTAATGTAAAATTTATACCAAGTTAATTTTTTTTTAAATATATAATTATAAGAATAATAAGAATCGAATTCTTTTCATTAATCATGAAAAATTAACCTGATTTTATTTTTTAAAAAAAAATTCTCAATTTACCGTTCCAATTATTAAGTAAAAACATTTAATTATTGTTTAAAAAAACTCTTACCAGTAAGAAATATTCACTTATTGAAAAATGATGTAGTTTCTTATTAGAAATGGTGTAAGTTGTTTATTTTTAGAGTTATATAGAATTTTGTCCAGAAATTATTTATCTTTACTGGGAATTACACATATTGAATATTATTGATACAGGCAAAAAAATTATATCTACAGTTTATTTAACTTTAACCTTCACATAAAGCTCTTACATAGCTTCTTAGTATACTGAAAAAAGAATGAATAAATGGAAAATAATTCAAAATTTTGTTTTGATTAGGGGAAGGGAATATAATCTCAATTGGTTCAGAATTCCACAAAATAACTTGAATATGGACATTTTCCTTGAAAGCACTTGCCAAAAACTGATATCACTTTGGTCCAGAAATGTATGGTTGTATTGGTCTGTGACAATAGAATTTTATATTAATTTAATGAAAGCCAGGATAGTTGAACTGAAAAAAAAGAGCTTATAAACACCCTTAGAGGTACTAAATAGCTATTAAGGTCTTCGAATTCTATTATCAAATATATTTATCTAATGTACCCCTTTTACTATGAATAGCTGGTTTTATAGCTTCAAAAAAAGGTAAAACTCTTCACTTTCAAGGCTAAAAAAAGGTATATTTAAAAAGAAAATAACTTTAATGAGCTAATAAGTAGATCTTTAAGAATAAAAAACTCATTTTGTGGAATATTATAAGTAATTTGAATAAATTAAACTAGGTCTTTGTTTGTCTCAAATTTTCTTTTATTTATTTACTCATTTTAATCAGCATTAAGTGAATCAGGAGAAGCTACAAAACTTCTTTAATTTTTTATTTGAAGGCCCTTTTCCACATCTAGAAATTAATTAGAGTCTTTTGAACACTTTCATAATAAGTTTTCACACTTGAAACATCACAAAGAAATACTAATCATCTTTTATTACTATATTCATTATCACAAAAGATACATATTTGGTTTAGTCTTATGGGAATTTATTTAAACAACCTATTAATCCAGCTTGAAAAGGAATCAAACTTGCCTAGTTGAGAATGTACAAGATTATTTTTTTTCCATAAAAAGTTTTCTATTACAAATAATTGTAGAGTAAAAAAATGAGTTCAAAAGAAGACAAGCCACTTTTCTTAGTTTAATTTCTCAGGGAGTATCATTTTACTATTCTCAATATCAAAAAAATAGATAAAAATGTATTGAAGTGTCTTTTCTTGGAAAATTTATTCAGATTTAGTTTTCAAAGCAGGCCTTGATTTGGTTGCAGCAGCCAAGTTTGGCCCAGATACTCCCTGGCTGGGGTCCCCTGCCCGGCGTCGAGCTCCCCCGATGGAAAACAGTCAGTCCTCTTAGGCCAGGCTCTCAGCGTCTTTCCTTTTGCCGTCATCAATCTTCTTCATCATGTCAAAGATCCATCCAACTACTAATCTACTCAGTTCAAATCATCCTTCGATTATCAAATTAAATAAACATCTTTCGTAAGTAATGCTTAAATTTTTATGATTGTTTTGAACGATTCGGACTGATGATCTTGTGTGGTTTTAGGCAAATCAAATCATCTTCCGATTTATTAAAACAACTTTTGATTGAAAGCGATCCTTGGTTAAAATCCGTAGAGTTCCAAAGACAAAAGTTGGTTTGATTTGGTCTTATGAAGATGGAAAACTTGAAAGAAATCATCTCATGATCTTTTACGCTTTGCCCTTTGCAGTCTTAGAAATCATTACTTGAATCTCGTCTTTCCTTCTTATTTAATTCAATCTCAAACTGCCAAAAAATATTCCATCGAGTCATTAAATTTACTTTGGTTGGACACTTCTCATGCTCTCATTAACATTTATCGTAAAAGGCTGAATTTAATCGATCAAGAACTTAAAGAAAATCGTAAATTATTAAAACAAAATCGACATCAAAACTCAAATCATAATTTCTCTCATCCTCAATCTCTTATTGGTCCTGTTGCTCGCAGAAAATTTCTTCACCAATTTCAAACTTTCTTGAATTCTGAAGATCAATTTTGGAAATATCTTATCAATCGAATCATTCATGAATATCAATTGGATAATGCTAAAAGTTGTCTCAAGCCCCTCAAAATTTCAATCAACTCGTTTAACGAGAATTCAACTAATAATCTTCATCAATCCTATTGGGATCATCAACACTCACTTGCACGTGATCAAAATCAAGACGTTTCGTCGTCTGTCCCAGAACATGATGCTAACATAAAACTTTCATCCTCTAACGGATTAATCTTAGTTCACAAGGCCTTGATTTGTTTTGGTGATTTAATTCGTTACAGTGAACTCTATAACCAATCAACGCAACCTAAAAACTCTCAAAATCTCTCTTCAACATCTAGCTCAAAATCTAATCAACACCCTCCTTATTCCAGAATTGTTCATCAACCTGATTGGTCAAAAGCTCACGAGTGCTACAATCAAGCTCGTTTATTAATTCCAACTAACGGAAATCCTTCAAACCAATTGGCTGTCTTGTCATCTTACGTTCCTGATATCCTCAGTTGCGCTTATCACTATTATCGCGCTCTTTCAGTTAAAAATCCGTTCCCAACGGCTCGCCAAAATCTTAGGTTAACTTTTACCAAAGCATTGGAAAAGTGGCTCAACGATAAATCAGCCCAAGATCATTCTGTCTCAAACTGCCTAACTGACAATTTAAAACCCTCGGCCGACACTACACTCTCCCGGCTCCAATCGAAATATGTTGCTTTACACGCCATGCTTCACATTAAAACGTTGGTTTCTTTTTTTTTCAAAAAACAACACAATGTCTTATTTCGCTTACAACAGAAATTACGCCAAAATCATTTATTAATAAACTTTCACGCCTATCTCCTACTTAATTTAATCCAGTCTAGACATGTTTGTTCAGACAAACAACGATTTTTGTAGAGAATTAGTTGAACACTTGAAAAACAAAATTTTACCTCCTGAATTGATCCTCAAGATGACCGTCACATGCATGGCAGCAGTTTGGAACGAGAGAATGGACGAATGTAAGACAGCCTCCTTCGAACTACTAAGTTGTCTAAAGACTTATAAGTTGTACCACCATTTTAGCCCGACCTCGACAGTCACCATCAGCTACTAATGCACTCCCGTCTTTCAACAATGACTTGCTCATCGTAAAACCTCTGGCGACTGTCCATCTTTTACATTTCATAGCTTGCTTGTTTTCCGTCGTTACAACAGAACTTGGCTCGATTGACGGAAGTCTAGTTGAAAGTGACTTATCTCAAAACATTTCAGCCGTTCTGCGTCGAATTTTGCCTGCTTTACGGATCATCAGCAAATGGATCCTTAGTGGGCATATGGATGATATCCATAAAATCAGAGTGACCTTGGCTAGTGTTCCTCTCTGCACTTCAATTGATCATTTGGCCACCGCCGAATGCAAGTTTTGGGCAGAATATAAAAACTTCATTAAATCACTCAAAAAGTGCTTTCCAATAGGAAAGTTACCCAACTTGGATTTAACGGTCAAACTGGAAGAGGATGTAGAGTTGACTGGGTTTTTGCCAATTAAAAAAGGCATAGCCATGAGTCTGTCATCCAGAACTAGAAGGCTATCTGAGGGTACCATTTCAATTAAGGCTTTGCACCCAAATGAAGAACATCTTATAAGGTTAAGAGATCTTCAGAAAGATGCACGCTTAATTGTCATTAAATATTTGTCCAAGAAACCTGCCAATACTTCCCGTCCTGCCCCAACATCAATCGACGCAACGGAACCGAAATCAAACCCAACACATCTACTTGATCAGCAATTACTCGATTCAGACCGGACTTCAACCGCCAATGAAAATTCAGTTGACCATCGCTTGATTGAACCAAATAATCAGGAATCAAACATCTTAAACATTCCTCAAACAAATGAAAGATTTAGCGCTCCTCATTTTGCTTGTTCCGATATTGACTTTCAAACATCTTTGGATGTGCACAATCAGACGCAGGTTGATTCTTTTGAGAAGAATACTGATTGGATGGATGATGAAGATCCGGTCGAGCTGGCGATGCGCGTTGTAGTTGCTCAGCAAATTTATGGGGATGATTCTAAGCATGAAGACGAAAGTGAATTGAAAAATATTGCATCAGTCGATTTGGATGAAGACGACGATGATGATGAAATTCTTTACCCTTTAAGTCGTCAAAATATTGAGAATAAGCTCCTCAAACATCATTCTGATCATTCATCATCTGCCTATCAAAGCTCAGCAAATCATTTTGCCCATTCTCTCAAGGTTCAAAATGAGCTTCCTCCACCAAATGAAGAACTCAGGACTGCTGCAGATCTTTTGGCATCTATCACGAGAAAGCCATCGCTCAATCGAATTCAGATTCCACTAGCTTCATCAACTCCTGATCCCCCCGTTTCCCCAAGTGGTTGGTCGTCAGTCTTGATGCTCAACCGATTTGGGTGCAAAGATCAAGTTCCAAGCTCGCATTCAACTCCGCTAGGTCATGGTCGACGACCTCCTTCAGTTTCATTACCAAAACCAGCTGAAGGTTCACCAAATGTTAATATTTGGTCGAGAAGTTCCTTATCCTCTAACTTATTCTCAAATCAATCTGAAATAGCCCAAAATTTAGTTCGAAGTAGCGCTAAAGTTCAATTGAAAGAAGAAGCTTTAAATCAAAAAAGCGAATCAAACCAGCTTTGAAATGATACCAACGTTAAAACCCCTTGAATATCACTCCAAATGTTAAAGAAAAAATCTTTTACTACACTTTACGACAAGTCACCACAAAAAGATTCACCGGAAGGAATAGCGATTCGTTTTTAGGTGGTTCTAGGATGACACCATTCAAAAATCATTGTTTTTCATAAAGCTAAGGTAACAACTTTTTTTTAGCATATAAAAAAATCTCAGTTAAATATTGAAGCCTTCTTTTAAAATAAAAATAGGTGCCAATAAAAAAAACAGCATATTCAATTTTTGGGGTGAAGGCTTTTTGTTTACTTTTTGTAATTAATGTGTAGAAGCAAACAGGAGTATAACAATGAACAACTATGTCTTAGAATTGCAACCTTTTTATGTAGAAAATATAGGTATATTGATAGACTTACATTTGTCCGTTTACAGTATGTTCATAAAATGAAACGAAAAGCTTTTTTCGAAAATTGCTGAAAAGGTTTAGTAAAGTTTTTTCGTTGAGCCTCCGAATTATATTGGATATCCACGCAAGCTCACAACTTCACCTGAAAAAAACCTTGCAAAATATTTCTAGGGATTACGTTAACCGATGCGAGACTGATGATGCTCTTTTGGTAGTTCGAAAGAAATGGTGCGAATTTAGCAATATTAGGTGCCGAATCAATGCCACACCGGACAAAACACATTGGCTTGCTTGCAGGGAGTATTCGCTCTTCATCTGGGCTCAAGCCTGCACCTCAAATTATGTATTTGGAAAGAGTATTGCCCTAAAAAAGTATTATTTGCCCCAATTCTTTTTTCTCTTTTCAACATTATTTTTAATGAGCATTTGGCCAATTTTGGTCAAAATCAACAAAAAATCCATAATTTTGAATTTTATTTGATTTTTTAACCATCATTTTCGGCGGTCTTTAGGAAACAAAAAAAAACACTCTAAATCTCCACAAAAACAAACTTGGATGCTAGAGCAACAATGTGGGCAGAGGAATGGTATGCAGTAAAGCGAGTTAGCTGCCAAGGGTGATGATATTAGCATCAATATGCTTATGACTTGGGTATCAATAAAACTAGACTCTTCATGCTTCGTGCAATAGAAAATGAGGTCTATATGTAAAGAATGGAATAGATGAAGAGAAGAGATAACATCTAACTCTGTTTAAAGCTCTATTTGAAAATTACATTCATTACTATTACTTCTTACCTTTCTATAATTTCCAAATAATTGAGTTTCCCTTCCGAAATTGAATTTTTGATTGCTAATCTAAGCAATTAACATTCTTGGGATTCAGAGTTCTTTTAGGCTTTTGATTTTAATTTGAATGCCAGCATAAAATTTAAATGTCATTCTTAATTTTGAATAAATTTCCATTGTTTTTTTTTTTCAATTTTTGGATAAAATCATAGATTTGTCTTTGTTTTTCGTAAGAAAATTTTAAGTATTGATTAAATGAATAATATTTATTTATGTTTTGTGTTAATTCATTTTCAATAGGGTGTTGGTAAAGACATGTAAGTGAAATGATAAATACATGTTTTTGCCATTTTTCTTACATATTTTTTACCATTTTATGAATAAAATATGTAAATGTTAATGAAATAATTTGAGGCCTATTCTTTTATGAAAAAAAAAACATACTGGCCAAATTTTCAAATAGATAAATTAATAATAATTTGGGATTCACTTAATCCATCTCAAAGTTGTCACTGTTTTATTTTTTACTTTTTTGGTAAAAAAATTCCCAAATTTGGTCACTTTGAGCAAAATCTTTCTGAAAAAAAAAATGTAAATTTCATTTTTACTTATGAAATTTATGATATTTTTCTTTGAAGATATTTTTAATCATTTGAAAAGACACATTCAAATAATTTTTAGAATTTCAGGGGAAGTTTTGTCCAGTTCATTTTTGAGGGCCAAAATAGGCTGTTTTGCTTGGTCTAACCTCTCATCCCAATTTGTCACCAATTATATATTTGGATGACCTTTAAATTGGTAAAAAGTGTAATTTTCAATATTTCTTTGAGCCTATTATTTGGGCTCATTACTTTAGGTAAAGGATATTACCAAAAATTAATTATTGAACCAATTTATAAAAATTTATTAAGCTAAGTTAATTAATTAACATTAAAAAAATCATAAAATAAAGATTAAAGCATAAATAATGTATTTAAAGGTGAAAGAAAATTTATTAATTAATATATCAAGTCAAAACTATAATTTATGATAGTTTAGCTGAAATTAATAAAAATAAAATTAATTCTTTTTGTATTTTAACTAGGGAGGATATATTCAGAATAACTGAATAAGTTATAATTTTTTTCATAATTAAATGAAAAATGTTTATCTATTATAAAATGTGAAATATTACTGTAGCCAACAAAGATTAATAATAACAATATTAGAAAATTATTTAGACTTAAAGCACAACACTTCTATCTTCTTCAGAAAAACTTCTTAAGAAGATAAAATGCACTATTTGAAAAAGCTTTTGATGTTGGGAATAAAAATAGAAAAAGAATTGATTAAGATAAGAAAGTAAATCTGATAATATTTCTCACAGAAGAATAGAACATAAGAAGTGTTAAATTTATATGATTATATCTCCTCTTTTTTGGGGGAGAGGGCTCAAGAGCTTTATGTACTCAAAGATGGATTATTTGAGTTATCTCCTTTTAATTGATTCATATTGAACTCATATTACTTAGGAAAGGAGAATGAATATATTATTCTTGAGAATATGTTGGTCATTTTCTTCATCTAATCAGTATCTTTAAACCTCTGAGTACTTAAGGCTTACCTATGATAAAAGAATTAATAATAATATTGAAATTTAAAATTAACTAAATACTTTCATATTTAATATTTAAGAACCAAAGACTAAACCAAATCTCTAAACATGAATATTCTAATGAAAAAACCTATTTAAATAAAATATCAATTTTTTTATTTTGAAAAGATTTTTAATCATTTATTAAGAATTTACTATAATCTTTAATAGAAAAAAAATATTATTTTGAATTTTTTTCCTTTGTAATATTGAATTTAATTCATACAAAAATTTGATTATTTTTTAATTTTAAATTTCAATTTCCAAAAATTTCTTTTTCTGTGTAAGATTATTAATTATTTTAAATATTATATTTAAATAAATTAAGAATTAAATATAATAGTTAAATTAATATATCATATATTATATTTTCATTTCCTATTGTGTAAGTATTTTAAAAAATTTATTCTTTGTAAATTACTCAAAATGGTCCTTAGCTTGATTCAATAGTGAAATAATTTCAAAATAAATTTCATTTTGTCTTAGAAATATTTTATTATTTCTGGATTATTCTATTATTATAAATTTCTCAATATTTCCTTATGTACTAGGTGATGACTCTATTATTTAATTATACTATGATACTATCTATACCAAGGTGCCAATTGATGTATAATTTTTCTAGATGAACTCATAATGTCCAACAACAAATGGAAAAAAATTATTAGAATAAAAGGGAAAAGAATGTGGTATGAAATTCCAGTGAAGCTGTTTTCTTTTTTAATTAATTTTTCATTTAAAAGAAGGAGAAATTAGTTGGAAATTAGCTCTAAGGAGGAAAGAAAATCAAGTGAAAAAATTATGAAAGAAGACAAAAGTTATACTTAGAAAGGAGAACTGACTAGATGTTTTTTCTTTTGTTTCGACTGAACTTATGAAGGATAACTGAGTAAATAGAGGGAAGGAGTAATTAAAATAATCTTTTTTAAAATTTCTGTAAAGATTTTAACTCTTACTCTGCTTGTGTGGAAGAATAATCTGATCTTCCATTCCTAAGAATTCTGAAATAACTTGAGTTTAAAATAAATTTTTTGATGTTGGCTATTTAAGAAAAACCATCAAATAGACTTTATCAGACTTTATTTTATATATAAAAGATTGTTATTGAAAATACTTGACACATAATAAAATGAAGGAGAAATATGTATTACAATACAAAAAGGTGATATATAGTACCTATACTGATATAAGTAGTAGCTATGAGGAATAATCTATAAAAAAAGCTTATAATAATAGGATAACTGATAATAATTAGATATTTTATTAGATATTTTTTAGCTTCAAAATACTAAATTTGAATAATAAATTCTCTTACTATATTCTACTAAAAATATACTAAGAATCTTAAAAGAATATTTGGGGATAAAACATATTTAGTAAAGATAACTAATAACCATTTTAGTGATGAGATCTAAATAAAAAATTCTTTTTCAAGGGTATTATTAGTTTTAAGTTATGAGAATTATAATTTGATTATTATTCTTATTCATACTAAAGTAGATAAATTTGGACTACTCTTAACTGTAATATTACTGGGTACTGCTACTGAGAGAATAATAATGGTTTAGATATGATTATTATGATGGATAAAATGATGAGAAAATAATAATATATAATTATCTATGATAGTGTATAATGAAATGATAATTGATAATTATATATATCATAATATATAGTAGAACTAAATGAACCACTTTGAACTATGAAATATCAAGGATTTTCTACTGAGCTTAGATACTAAGAAAAATTTAGGAATGAGGACAGTCAATGAGATTAGTTTAGAAGGTAAATCAGACCAACTTCCAACTTATATAAAATATAAAAAATAATCAGACGGTGCTACTTAGAAAAATTCATGAATGGGGAAGGGATAACTATATGCTTGAGCTTTTCTACCAAGTATATTCTCAAAAAAACTAGGATAATGTTGTATGAAGGAGATTTTACTCAGAAAAAGATTAAAAAGCTTAATTAATTTTTTTTCAAGTTCTAATTTGAAGATGGGGATAGAAGCTGAAAGGAGGATAGAGAACCTTTATTTATAATCTTTGGTCTCTTCATAGGGGGTTTCATAAACAGAGGACTTGAAATTTTTCAAAGTGTTCCAAATTTGGGGTTTGAATCACATTATGTATAAAGAGAATTATTGGTGGTTATGAAGGGTTCAAGGAAAATTTGAGATTTAGGAGTCTAAATTTTGAAATTTAATGTGAGGGGTTAAATTTCAATCTTAGATTTAGGGATTTAACCTTTTGAGTTGAGTTGAATTCCCCTGTATTTTAATCGAGTCTTAAAGTTGTGGGGAAAATTATTCCATCAATTATGTAATAAATTGAAACCCTGGAATCTTCATCTCCATTATTACTAAGAATTTCTCAGTTATTTACTAAGCTTATTTAATTACTTATCAAGTATTTCCATTGTGAAAATCGCTGTCTTCATAGCTACCAATAATAGTTCACTTATCACTAAGCTCAATTATGTACTCTCCAGCGCCTTGGTCTCTGTTGCACATAGATATTACCCTACTAATGTAAAATGTGCTGGATTTCCACTGTAAAATTCCATAATTTCTTGCCACTAGGTTTCCTGTGGCTGAAATTTCATTACAACTCAGCTTTGTGAAAATACTGTGTTGTTTTGTTGCACCTTCTATAATAAGCCTTTAACACTTCCAATGTCTAATTCCTTTTTCCTAACCTATTCTGCTAGCCTTTTGAACCAATTACCATATATATACAACTTAGATATTCAATTTTCTTTACTCCAACACCACAATGACCACCTTATCCTGGTATTGCAAATTAAAATTAGAATTTTAAGCTCCTGAAATCAATGTCAAAAGAATTTACACCCTCACAGGTGATCAGAAAAAATGATATAAATATACTATTTTGTCTTAATGAGCTCTCAAAAATAAATTTCACATTATCCTGATTTTTTTACCTCACAATAACAATTTTCCCCTTATCAGAGAAGAATATAAAGCCTAATTTTGATTTAAAAACACAATTCTAACTAATTCATGAAGGGCTGACTTCTTAATGAATTTTTATTACCCCTATTACACTGTAAATCTTCCCATAAATATATTTCTATTAATCCTATTTTTAAATAAGACCTCATGTGGTTTAGTATATATATATTACTGTTCACATTATTCAATGAAATTTAAAATTTGACATAAATAAACAAAAAGAAATATAATCATTTTTGTTTGCGTCTACCAACCCTTTCTGCAAATATTTTTAGATTGTAGAGTGGTTCACTGGGTCTTATATTATTTTAATGAATTTCAATTATATAATAAAATGAAATAATAGAACATTTAGTGGCTCTAGTACTTAATTCACCTCATAGAAAGGATAGAATACCTTAGGTTAGAAGAACAGTTAATAAACAAAACAAAGATTAACATCCTTAGTTTGTGAATTACTCAGAAATGGAAGAGGTATATTAAGCTGTAAGTGTCATAAAACTGAACTATCTAGAAAATAATTGTAAGGATTATTAGGAAATAGAAATTTTTTTCAAATTTATACTGTAAATAATTTTTTATTTACATATATCTCTTGAATATTCTTAGATATAAGAGGAATGGATTATAATTATAATCAGAGTAATAATGTTTTATTAATAAATTAAGAGTAGAAATGAGGATTCAAATAAATGGGGAGAAAGACTTTAGTAATCATAGGGAGCTTATAGGGCTGAGATTTTGACTAAAAAACCATTTTTAATTGTGGATTTGGGTAATTTTAATGTAGTTTTTTGCTTCAATTAGAATTCAAAAATGTTAATTAATATCAAGTTTCTCTGAATTAATGTGAATTATTTATTTTGAATAATTAAATATTTCATTTTAAAGCTGGAAAGAGGTATATTCAATAAATTCCTCTGCTAATGGGTGTTTTAAAGCTCCTGGGTGAGTCTGGGAAATAAATTTTGAGCAATAAAGAGGAATGGGGAAGACCTTCATATTGAAGAAACTCTATACAATTCACCAAAGAAAACTCTCATAGATGCTAAGGAAGACCTTTTGAAACTCAAAATCAGATATTCCACAGGTTCAAGCAACAATGGACCAAGTCCCTTATTTTTAAACAAATTGAGAGCTCAAATTGTTATGAATAGAGGGCCTCCCCCCTTTCCCTTTTGCATTCCAGAATTTGTAATTTTAATTAGTTTTCTGATACCTCATATAGAAGGTTATATTAGAAATTCTGTTTGATCAAAAATATTAGTAATGGAGGTTCATTGTTGAAAGAGCTAAAGAGAAATAAAGTTGTGAAAAGAATTTAATTTATCCCTAAATAAAATCTATAATACTAATTTGGTTAGTTAATTAGGATAGTGAAGCTTGAAAATTATGAGAAAGGTGTCTCTGAAGCTCAGTTATTGAGGCTTGTGAGTATTTTTAAAGATTTTCAAAGAAAAATCATAAAAAAAAGTCATCTTGTAGGATTTAAAATAAAAATAAGGAATTTACAAGAGGTTTTGAGCCAGGATTTGATATCAGATTCTTCAAAGAAAGTGAGTTTAAATTTTTTGAGAGATAATATTGGAAACTGAAGTAATTTTACTACTATTAAGGTGAAAATAGATTTGTTTTTATCAGTTAATAGACAATAAGTTATTCTCAGATAAAGAAGAAAGATAACATCCAACTGCAGGATATTACTTAGTTTATATTTTTATATAATTGCTATCATATGAGTATTATAACTTTATAAACAGCCAAATTACATAATTTAAAGTTTATTAATAAAATGAACTTATAAAAATGACATTAAACTATATATAGTATAAATCGTTGAAATAGTGGCCCCTTCAAAACACAAAAAGGGATCTATACATAATTATGATTCAAGACTATGAATCAATCAAATAAAACATGATTTATATTTTTTTTTTCTATTTCTATTAAGCTTTATTAATAAAATGAGATTTATTATAGTTTGTGTAATATGAAGAGGGCTTTTTACATTATCCAGTAAAGTAAACTCAGCCCACTGAAAGCTTCAAAAAAGAAATAAATTGTGAGAGCATTGCCACAAGTAGTAAAAACCTTAATGGAGTGAAATAGAAGAATTCCTTTCCAAATATGAGTAATAGCTACCCAGATTACTGTGCCAATTTTGAGAATAGATAAAAAATGGCTTTTAAAGAAAGGGTTCTGGAGCTTTAAAGCTTGGTTTTGTCTTTGTCAAAAGTTCTTTTTCTTATATTTTTATAAGAACATCTTATCTTTTTCTCACTCAATGTTTTTTCAAAATAATTCCATCAAATGGATAATATAGAAATCATAAAGGTTATTTTAACAATTATTGAAACAGATTTTTTGATACATCATAAATTTCCAGAAATTTTGGATTTTGAAAAAGAAATCAATGTTTTAATAGAATATAACATCCTAGAAAACATGGAAATCACTTTTTTATCATGTAGGTGGCACTCAGAGATGGCAAAAGGATTATTTTAGTCAAAATAAAATATATAAAAATCAATTACTATAACAAAAGTTCCTGATAAAAGAACCTTTAATCATAAAGCCTGTATTAGAATTGCAAAATATATATCCATACTTCAAGCAGAGTAGAAAGGTTTCTCTAGATTTTGGACTAAACAGATTCCAGAATATTACTTCTTCCAAGAAATTAATTTTGTATCCTTCTTCTGTGGAAGAAGTGTATTAATACCTGTTATTATCTGAAAAAACCTCATTAACAAGACTACACAGATTCTATTAAAGAATAATTGAGGGTAATCCAAAGAAATGAATTTGATATCCAAATCAAAACAAAATATAGAGCTTTATCAGAATGAGGGAGAAGGGAAGATTTCCTTGAAGGCTTGGCTCTGCTGATTGTATGAATTTGGTGGGGAAAAACATTTCCAATTTTAGGAAAGGAAAGTATAAGGGAAAGGAGGAGTTTTTTCAATAATTTCTAACTACCCCATTTTCAGGCCATATCATGGGAAATACTCTTGTATAAGATAAATTAGGAAGTTTCTGGAAAGGGAAATTTCAAGAAAACAGTTGTTAATTTCCATTAAAGCTTGTAACCCTTTACATGGTTGTGTTTTAGAATAATTTGAACTTACCTTACTGAAAATTCTAAATTATCTTAGCTTGAGCTCAAAATAATTTCATTTTATCAATGGTGGCTAGTTCAGAAGTATTTATTCAACAAAATCTATCAGACGCTTTTTGATATGGAGGAAATGGTTTAGGAAACATTAAAATAAATAAATAAAGATTTAAAAATGGAGAAAATAATTATGATTTCATTTACTGACAATAGTAATAACTTCAGGAATTTTAAATATTGATGATACAACTGATGATGATATGATAAGTAATAATAAAAAAAAGATATTTTTGAGATATTGAATAATTTTATAGTGATAACTTGGCGCAAAAGACACTACCATGGTTCAATTAACTACTGAGGTTAGCTACTGAGAAAAGAGCTTTGTCAATGAGAGTGATTTTCATAATAATTTAGACCAACTGTTAAATACTATAATTTATAAAAAACAAGAAAATGCTACTAATATTGGATACTGGAAAAATTAGGAATGGGATAATGATATCAAGGGAATAGCAAAAGATTTCACTTTCTGAATAAGTGAAGACAAGCTGTAGTAAGCTATTAATCATTAAATAGACTCAGACCATTCTCTTGAGCCTAGCCACTGAGATATAATGGAGATGGAGATAGTCAATTAGATGAGCTTATTAATTGAATTAGACCACCTTTTGGCTACTATTAATTATAAGTCACTCCAAAAAGTGCTACTGATCTTGGCTCATGAGAAATATTTAAGAATGGGAATGGGATAAATATAATTCTGAGCTTAGCTACAAAGTATCCTAAAAAACCCAGGTTAATACAGATTGATGGAGGGCATTTCTCTTAGAAAAGATATTAAAAAGTCATCTCTTTGTGATTAGCCTTTGTCTGGGCAATGAGGAAAAACAATTTGGATGGGAGGAGACCTCTATTTACAATTTTTGGGCACCCCATAGGGATGCCAAAAACAGGGGAATTACTATCTTTCCAGTTATTCTATGCTGTGTTTTGTATTTAGTGGGGATATTCAATACAGCTTGGCTGAATTGAGAAATGGTGGGGAAAATAAAGTTATATTGTTTCATATGACATGAAGTTTTGGTTTATTTAATGGTTTTTATGGGGGAATAGTGGGGAATTTTTTTTTCTATGGTGATGATTTTACTAGTTAAGTTTTCCTGGTTCAAAACTTGAGCTTTTTCTCATGTGAAATTTTTTAATTGAATTATTTGTCAGGAAAATACAAGTTTAGTTTGTGCCTTGTACATATGACCTGTATTTTCGTTGAATTGGGAATGGTGGGGAAACTGGGGAAGTACAGTTTTAGCATTTATTTCATTTGTACACTCTTAATTTGAATTGATTGTGAGAACTTGTGAGAAAAAAATGGTTTTATTGATTGAATGAGGTGTTTTTTTGTTGGAAATTGTCTGTAAAATAAGCTTTTTGCCATGATGATGATATCACCAATTGGAATACCTATCTCCTTAAGCTTGGGGAGCTTTATCTCCATGATTAATAATAAGCCTGATTACAGTCACATATGTAGATTCTAACCTAACTGAACTATAGCTGTAAAAAGGAGTGTGTTATGAATATGAAAAATTCATGTAGTCCTTACTTTAAAACCCCTTATATTTCCTAAAGAATCCTTTTGAAAACCCTACTTCATTACTCTTTTGTAATAAAGCTTCTCAATCACCTATAACATGAATTTCACCTTCTTTTACACCCTAATCCTCCAAATTTTCCATGATACACCACAATGACCACCTCAAGCATGTTATCAAAAATTAATAATGTTTTTTTTTAGTTTTTCCATTAATCCAAGCTGGAAAGGTTATACAAAAATTTCCTATTTCTCTCAATAAAAAGGGCCCAAGTTTTATTCTGAAGATGGTTTTCTTGCAAGGCTTATGTTATGGAATGCCAGGCCTTCAAAAAAATTGCATCTACTTGATTTATAACTAATCTTGATTGGCTTTCAGCTGCCAAAGATCCAACATGCAGGTATACTGTGAGCCTGTGAGGTATATATGACATACCCATAAGGCCACTGATAACTTTATATACAGTTGGTTCAGTCTTGAACAGACTTTTAAATTGAATTCAAAATAAAAAATAACAAAGAATAAGTATACATTTTTTTGGATAAACAAAGTTATAATTATTATGTCATTTTTGGATTCTACACCAAAAATAACGTAGGGTAAACCCACAGGGTGTTATACCCAAAAATGATTATTTTTTATGTTATTAGAAGATGTAAGAATCTCACAGTACAATTGAAACTTTTCTTAATATTATTCAAAATTGTTAAATTTAAACTTATTTAAGCTTAAACTTAAAGTTGCATAGGGTTTATGCAAACATACCAAAATTTTAGTTGAAATTCAGGTGTTGTGTATATTTACTGAATTTGTTAATGATTTTCCATACAGGATGTAAATCCTGAGTGGGCTCAATTTAAAAGGGTTTAAGGCCATAGTATAGCTTCAAATAAAGAAAAGGGCAAAATCCACATAAAAAGGTGGGACAAAGGAAAAAGTCCAAACAGAGCTGGGGTATCCAACTTTTTAGATTTTCAAGGATTCAATTAAGGTTGTCCACCTGTATTGGAGGATTTTAAACCTTATTTAAACTTTGAGATTAGACTTTGATCCAACCTTAAAGTTTAAACTGGTTTTATCCCAATTTGGATAGGAATTTCAAGCTGCCAAAGGGTAAATACCAATATGCAAGCTTGAAATTAAGGTTTTGAGAACTGTCAAAGCTTAATTAATATTGAAGCTTTAAAGTTACAAGCATTGAAATCTTATCAAAAGTTAAGGTTTGGTGTGTATTTCTATTTTACATGGAAAAATAGTAATAAATTCAAAAATTCATTAAAAATCCAATTCTTAACGGATTTACCTGAAGGTTTCACAAATCTTACAATTTGATTCTATCTGTATGTACTTTAAATTTTAAGCTTCTTTTATATACATGTTTCATTGGTAATTAACCTGGAAATTTACTCTTTTAATTATACTTAAAGAAAATTAAGATTTCTTTAAAAATTAATACAAATTTGAGTTTAACAGATTTTTGCTTGAAACTATATTTTGAAGTTGTTCATTTGATTAAATTTAATATAAATAAACTTATCTTATATTAAAACCTAAAATAATTAACTCAAAGGAGGATTAAAGCTACTTGGAGTCAAGAATAACACTGGTAACTTTAAATTGTAATTAAAAAAAAGTTACCTTAAGTTAGGAACATTATTTTTAAGAATTTATTTTTGGTTTTGACATCAGAACTCCCTCTATATCAATTATGAATTGTGAGAGCTTCTCTGCAGACATAAAAAGAGTCTATTAATCACTGTTTTTGTCCATCATTCATTATCAATCCAGTTATACTAGACATTTAAACAGGTAAAGCTTTATTACATATAAAGTCTGATTATTAGAGTAATTCTTTAGTTATTTTGTTCTTTATTAATCTTAAATTAAAGAATTGAAATCATATAATTTAGATTATTGTTGTAATCACCAATGATATATTTTACTTTTCAAAATTATCATCTTAGATCCCTTTTAAAATCCACCAATTCCTCTTAGAAACCCTTTCAATCATGTTTTTAGTATAAAAAGTTGTTTTATCTTTAAAATATTGATTTTTTGGCATGTTTTCAACTTATAATAATCAATTAATATAATACCCTTTGTATTCAACTTGTTGTATTCAATATATATTATAAGTAAGTTTTTTTCTGAAGTTCTACATTTTTTTTCTCTGTTATTAGTTTTTTTATATAAAGTTTTTCTATAAGAATTATTTTGCATAGTGTGTGGGATAATTCTTTTATAAATAATATTTATATTATTTATAAGTGGTTAAATATTCATATTTTACATATGTAATTGTCTCATTAAGAGCTTTACACCTCTTATTGTTATAAATGTCAGTGACTATAACAATAATAGAATAATTATAATTCATTATAATTATTCAGATTCTTTTATTATTAAATTATTTAATAATAATTAAAAATTCTTTTTTTTAATATAATTATATAAATTTGTGGTTATAATATTTTGTTATATTATATTTTTCTACTGAGGACAGTCATAGTACCCTTGATATTGCTACTATTATCAAGAGTTTCATAGAAAAACCTTACATTTGGGGGCCTGGTCATGATTTTAACCAATTTTTGGGACATGAATCATATTCTAGACCTTATTTTACTCTTTTTTGACATAAAATTGCCATATTTACTTTAATTCTGGCTTTTCTCGTACTTATCCCTTATAAATAATCTTTATAATACTAATAAAGTTTTTTTCTTAAGAATATTGTTTGAAAAAATATACTAGTGAGTGATTTGGAATAAATTTCTCTTAGTCAACTAGTGGCTTTTTCACATCACAGAATTGAAACTTATTCTTTGAGTGATTCAAGTATAAAGTGAATAATAATACAATTTTGATTAATAACTTATTGATTGCATAATTATTATTTATTTGAAGAAAATATAAAATCAAATAAAAAATTCAAAAAAGTTAAAAATATTTACTTAAAATTTTTTCTTTATCTTTGACATAATTTTCCATAAATTACATTAAAACAACTTTACCTAATAAGTTGAGTTTATAAGTTATTTTTATTGTTTAATAAAATAACTTATATTTTTTAATTTTCTCTAGTGTCATCCATAAGGGAAAGTTTTTCAGACTCTGACATCTCAGAGTCTAGTATTGAAATTAAAACCAGCCCAGCACCAAGGGGTTTAATTACAAAAGAACCCTTTAAAGGTCTAACAGGTGAATGCAATTGATTCCTTAGTCCATTTTTCTTTAAATTGATGTGAAATGACTCCTACTAGAAGTGGAAGTAACTACTCCATCTAATCAAATGGATCTGGACCAGGAAATTCAAGTCATAAATCCAAAGGACAAGATTTTCAGCCCAGAGGAGAGGCACAAATGGAAGATGCCAGAACTTCCACCAGTTCCCAAAGGTTAGCCAGCACCTTTGATACTCTTACTGAGATTCCAGAAGCTTAAATACCTGTTATTCCTTCTGCCAGATATTAATCATTTCTAACAGGAAAAAATAGAAATATACCAGTCTCAATACAAGAACTGGTTTATGGCAGCAAAGAAGAATGAGTGGGAACTTCTGCCAAGTCTTTGGATAGGAACAATGAACTCATATCTTCAAGTGAAGAAGATCATGGGCCTAGAAAAGACAGAGGATCTTCTGAAGGGTTTGACATCCATGTCTTGAAAAGGACAAGTCCAACAGATAAAATCTTGGTTAAAAAAACAAAGCATGTTGTCAGAAGACCAGAAGAAGAAGCTGGCCCAAGGAAAGGACAACAGCCCAGTGGACGCTCCCCAAGCCTCCACAAGCAAAAATCCACCTCAAAAAGTGCCAAACAAAGGAAAGAAAACCCCAAAAAACAGTCAGAAGGGAAAGGCAAATCCCAAGTGGACCAAGCCTTACCCACAGAACTACAGACTTCCCAAGAAAGAGAAGACAGCCATGGACAATGTGTTCAAAATGGCCAGAACTCTGAGGGAATTCAAAAACAAGGAGGAGGAAAGAATGAACCAATCCTTTCCAAATAAATAGACCTTGCAAAGCTTGTAAATAATTCTTAAACTTGTAATAAAGAGATTTTAGCAAAGCTAAACAATTCTGAGTATATCCAACAAAAGTTTGGTAGAGAGATTTTACAAGTAAAAGAGTCACAAAAGATCATTATTGGTCTAGAAAGTATTAATAAAGACAATATTTTGTCTTTGACACAAATTTGTGCAATAATTCAGTCTAAAGTTACCTTACTCATTCAACAAGATGGAAATTCTATTTCTTTTATTACTAAAAAATTAAGAGAATTAAGAATACAAGTCCAGAACTTGGAAGATTCAACTGGTCACAATGCAGCTCTTTTCCAAGAACAATTGGAAAAAAGTCATAAAGAAAGACTTGAATTGAAAGAAGATATTAAATCAAGTATTAATAATATATCACTAGAAAATGAATTACCAAGAAAGTCCACACCAATTCTTGACAGAAATGTGCTGAGCTTGAACAATGATTTACATCATAAAATTTCAAGTAATGCAGATGTGGAGACTGCTTAAAATTTTAAAGACATTCCAAGATTAGAGGAATGGCCAACCTTCAGTGGTGAATGAGAATATAATCATGTGGAATTTATGAAAACAATTGATATGTTCAAAGAAGACTTTAACACACCAGTTGAATACATAAGTGCCAGATTACACTCATTTTTTACCAAATCAGCAAGGAAATTCTTGGACTTGGTGGAAATAACAAGTTATTTTCAAATGGGAAAATGATTCCTGGATATTTAATATGGAAAATTATTTTGAAGAATCCATCTTCAATATTGAGAGGGACAGGCCCATGTCCTGGTTTCTTAAGCAGAAGGAAAGATTAACTCCCCTTAATCCTGATATGTCTGAAAAAATGATACATAAAAGGATATTAAGAAAATCTGATGGTGACCTTGAGCATGCTACAAGAAGCAGATGAATTGTGCCTTTCTCTACAGAAGATTATATCAATGCCATGGAAGACATTACAACCAGAAAAAAAATTGGAAGAACTTGGTATAAACCCCCAATTGATAACAAGACTAGTGGGAAACCAATTTCAAAACCAAATGAGCCACATGAAAAATCTCCTTTAAAATGTCATAAATGTGGAAGTACATCTCATTTGGCCAATACTTGTCCAAAAAAGACAAGAATCAATGAGATAGAAATTGAAAAAGAGGATGACACAAAAGAAGCCAATGATGTATCTTAAAATGAAAGTGACTCTGAACCTTCTGAAGAAGAAGAAATAACAGATAAAATGAGTATAGAAAAAATTAATGTTTCCTTTGAGGTCACAGAAGTGCATACTCACTTACCACAGTACAGTGATGAATGTATGGATATCATACATGTGCAAGATGCTAAGATGCAGAAAACCAAACCTTCCAGAGGTAAAGGCTATACAGCTGGATAATCTTGGATCACTAATATTGTGATAAAAAACAAAGAAGCCAAGATAAATATTGACTCAGGTGCTTTTTGTACTTGTGTTGGAAAAGATTATCTTGGAAGGATTTATACCAATTGGCAGGAAACACCAATGCCAATTGAAGGAATAAAATTCAGTAGTGCTAGCCAAGATATGCATCTGTTGGGAATTCTTGAAGCAGAAATAATATTCCCTCATCCTGCAAGAAGTATCATATTGAAAGTTGAATTTGTTGTCATTAATAATTGTACTTCATAGCATTTTATACTCAGAAATGATTATCTTAAGATTTATGGTATTGATATTAATAATCATAAAGATATATATTTCACTATAGGGGAAAATAAAAGGCAGAAATTTGCTTTTCCTCTAGAAAAAAGAGAAATAACTTTCATTAGAAAAGTAACAAATGTTAATAAGGACATATTTGTGTTACATCAATTAATTGAAGCACAAATTAACCCTGAATTAATATTAAAAATGAAGGAAGAACTTATTGAAATTTTATTTAAATACAAATAAGCCTTTGATTCTGATAATGAACAACTTGGAGCCATCAAAGGCCATAAAGTGGAAATTATGCTTAATGTGGAAAGACCTTACCCTCCACTATTAAGAAGACCAGCTTACACAGCTAGCCCTGGAGTTAGAGAAGCATTGGAAGCTCATGTTGATCAGCTGATGAAACTAGGAGTTCTTAGAAATGCTGGACACAATGAAGAAGTAGAAGTCACAACTCCTGTAATCATTACTTGGCATAATGATAAATCAAGGATGGTTGGTGATTTTATAGAATTGAATACCTACACTATTCCAGATAGGTATCCAATCCCTAGAATCCATGAAGCTTTGACTCAATTATCCAAATCAAAAGTCATCACTTCTATGGATGCCCTTGAAGTTTTTCATCAGAATGTTCTGAAACCTCATTCTTGGAAATTTCTGAGGATAATTGCTGATTTTGGTATTTATGAATACTTGAGGATTCCTTTTGGTATTAAAAATGCACCCTCTCATTATCAAAGAATGATGAATACCATGTTCCCACATGATTTATCAGAGGGATGGTTAATCATTTATATTGATGAAATTATCATTTGTTCAGAAACCTGGAAATTGCATTTAGAGAGACTTTCATTAGTACTTAAGAGGATTTGTCAAGTGAAAATGAAAATATCTCTTAAAAAATGTAATTTTGGGTTTCATGAGTTGAAAGCTCTAGGAAATGTAGTATCAGGACTGAGACTTGGTGTTGATAAAACCAAAGTGACTGCATTTTTACTGAAATAAATGCCCCAGAACAAAAAAGAAATGATGTATTTCTTAGGGTTTGCCATTGATTACAGGCAACACGTTGAAGATTTTGAAATCCTTTCCAAATCATTGTACAGAATTTGCGATAAACAAAATGTCTTTTAGATGACACAGGAAAGGATTCAAAAAATATGAAAAGATCCAGTATGCCTTGACTAATGCACCATTATTATTGATGCCAGACTGGAAAATCTCTTTCAAGCTGTACATTTATGAATGTGGTGAAGGTCTTGGTGCAGCTCTTCATCAAGTTCAAGCTTTAAATGACAAGCCTTAGGAAGGTCTAATTTGTTTTATATAAAGACAAATCCAGCCTACTGAGGCTAGATATGGAGCTAGCCAAAAGGAGTGTCTTTGCCTTGTTTGGGCTCTAGAAAAACTTCATTATTATATTGATGGTAGTGTGCTTAAAGTAATTACTGATTTTAATGCAGTAAAATCACTTCTTAACATGAAAACTCCAAACAGACACATGTTAAGATGGCAGATTGCCATACAGGAGTATAGAGGTAATATGACCATAGTGCATGAATCTGGAAATATTCACAAGAATTCTTATGGCTTGAGTAGAGGAGAATTGCCCAATACACCCAAAAATCCTGCCTATGTCCTTACAAGTGCAGAACCTCAGCTCCCAATTGAAGGAATTGACATCACAGATGTGGGTACAGAATTCTTTTAAGAAGTTAGAGAAAGCTATAAGAAAGATAAGAATTGTCATATTCTTACTGCTATACTTGACAAAGATTGCAAAGATGCAGCTATGGCTAATTATCTAGATGATATTTGGAAGACATCTTATAACAATGGAATATTCCATTTATTTGATGGTATCTTATATCATAGATATAAAAACCATGTGCCATGGTCTTATGTAGTAGAATGTTGATCAGCACAATACTATTAGAATGCCATGATAACATTTATTCTGGACATATGTCTGAAGACAGAACAATAGAAAGAATTAAGAAATGTGCCTGGTGGCCATCTTGGAGAAAGGATGTCATTGAGTTCTTTAATAGTCGTGATAGATTCCAGAAAGCCAATAAAGCTACTGGTAAAAGATTTGGTTTAATGATTCATATCCAAGAACCAAGTACCACATGGGAAGTGCTTCATATGGATTGGGTAACTGTGTTACCACCTGGAGGTGATAAGATTTACAACTCATGTCTTGTTATTGTAGACAGATATAGAAAAACTCCAATATTTCTTCCAGTTCATAAAGATGATACATCTATGGATAAAGCTCTTTTGATTTGGAACAGCGTCATATCACATACTGGTCTCTTTAAAAATATCATTAGTGATAGAGACCCAAAATTTAAATCAGCCTTATGGACTAATTTACATAAGCTTTTGTGTACAAAACTATCATTCTCAACAGCATACCATCCAAAAACAGATGGGCTAGTAGAAAGAATGATTCCAACCCGTGAGGACATGATCAGAAGGTTTTTGCTTATGGACTGAAGTTTGAAGATTCTGATGGCTTTACCCATGATTTTTGTACTATTATACCAGCTTTGAAATAGCCTTTAAGAACTCTATCCATGATTAAACAGGCAAAACTCCTGCAATGTTGGAAAAAGGATGGAGCCCTAAGCTTCCAGTTGATACTTTGAAGGAAGATTTAGTTGCTATTCATACAAATGCTTCAAGCTTGAAGCCATTGCTTGATAAAGGATGACATCAAGAAAATCAAAGCATGAATGATGCCTTTGAATATGCTAAACAGAAGTGGGATAAAAGTCATAAAACCCCAAAATTCAAAGTAGGGGACTTAATAATAGCTTCACCCTTGAACTTTAATCATATTAAAGGCCCAAAGAAATTGAAAGAGTTTTGTGCAGGACCATTTATTATTAAAGCCCTTCATTGGACAAATGCAGTACAAGTAAAACTGTCAGGAGAATTGGAAAACAAACATTCAACTTTCCCTGTCAGTCTAGTGAAGAATTACACTTCAAGTGACAAGGAATTATTTCCTTTGCAAAATAAAACACCCTTAGAAGTACCCCCACTTGATCAAAGTGAGGAGAAAAAAGTACTGAAAGTTTTGAAAAAAAGTAGACTTAGGGGAAAGAATGGAAGAGAATACTTAGTACAGTACAGGGATCCACAACATGAAGTTGAATGGATTGCAGAAAGTAAAATTACTGATCCCCAAAGGTTTCTCAGAAGGTTCAGACATGAGAGAAGACCAATTCCTCAATAAGAAGCTTTGATTGTGTGCTTTACATTCTTGAAAAGTATAAGTAGAGAGGTGGGACAGTGGATTATACCCCCCCAAATAAATTGGGGGTATATTAAAAAGGAAAAATTGTGGTACAATTTTTTTTGGTACTGGATAATGTGAGCCTGTGAGGTATATATGGCATACCCATAAAGCCACAAATAATTTTATATAAAGTTGATTCAGTCTTGAAAAGACTTTTCAATTGAATTTAGAATAGAAAATAACAAAAAATAAGTATAACTGTTTTTGGATAAATAAAGTTATGATTATTATCTCATTTTTGAATTCCACACCAAAAATAATGTAGTGCACACCCACAGGGTGTTATACCCAAAAATGATTATTTCTTATGCTATTAGAAGATTTAAGAATCTCACAGTATAATTGCAAGTATTTTGATTTTTTTTAAAATTGTTAAATTTAAGCTTAAATAAGCTTGAATTTAAAGTTTTATAAGGTTTATGTGTCAGCCTGTGACTCAAAAACAGAGCACAAGCATGACAGCCAAATACCATGAATCAATGGTATAGCCAAGATACCACCAAACCATTGAGCTGAGCCAAATCAGCTCAAAAGTTATCAAACGAAAGAGGAAATTCACCCCTTTGTACATATACAAGTCTCATCACCATAGGAAAAAGAATAACACAGTTATTCCTGCTCAAAGTTGTTGCTGAGCATAAACCTTAATTTTCACCTCTCATCTGAAATACAGAGGAAGAGGCTTAACCACATCAAATGTGTATTCAAAATGAAGCTCTAAGTTAGGGCTATCCAATGGTACCAGCCAAACTGAGCCAGAGCCAGTATTACAGAAGTTATGGCCAAATTTAGACCAAATAAGGGTGAATAAAATATTCAACTTGCATCTAACTTCTACAGTTTTAGTGTGAGATACCTAAAGTTGGGTCTTTTTGGAAAGAAAACAATCAGGGATATCTGATGATGCCATTCATTTCCCCATATCTCATTCAGAACAAAATTTATAAGGCAAACAAGCCCAATACAGCTTTTTGCCTAAAACACACATATGTAAAAAAATCTTGTACATGGGATAACTTTGCCATATTTAATAATAGCCATATCAAATGAGGGACCATTGTGTAGAACAAATACAGGGATACACACTGAACCAGGGTTGAGGTTGATATCTGAAAACTGACAAAGTTATGGCTGTTTTAAGGTCAAAATCCCACAGTTTGGCCAATACAGCCTTACCAAGGGATAATATCCCATAACCATGATTATGAGGTGTCAAACTGATAAAAAAAAGCTTGTTTTTACTTCAATACCTCATAGTTCATTCAATACTGGGGTTCCATACAGGTTCTGTACAGCATTCTATGTGTCATACACATCAGAATCAAGCTGTGTGGTCCCCAGATGAAAATCTTTACCCTGTATTGGTGAAAACTGCCCAGATGTGGTTTCAAAACCACATCTGAGCCCAATACAGGCTGTAAAGGCCTTTTGAAAACCACAAGCCTGTGCTTGAGAGTGAAAAATCTTCCCTTCCTCTGTGTGAAAAGGTCTAGCAGCCTTTTCACCCCATTTCAGGATAAAAGGAGGCCTTTTCACTTCCATAGAAGGAATCCCCATCCTGCTCTTGAATTCCTACATAGTACAACTGTCAAAAACAGTTATACTCTTGGAAATAATCAGGTTATACTTTAAATTTAGGTATTGTAGCTCTTATTATAGTAATCCAACTGGTAAGACTGCACCTGGGGCTTTCAGCAGCGCTCACCACCACTATATTATTATAGTAAAGCCCTATTATCTCATTCTAAAACCCTCATAACCATCAACAAACCTTCTTATTACTATTTTACCATGTTAAATTCATAGTTAAAGCTTGTAAATACTATTCTACATCTTTATCATAGACTCACCCTGACATTTTGGCGGCCTGGCTGTGTTTCTTAGCCTTTTTTGGACCATATAAGTAAGTTTTTTCTCTTATTTTCTCTATTCTGAAAATTTGTTTTGTATTTTTAGGCATAATTCCTTTTTAAAAGATATATAAAACACATATATTTTATATATTTTGAAGTGGTATATGTTAAATACCACCACTTTTTACCTTTTTTAATCATATTGTGGCGTGGTTGATCATACTTTAATCACCACCAGACCCTTATTTTTGGCGTGTTTTATATATAAAAACACTTTAAGCCATTAATAAAGTCCTATTTTTTAATTGAATAAGGACACCTCTTACTGTAAAACCAACAGTTGAGGCATGTTTGGGTGTATTGTTAATTCAATTACTCTCTTACATACCACTTTTTATCAGATTATACTTGCTAATTACAAGCTATTCTGTGAGATACTGGCATACAAACAGTGTACCAGATATCTGTGAGCTGTATTTCAGACGTGAAATTGTTAATTCAATTACACTGTCATCATACAAGGGCATATTTTAGTAACATACAAGCACAGAGGCCATTCTTAGACTTGAAAAAACAGCATTTTAAGAAGTCTTAACTGACATTAAGACCTCTCTTCCTGTTTTATTTCAGTGGAAGAAAACTACATCCCACTAGAAACCCAATCACAGGCCAACACACCAGTGACACCCTCAGAACCAGAGTACAGCAAGGGCAAAGGAAAGAGGCACAGTGAAGGCCTGATTACAGCAAAGAAGTGGACACCCATTGCAGCTCAGAGGAAGGGAAAACCAAAAAACTCTTCTTCAATACAAGGTAAACCAACCTCAACCACTTGTACAGGGAAGATTACCATAATTAACCCAGTTGTAACCTCCAGAGGTAAATTTACAAAATCAGCAGACAACAAATTTGTACAAGGCACAGTCAAAGGTAAATATACTAAGAAAATAAAGTTTTTGACTGCTTGCAAACACTGATATGTCACCTGTACACCTCAGAAACCTTGGCTTCCAAACAAACCAACCAGAGGACGGAGACAGCTTGTCCAGAGCCATAAAACCTGGAAGATGACACCTTGGACACAGTGGTGGATGGCAAGACACTGAGGGAAATAATACCCACTCTGCCATTCACTTTCCAATTCAACAGGAACCTCAAACCAGAGGACTGAAAAGATATGGATCAAGTTCTTCAGCTCCACCAACTCCTCAAAGATTTTTTTAATGGAACATGGACAACAAGAGGTTCAACCTGGCATCCCACTGGGAAGAACTTGGAGAAAGTTGCCAGAAGATTTATCTCAAAGAGATAGACTTCAGAGAACTTATGGTAATCACCAAAGGTTGGAATTCCACCAGGCAGTTCAGACTCCTGGAGGTGAGGGCAAACAGGATAAGGGAGAATCAAGCCACTATCCAAGCTATAGAAGAACAGCTGACCCAGACAGGGCATACTCAGATTCCTTCAGGCTCACAAGGAGCAGGCCAAATCAGCTCTCCAGTGGCTTCAAACCATTCAGAAACCAACAGATCAGTGGCCAAGAGTCACCATTATTCACAATCCCAGAAAGTTTCCAGGAGAAGACAAGGATACAAGGGCAAAAAAAACAACCTTCAGCCAGAGGAAGAGAGAATTCAACTCATGATCCAGAAGCTGTTTGATTTGATGAAAGAAGTGCACAAGAACCAGAAGTAGTTGTAAATAACTCTAGAATCAGTAGTCCTATCAATAAGAATATTACCCCCACTCAGATTGAACATAATGTTGTCACACCTGAGAGTAACCTAAACAAGGATGCACTGTGGTTACATATGTCCCAATTTTCTGAGAAAACTCAAAAGAAGTTCTCAGAAATCCAAGTAAGCCATGAGAGGATGAAAACATTAACAGCCTCCATGGACAAAATTGTCAAAACTCTTCAAGAGGGACATGCTCAGTTGAGCAAAGCCTCTGAAGAGACCAACAAAAGACTGAATCTAGTCTTTGAAGAACAACAACACAGCAAAAGGGACAGGGATTGTCTGGATCAAGAAATAAACAAACTGTTTAATGTCTACCATAATATGAAGCCCCAACCACAAGGCCATGTTATGGATAATTGATATAATCAAGATGACATCAAACCAGATGCCATGTTGATGAACAAGACAATATCTCCATCAAAATACCAGGATAGAGATAATATGTCTTATTCAGAGAAGGAAGCCTTTAAACAGCTTCCTGAGGCCTCAAGCTGGCCCAAATTCTCTGGAACTGGGGAATATGATCATATGGAGCTCATAGATTATATTCATGGACTCTTCATTGATGTACCAAGCATACCAGACTACTGGATTACTGCTAGACTTAATACAGCATTTAGAGGACATGCTAGTATATGGTACACAGAAATGAAAGAAATCCATGGCAGAAGAAGCTGGCAATGGTGGAAGAGTCAAATCATTCAAAAGTACAGCAATGGTACTTGGATATGGCAGAAGACCATTTCATTTGATAATGACAAATACTCTGTGGAAAAAGCTCCATATGAGTGGTGTCTCAGACAGTCTAAAAGCTTAAAGCCATTGATCCTCAAATGAACATTCAGATGAGGAATCACAAACTCCTGACACAAATTCCAGGAGAACTAGAGCATGCAGTGAAATGTAGATGCAATAACAATGAAACTCTAGATGACATTGCAAATACCTTACAATATGTAAGGAAAAGAGCTAATATAAGGAAATACACCCCATATAAAAGCAGTGGCTTCAAGGAGAAACAACCTTTCAGAGTGGAGTTTAAAGACAAACCCAGAGAAAGAGTTTCAGAAGTGGTAAAGAAGAAAATGTTTTGTCACAACTGTGGTTCAGCAGACCACTATTCCAACAACTGTCCAAAGGCAAAGAAAAAAGTCTATGCCATTGAGAAAGTCCCAGAGGAGGAATCCCCAACAGAGGAATCTGACTCAGACTATATGGGTGATGCCATCAGAGAAAAATCTGATGATGACCAAGACCCAAGAGAAGAATTCCTAGTGGAATACCAAGAGGAAAGCCCACTAGAAATCCAAGACATGCAGTTGGAAGCAGGCATGCCACAATATACTGCCAACAAAAACTTGTGCAAACACACACAAGATGCACAAACATTCCTGGCTACACCAACCAAAGGGATGGCATACATACATTGAACAGCCACAAAAATGACTGTTTGTATTGACAATGCTCAACATCCATTGATAACTGACAGTGGAGCACACTGCTCCATAGTGGCCAGAAATTATCTGTACAGCCACTTCCCAAACTGAGAAAACCAGCTCTTGCCCACCAATGCAAAGAACTTCAATAGTGCATCAGGGAAGATGACTTCCATTGGGACAATTATCAGAGAGATAATTATACCCCATAGGGAAGGTAACATCAGACTCAACCCAGAGTTTGTTGTGCTTAATGATGCCCACATCCAAGGGTTTTTTCTGGGAACAGATTACCAGAGGATGTATGGCATAGATATTTACAATAGTAAAAAAAGGCACATCACCATTGGTACCATCAAGGAAAAGAAATCTTCACTTGATATATACCAAATATCTTCCCAAGATGCTATTGAAGAACTACTGAATGAATTCAGAGAGGGACAGTTTAGCACTACCCTCACCAGTAAACAGAAACTAAGTTTACTGAGAATTGTGAGAAAGAATAGACCAGAATTTGCCATTGGTAAAGAACCATTAGGCAAGATTAGAGGCCAGGATATAGAACTAGATCTGGATGTGGAAAGGTCTTATCCATTCATGCTCAGGAGACCTCCTTACCCAGCAAGTCTGGAAACCAGGAAGGAAATTCAAAAACATATCAATGAACTACTGGACATGGATGTCATTAGAAAGATTGGACACAATGAGATAGTGGAAATTACCACTCCTGTCCTGATCACCTGGCATGATGGCAAGTCTAGGCTGTGTGGAGATTTCAGAGCTCTGGATAACTACACCAAAGCTGACAGGTACCTTATACCCAGGATACCTCATGCCTTAGAAAAACTGTCAAAAGACAGATACATAACCAAAATGGATTGTATGAAAGGCTTCCACCATAATGGAGTTAAACCAAAATACATGAAATTACTCATAATCATATCTCATATGGGCATATATGAGTACACCAGAATGCCATTTGGCATCAAGAATGAACCAGCCCACTTCCAAAGGATGATGGACACCATATTTCAAGAAGAAATATCGGAAGGCTGGATGGTAGTATATATTGATGACATCATTATATACTCAGAGACATGGGAAGACCATATGCAATACATAGACAGAGTGCTAAGGAAATGCATACCCATAAATCTGAAAATTATACTTAAAAAGTGCAATTTTGGCCAACAGGAGCTACTAGATCTAGGACATAAAGTATCAGGTCTTAGTCTGACAATTGACCAGAAAAAAGTAGAAGTAGTACTGCAAAACCAAGTATCAAGAAACAGCAAAGAGATGCAATCTTTCCTTGGGTTTGCTAGCTACTATAGAAACCACATCAAGCATTTTGCCCACATAGATAGTAATTCATACAAGTTATGTTCAAAATATGTAGTTTTTGAAATTAACAAGGAAAGAATGGGTGCATATGAGAGGATTGAATATGAACTCACAAATGCGCCTGTGCTCATCTTTCCTGACTTTTAACTACCATTAAAGTTATACATAGATGCAGCATGTAGCCAAGGCTTAGGAGCAGCCCTTCACCAGAGACAAATTGTGGATGGTGAACCAAGAGAGGGAGCAATATGCTACATCTCTAGGCAGCTGAAAGATTCAGAAGCCAGGTATGGGGCCACCCAGACAGAATGTCTATGCTTAGTCTGGGCTCTAGAGAAACTCCATTATTATTTGGAGGGTGCAGTCTTTCAAGCCTACACAGACTGCACAGCCTTGAAGTCTTTACTGAAAATGAAGACTACCAATAGACACATGCTGAGGTGGCAAATAGACATCCAGGAGTATAGAGGGAATATGACCATCATATACGAAGAGGGTAAAAGTCATACCAATGCAGATGGCCCCTGGATAATGTCAAAAGAAACCCAGATTATGACCATGAAGTAGCAGCTAAAATTCCTATCCATTTCATGGAAATAGACAGGAAGAAAAACTTCAGATTTTCTGAGTGGGAACCAGAGAGTGTGCAAGGTTTGACTATGAAACAATAAGTAAAAATTACTAATACTTTACTTATTGTACTATGAATGTCCTTATAAATAAAATAAATAAGATAAAAATAGTTATAATGATAAAGATTTATTATAATTATGGCATAAAAATAACTATATTATTAGATAAATATAATAATATAATAAATGAATTTATTAATATAAGATAATTAATATATTTAAAAGCACTTTATTATTGTTACCAACAAATAATAAAGGTGTAAAAAATTGTTTTTTATTAATAAAAACCAATTAATAACAACAATATTACTAATATTAAAGTTATAAATTAATATAAATACTATTCATATTAATTATAGAATTATTAAAGTAATAATAGAGAAAAAATTATTATAATAAGAGAAATAACCTACTTTTAATACTTAATATAATAATTTTGAATAATTTTACGCCAAAAAATGTATAAAAAACTTATTTAAATTGTAGTTACAATACATTTTAAGAAAAATTACAATTTTTCTTAATTTTACATGGAATAGAGGTTTTTAAGAGAAATTTTAACAAAACAATTAAATAATTGTAATAATCATGTCAGAGATTATGATTATAATAAGATCATCTTTGTTCTTTGATAATATACAAGTTTTATATATAAAGAATAAAGAAATTACCTTTTGATTTTAATAATTCAATGCTTTTGTAAGCGTCCAAAGGGAAAACAGAGTAAAAAGAGCTCTATTTATAGTAAATACCTCCCTCCTAGAGTCCAGCAGGCTTCTAGTAGACGTTTACTGATGCTTTCTGCTAGAATTAATCAATATTTTAAGGTTTGGTGATGATTACATCATGATCAAACCATCTTACCTCATAATTACGCCATTATTTAGAGTCATCACTATAAATCTAGGTTTGATGACATCATAGGCTTGGAAGAAGCCTAAGCTTCATTGATTTATTAGTATTAATCATAATCTAATAGTATTCACCAGTTTTATCACTTATATGACTGTTAAACTCAAAATAAGATTACAGTAAGTGATCATAAATGATCAAATTTAAGCTTAAACTTTGATCATTAATATCTTTCAAGCTATACACGCTACAGCTATTCTGAGAGTGAATTCTGACAGCTTGGCATTCCTCTATTACACTTCCAAGAGAATTTCATTACATCCTCAAAACTGTATTTTTGATGATTTTTCTTGTAACTCATCTTTTCTGTTGAAATTTAATATTTTAAACTTCAAACCATGATTTCAAGGGGTTATACCTTGAATATTGTAATAACAAATACATCATTCTTCACCAATGAGCTAGTAGAATCCAAATGTCTACTTTTTTTAAGTTTGGACCACTCTCACAACAAAGTGGTCAACAGCTTTATTGATTTTAATCCATAATCTATTACAGGTTTTAACCTTGTTTATAGCTTGTGAAATAAAGTTCATTTCTTTATTTCTACAGTAATTACATGGTGAATTCATGTTTATTTCATCACTCTATCATTTGTATCTCAAACGATATTGGCTAAAATCCTTGAATATATGCGTTGACCAAAAAAGTGCATATATTCAGATTAACTTCTTAAGTATTGACTTTGGAGATTAGCTTCTTAATTGTTTTATGTGTAGATGTTTATGAATAATCAAATGGTACCATTCATTTTATATGTTGTTTCATTGTTATTTGACATAATTAAGGATCCATGTTTTTTACAAGGTATTATTACTTATAACTCATTAAATATTGACTTTATCAATATGCCATAAATATGGTATATGTTTATTTTAACATGGGGAATCCAATGATGTAATTTATTTTACATGTTTATTCATTGGCGTTTAAGTTAAACCAAGTTTTATGCCTATTTATGGCAGTTTTATAGCTTAAAGGTAATTATTTTAAATATTTCTTGTGACCTTTTTGGGTATGTGGTCATATCTCAAAGGTTCACATTCCCTACGACCAAAAAAGATTGTACCACATTCTGATATGTGTAATAAGGGTATCATCCACTGTCTTACCTCTTCAATAGACTTTGTTAGTCTTGAAGCTCAATAGTGATTGATTTTTTCTATTCTTTAGGTTTTCTTTCATGTCTGAACCTTCCTAGTAGTTTATCAGCATCTGTTATATATTTCTCAAGTAGCCATTCATCTTCTTGAGTTGAATTTCCATACCTTACAAGGTATTCTCTTTCTTTTTTGTTTCGTGTCCTTCTTTCTTTAAGAACTTTCAAAATTTTCTTTTTCTCTCCTTCTTCCAAGGGGGGTATTTCAAGTGGGGGTTTATTTCTTAGTGGAAATAGTTCCTTGTAACTTGAGCTGTAAGGCTTTATCAGACTTACAGGGAAAGTTGGGTGTTTGTCCATTAATTAACCTGTGAGTTCCAATTGCACAGCATTGGGTCCATAAAGTGCTTTTATCATAAATGGTCCTGCAAATGAATCTTTGGGCCTTTTATGTTATTAAAATTGAGGGTTGATACTAGGACCAAATCTCCTATTTTGAATTCAGGTGGTTTATGACTTTTATCCCATCTTTCTTTTGCATATTTGAAAGAATCTTGCATAAATCTGTTTGCATGGTGTCTTGCTTTGTCAAGCATTATCTTGAAACTGCTTGCTGTTGGATGTATATCCACTAAGTCCTTTTTGAGGGTATCATAAGGAAGTCTTGGATTCCAACCTTTTTCTAGCATTGCTGGTGTTTTGCCAGTAGAAGAATGGATTGATTTTTTATATGCCAGTTCAAGGGAGGTATTAGTGTACACCAATCGTGGGTAAAACCATCAGAATCTTTGAATTCTAGTCCATAAGCACAGAATCTTCTGATCATGTCCTCCAAGGTTTGAATCATTCTTTCTGCTAAACCATCAGTTTGAGGATGGTAAGGTGTTGAGAATGATAGCTTTGTCCCAAACAAGCTATGGAGATTTGTCCATAATGCTGAAGTAAATTTTGGGTCTCTGTCACTTATGATATTTTGGAATAAGCCTGTGTGGCTAATGACTTTATTCCATACCATTATGGCTGTGTCCATAGCTGTGTCATCTTTGTGAAATGGTAGGAACATGGGGGTTTGCTATACCTGTCAACTAATACTAGGCATGCATTATAACTTCTGTCTCCTCCTGAAGGTATTGCTGTTACCCAATCCATATGAACTATTTCCCAAGGGGATTTTGGTTCTTGGATTTGAATCATCCTTCCAAATTTCTTTCCTGTGGCTCTGTTGGCTTTTTGACATCTGTCACAGGTTTGGAAGTATTCTGCAAAATCTTTCTTCCAATTTGGCCACCAAGAGCAGGTTTTCACCCTTTCTAGTGTTCTATCTTCTGAGAGATGTCCAGCTGCAACACTATCATGACACTCATGTAAAATAGTGTTTATTAAGGTTCTATCTGTTAAGGCCATAACACATATTTGTTTTGTTCTATGGTAAAGGATTCTATCAAGGAGGTGGAATCTTCCTTCATCATATGCCTTTTTCCATTTTTCATCTAATTTTGATGAAAGTGATGGATCTTTGCAGTCTTTAATTAGAAGTTGGCTTAAGATATGGAAATTATTTTCTATCTTATAGCTCTCTTTAACTTGGTTAAAGAATTCTGTGCCAATGTCTGTAACACATATTCCTTCTATATGGTGCTCTTCCTGTGGTACCCATGCTGGATTTTCAGGGGTATTTGCTAGAGCCCATCTGCTAAGACCATCTGCTAAGACCATATGCATTTTTATGAATATTACCAGATTTATGAACAATAGTCATATTTCCTCTATATTCTTGGATAGCAATTTGCCATCTCAGCATATGTCTATTTGGAGTTTTCATATTTAATAGAGATTTTACAGAATTACAGTCTGTAATCACATCAAATACTGTTCCATCCAAGTAATAATGTAATTTTTCTAAAGCCCACACTAAGAAGAGGCATTCCATTTGGCTTGCTACATATCTTTCCTCTGTTGGCTTTATCTGTCTTGAAATAAAAGAAATTGGTCCTTCCACTGGTTTATCATTGATAATTTGTGTCTGGTGTAGTGCAGCACCTAGTCCTTCTCCACAAGCATCAATGTAAAGTTTAAAGGGTAGTTTCCAATCTGGAATTAGAAGAAATGGGGCATTTGTTAAGGAATTTTTCAATTCTTTATATGCCTTGACTCTTTCTTCTGTCATATCATAGACTGTTTGTTGGTCACATAGTTTATACAAGGATTTGGCAATTTTTGCAAAGTCCTTTATATGCTGTCTATAATAACCAGCAAATCCTAAAAATGATTGCATTTCTTTTTTGGTTCAAGGCATTGGCTTAAGTAGTACTGCTCCTACTTTATTCTTGTCTATGCCCAGACTAAGTCCAGATACAACATGTCCTAGTGCTTTTAGTTCACTATATGCAAAATGACACTTTTTCAAGGAAATCTTCATATTCACTTGCACTATTTTTTGTAATACCCTTACTAGTCTTGTAAGGTGACTTTCCCAAGTTTCTGAGAAAACTATGATATCATAAATATAGATAATTAACCATCCTTCTGATAATTCTTCAGGAAATATGGTATTCATAATCCTTTGATAATGGGAAGGTGCATTCTTTATACCAAATGGCATTCTTAAGTATTCAAAAATTCCACAGTGGACTATTATCCTTAGTGGTTTCTTGGCATTGTCTGTTAAGACATTTTGATGAAAACCTTTTAAAGCATCCATGGATGTAATGAGCTTAGCTTGTGACAATTGTGTCAATGTCTCATGGATTCTGGGTATTGGATATATGTCTGGAACGGTATAGATGTTCAGGGCTCTGAAGTCTCCTACCATTCTTGATTTTCCATTTTGCCAAGTTATAATGACAGGTGTAGTGACCTCTACCTGTTCATTATGTTGTACTTTTCTTAATACTCCAAGGTAAATTAATTCTTTAATGTGTACCTCCAAGGCTTCTCTAGCCCTTGGACTAGCTGGGTAAGCAGGTCTCCTCAGTAAAGGTGGGTAAGGTTTTCCACATTAAGCATTATATCCACCTCATGCCCAATTATGGAACCTGGTGGCTCTTTGTCAGTTTCAAAGGCATTTTTGTACTTAAATAAGAGGTCAATCAATTTTTCTTTCATTTTTTCTGTTAATTCTTGATTGAATTCTGCCTCTTTGAGTTGTTCATATATCAAAAGTTCCTTTTCTGGACTTTTCTCTTCATTCTTAGTAACTGTAATTTGTTTTTTGTTATTTAAGAAGCCAAACCTTTGTCTTTTGTTGTCTCCTATGGTAAAATATCTATACCATAAATTGACAAGTAGTCGTTTCCAAGTATGAAGTGCTTACTAGTACAGTTGTCCATTACTAAAAACTCTACTTTAATTCTGACACATTGTAAGGGGTGAGGAAAAATGAGTGTTAAATCAATTATTCCAAGGGGCTTCATGCTTTCACTTGCACTACTAAATTTGATACCTTGTATTGGCATAAGTTTTCCTTTCCAATCTGGAACAATGGTTTTTAAATAACTTTTACCAACACAGGTACAATATGCTCCTGTATCCAAGTTCACTTTTGCATCTTGGTTATCAACCATAACAATACTTATACTTGATTTTCCAGCTGTATATCCCATTCCTTTTGCAGGTTTGGTTCTATACATTTTGGCATCTTGTACATTTGTAAGATTTGTGTCAGATGTTACAGCTTGTGGTAAGTTTGAGTTAACATCTAGTACTTCATAAATTATATCAATACTATTAATTTGTGCAATAATTATATCAATTTAATTACTTTCAGAAGTTTCTGACTCTTCTGTCTCTTTTTCAGAGTCAGATTCCTCCTCTTTGTCATTGTGGTTTTCTTTTTCCACAATTTCATTGATTTTTGCCTTTTTGAGGCAGTTATTGGCTAAGTGTCCAATACCTCCACATTTATGGAATTTTATTTGCTCATTATTGTTGGATGTATTGGGCTTGTAAGCTTCTTTTGATAAATGGCTTATTTGGACTTTCAATTTCAAATTTCTTCCAAGCTCTGCCAATTTTTTTTCTTGTCACTATCTCTTCTAGTGCATTGATATACTCTTCTGTGGAGCATGGTTTTATACACTTGCTTCTTAGGGCATGTTCTAGCTCTCCTCCACATTTCTTAAGTATTTTCATGTGCACCATCTTTTGTGACAGTTCTGGGTACAGTGCATTTAGTCTTTCAACTTGTTTTAAGAACCAAGTTAAAGGTTTGTCTTTGTCTGGGTCAAAGAAAGAGTTTTCAAATGCATTCTCTATCTTGTACCTCCAGGAATCATTAGCCCACTTGGTGATTATTTCTTGTTTCCACCAAGACCAGGTGTTTTTGCCATTTGTTTGTCGTATGCCATAATACCATCTTTTTGCAGATTTGTCAAACAATGAATGTAATCTTGCATTAATTAATTCATCTGGTATGGCATAATCTTATTGTAGCATGTCAATTGTCTTGATAAATGACATATGGTCATATTCACCTTCTTCTGTGAATGTTGGCCATTCTTTTAATTGAGATGCTTCCTTCATTAAGACTTGGTTATTGTCCTGGTGACTTAACTCTGTTATGAATGGATTTGTTAATTCCTCTTTTGGTTTAACAGGGCTTCTTATGTGAGAAAATGGGGTTGATAACTTTAGCATATTTGAGTTAGCCTCATTAATTTTATCCATTTTT
The DNA here is from genome assembly GCA_023105745.1 of Austropuccinia psidii. Lineage (NCBI taxonomy): Eukaryota > Fungi > Basidiomycota > Pucciniomycetes > Pucciniales > Sphaerophragmiaceae > Austropuccinia > Austropuccinia psidii. The sequence goes on from JALGQZ010000011.1 coordinate 40,932,362, forward strand.
TCAGTGATAAGCCTTACTTCACTTTGAATGCCATCTTTCAGATGCATTCTTTCTTCATCACATTTTTCCACATGGTCCAAAAGTAATTTTTGGTGTGATGAAGTTTTTTCTTGAATTTTTTCTACAGAAATACTTAGTTTGTTTAATTTTCCTGTAAGATTGTCAATACTCACGTCAGAATTGATTGTCAAAGTTTTATCTTTGATATCTTTTATGTATTTATACAATTCTTGTTGTCCTTGTATTAGCTTTTGAGTGTTGTAAATTAAAATCTTTGGTGTATTATTTTCAACAATAAACTTAATGTTGTCAATTTCTTTTTTATTTTGTACAACAATAGTTGTCAAAGAAGATAAGTTATTGTTAATTTCTTGTAATAATAATAAACTGTTTTTAATTTCTTTTAGAGGTAATATACTATTTTTAATTTCAGTTAAAGTATTTACAACATCTTTGGAAAAGGTTATTTCTTTGGGAAATGAGGTTGTCTCTTTCTTTGTTCTTCCTTGTCCTTGAATTCAATCAAGGTTCTGGCCATGTTGAATACATTGTCCATGGTATCCTTTTGGATTTTTGGAATCCTGTAGCTTGGGAATATGGTTTTCTCCAATTATTTTTCTTGTTATATTTCCATTCTTGGGGAAAATGGTTGGCTTGGGGCTTGCTGGTAGAAGCTACTGGGCCTTCTTCCTTGGTTGCCTCCTTCTTTTTGGCATGGTACTCCTTGATCTTTTTGATTTGAGGTTTGGATGATAGTGGATTCCATCCATTGGAGTATCTCACTATTTCCTCCTCTTTAAGGAACTTTTTCAGGATTTGCCAGGAGTTCATCACTCCTTGGTATATTTGAGGCAACATGTCCCAGTCCTTGTCTTTGTACACTGTGTAGTACTGTTTGTACTGGCTCATGTAAATGTCTATTTGAGCCCTCTGAATGTGATTTGTACCTGTTTGAGTCACTAATACTTAGTTCTAACTCTGGCTCAGATATCATGGGCATTTCTGGGACTTGCCTTTGGGATAAGGCACTTCCTTGTGTGGATTCTGTTCCACTGGGGATATTGCCCTTCCTTTTCCCTTTTGAGGAATAAATTCTACCTCTGAGTCCAGCTCCATCTGATTGGATGAAGCATTGGGAGCCTCTTATGGTAGTCATGTTTTCAAAAAATAAGAAATAAGAGGATTTTGGAACAGGAGTTCTTCTTATGGCAATTTATAAATGAGGTACTCACCTTCAGAGTACTGAATAGTGGGTCCTGGAAAGTCTAATTTCTTAGCTTTATTTTTCTTAGTGATTATTGGTGTTGGAGAACTTGCACAAGTTTCTTCCATCAATATTTCAACAGTGGTTTTGTTGTCCTCTGTTGGATTGTCTTCAAAAACTAAAAAAGACAAATAAATATAAGTGTTTTATATAAGAAATGTTATTTTTGGTAAGATATGGCAATTTTTCATGTAAAAATTGCTTTTATATCTTAAAAAACTGAAAATAGATAAACAAATGAAATAAAAATGAATAAAAAGAACTTTTTTCTTTTATTGTTTTTTTATGTTTTTATTTTTGAAGAATAAAAAATGAATATAATTCTTTTTATGACATTAATTTATAATATAAAATTATGTTTAATTTATAAAATATCTTTTTTGATTGCTAGGGTCACTCAAAGAAAGTTCTTGAAAGTCTAAGGATGTGAAAAACCACATGTAAGACAGTACAATTGCTTTCCAAATGCCTCAATAGTATTTAAAATCAATAAATATAGGATTATTATATAATTTTATGATTAGAATTGTAATTTGCTATTGGATAAACCCAATTAGAGTCTTTTTAAAGGTCTTTCAGAGTAAATATCACGGCCAGGCCCCCAAATGTAAGGTTCGACTATGAAACAATAAGTAAAAATTACTAATATTTTACTTATTGTACTATGAATGTGCTTATAAATAAAATAAATATAATAACAATAATTATAATAATAAATATTTATTATAATTATGGCGTAAAAATAATTATATCATTAAAGAAATCTAATAATAAAATTTATATTATAAAAAAATAATATAATAAATAAATATATTAATATAAGAGAATTAATATATTTAAAAGCACTTTATTATTGTTACCAACAAATAATAAAGGCGTAGAAAATTGTTTTTTATCAATAGAAAACAATTAATAACAATCATATTACTAATATTAAAGCTATAAATTAATATAAATACTGTTTATATTAATTATAGAATTATTAAAGTAATAATACAGAAATAATTATTATAATAAGAGAAATAACCTACTTTTAATGCTTAATATAATAATTTTGAATAATTTTATGCCAAAAAATGTAAATACAACTTATTCAAATTGTAGTTACAATACATTTTAAGAAAAATTACAATTTTTCTTGATTTTACGTGGAATAGAGGTTTTTAAGAGAAATTTTAACAAAACAATTAAATAATTGTAATATTCACATCAGAGATGATGATTATAATAAGATTATCTTTGTTCTTTAATAATATAAAAGTTTTATATATAAATAATAAAGAAATTACCTTTTGATTTTAATGATTTAATGTTTTTGTAAGTGTCTGAAGGGAAAACAGAGTAAAAAGAGCTCTATTTATACTGAATACCTCCCACCTAGAGTCCAGAAGGCTTCTAGTAGACGTTTACCAATGCTTTCTACTAGAATTGATCAATATTTTAAGGTTTGGTGATGATTACATCATGATCAAACCATCTTACCTCACAATTACGCCATTATTTAGAGTTATCACTATAAATCTAGGTTTGATGACATAATAGGCTTGGCAGAAGCCTAAACTTTGTGGATTTTATTAGTATTAATCATAATCTAATAGTATTCACCAGCTTTATCACTTATATGACTGTTGAACTTAAAACAAGATTACAATGAGTGATCTTAAATGATCAAATTTAAGCTTAAACTTTGATAATCAATAGATTTTAAGCTATACACGCTACTGCTATTCTGAGAATGGATTCTGATAGCTTTCCATGCCCTCATTACACTGCCAAGATAATTTTATTACATCATCAAAACTGTATTTTTGATGATTTTACTGGTAACTCATCTTTTCTGTTGAAATTTAATATTTTAAACTTCAAACCATGATTTCAAGGGGTTATACCTTGAATATTGTAGTAACAAATACATCATTATTCACGCATAAACTAGTAGAGTCAAACTGTCTACTTTCTTTTAAGTTTGAACCACTTTCACAACAAAGTGGTCAACAGCTCTATTGATTTTGATCAATAATCCATTACAGGTTTCAACCTGGTTTATAGCTTGTGAAATAAATTTCATTTCTGTATTCCTACAGTAATTACGTGGGGACTTTATTTTTGGTTCATCACTCTATCATGTATATTTCAAAAGATATTAGCTAAAATCCTTGAATATATGTGTTGACCAAAAAAGTGCATATATTCAGCTTAACTCCTTAAGTATTGACTTTGGAGATTAGCTTCTTAATTGCTTTATGTGTAGAGTTTTATGAAAAATCCAATGGTACCGTTTCTTTCAAATTTTGCTCCATTGGTATTTGAAATAATTAAGGATTCATGTTTTTTATAAGGTATTATTACTTATAACTCATTAAATATTGACTTTACAGATATGCCATAAAAATGGTATATGTGTATTTTACCATGGGGAATTCAATGGCGTAATTTATTTCACATGTTTATCCATTGGACTTTAAGTTAAACCAAGTTTTATGCCTATTTATGGCAGTTTTATAGTTTTAAGGTAATTCTTTTTAAAGGTATAATTATTTTAAATATTTCTTGTGACCTTTTTGGGTATGTGGTCATATCTTAAAGGCTCACAGAGTGGTACCCAACACAGTGGAAACACTAACTCAGAAGGAACAGAAACTTCCATACTGGGAATAAGTTCCTCAGAATTGCACACTGAATTCTTTAATGCAGTGATGAAGACATATGCCAAAAACAAAGAGTGTGGCATATTTCTACAACTCCTTCAGCAAAAATACAGGAGGAAAGAGCTGGAATCCCAGTCAGAGGAACCCTGGTTGAGGGACTATAAGGAAAATCAATTTCTCCTTATAGATGGCCTGCTCTACCATAGAGAGAAGCAAAATAGTGCACTCACAATAATAGACAGAGACCATATATCTTTGATCCTACAGGAATGCCATGATTGCCCCTATATGGGACACATGAGTGAAGACCCAACCAAAGAAAGGGTAGCAAGCACTGCCTGGTGGCCCAGATGGGAACAAAAGTTGAGTGAATACATAAACACTTGTGAAAGATGCCAAAAGGAAAATAGAAAACATAGGAAGAAGTATGGGTTACTTGAACACATAGAAGACCTTAAACACCCATGGGAAACCATAAATATGGACTGGGTCACAGGACTTGTCCCAGGAGGCAAAGAAAACTTCAATGCCTGCTTAATCATAGTTGATAGGTTCAGCAAGAGTATGAGGTGCCTACCATGTCACAAGGATGACACAGCCATGGATACTGCTCTGTTATTCTGGAACAACATCATATCTACCTGTGGAGTCCCTAAGATCATCATCAGTGATAGGGACCCAAAGTTCACATCTGAATTTTGGACCAACCTCTATGACATGCTGGGTACTAAACTTTCTTTTTCTACAGCTTACCATCCACCAACAGATGGAATAGCTGAAAGGATGATCCAAGCAATGGAGGACATCCTTAGAAGATTCTGTGCCTATGGCATGGAATATAACAACCATGACTGGGTTACTCTTCCACCAGCAGTCCAACTGGCTTATAACACAAGTCAGCACTATACCACAGGAAGAACACCTGCACTGGTAGAGAAAGGGTGGAATCCCCTATTGCCTGTGGATCACCTGAAGAAATGTTTTCTGACCATCCACCCCACAGCAAAAGATTTCCATGAAATGTGGAAGAGAGCTTGTGACACAGCTGCCAAAGGCATAGCTGAGAAAAAATAATATAACAAGTAGAGGTGGGACAAATCACACATGGGAGCTGACTTTAAAGAAGGGGACCAAGTGTTAGTGTCTACACTTAACTTTAATAATCTGAAAGGACCCAATAAAATGAGAGACTCATTTTAAGGGCCCTTCACTATCATTAAATTGATAGGGAAAAATGCAGTGGAAGTCAGACTCACAGAGGAACTTTCCAGGAAACACCCAGTCTTTCCAGTGAGTTTAGTCAAGCCATACTTCCAGACAGAGGAGGATGAATCCCCCTCCAGTAAAAAGGACCCCACACCACCAGAAATGGTAAAAATGGAGGACTCCCCTGGACCTGTGAAGAAAACTATCAAGGCCAGGAAGATCAGACTTGACAGTAAGGATCAGAGACAATACTTAGTCAGACCAAGAACCAAACAGCTAATAAAGACAAATGGTTGGCAGAAGATGCCATACCAGATGGGAACCTTCATTTGATAAGATTCAGAGCCTCTAGGAGGACTGAACAGTCTCATCAATGATGAGCCTTTTTTAGAGGGAGGGTATTTCAGCCTGTGACTCAAACCAGAGCACAAGCATGACAGCCAAATATCATGAATCAATGGTATAGCCAAGATACCACCAAAACATGGAGCTGAGCCAAATCAGCTCAAAACGTATCAAGAGAGATAGGAAACTCACCCCTGTCCAAATATACAAGTCCCATCACCATAGGACAAAGAATAACAAAGTTATTCCTGCTCAAAGTTGTTGCTGAGCATAAACCTTAATTTTCATCTCTTATCTGGAGTACAGAGTAAGAGGCTCAACCACATCGAATGGGTAATCAAAATGAAGCTCTATGTTAGGGCTATCAAATGGTACCAGCCAGACTGAGCCAGCACTAGAATTACAGAAGTTATGGCCAAATTCAGACCAAATAAGGGTGAATAAAATATTCACCTCTCATCTAACTTCTACAGTTTTAGTGTTAGATACCTAAAGTGGGGTCGTTTTAAAAAAAGAAAAATAAGGGCTATCTGATGATTCCATTCATTTTCTCATATCTTATCTAGAGAAAAAGTCATAAGGCAAACAAGCCCAATATGGCTTTTTGCCTAAAACACACATATGTACAAAAATCTTGTACATAGGATAACTTTGCCATATTTAATGATAACCATATAAAATGAGGTGAAATTGTGTATAAACCATATAGGGCTACAAACAGAACCAATTTTGAGGTTGATATCTCAAAAACTGACAAAGGTATGGCTGTTTTAAGGTCAAAATCCCACAGTTTGGACAATACAGCCTTGTCATGGGATAATATCCCATAACCATGATTATGAGGTATTAAATTGACAAAGGAGTTTGGCTTTACTTCAATAACTCATAGTTCATTCAATACTGGGGTCCCATACAGGTTCTGTACAGCATTCTATGCATCATACATGTCAGAATCAAGCTGTGTGGTCCCCAGATGAAAGTTTTCACCCTGTATTGGTGAAAGCTTCCCAGAGGTGGTTTCAAAAACACATCTGAGCCAAATACAGGCTGTACAGGCCTTTTGCAAACCACAAGACTGTCCTTGAGAGTGAAAAATCTTCACTTCCTCTACGCGAAAAGGTCTAGCAGCCTTTTCACCCCATTTCAGGATAAAAGGAGGCCTTTTCACTTCCAGAAAAGGAATCCCCATCCTGCTCTTGAATTCCTACATATTACAACTGTCAGAAACAGTTATACACTGGGAAATAATCAGGTTATACTTTAAGTATAAGTATTGTAGCTCTTATTATAGCAATCCAACTGGTAAGACTGCACCCAGGGCTTTCAGCAGCGCTCACCACCACAATATTATTATGGTAAAGCCCTTATTATCTCATTCTAAAACCCTCATAACCATCAGCAAAACTTCTTATTACTATTTTACTGTGTCACAGTAATAGTTAAAGCTTGTAAATACTATTATACATCTTTATCATAGACTCACCCTGACATTATGCAAGCATACCAAAATTTTAGTTAAAATTAAGGTGTTGTGTATATTTACTGAATTGGCTAAGGATTTGCCATAAAGTATGTCAATCCTTCCTGGGCTCAATTTAAAAGGGTATAAGGCCATAGTATGGCTTTAAATAAATAAAAGGGCAAAATCTATGCAAAAAGGTGGGACAAAGGAAAAAGACCAAACATAGCTGGGGAATACAGCTTTTCAGATCTTCAAGGATTCAATGAAGGTGGTCCACTTGTATTGGACGATTTTTAACCTTATTTAAACTTCAAGATTAGACTTTGATCCAACCTTAAAGCTTAAACTGGTTTTATCCCAATTTGGATAGTAATTTCAAGCTGCCAAAGGGTAAATCCCAATATGCAAGCTTGAAATTAAGGTTTACAGAACTGTCAAAGCTTAACTCAGATTAAAGTTTTAAAGTTACAAGAATTAAAATCTTATCAAAAGCTAAGGTTTGGGGTGTATTTCTATTTTACATGGCAAAATAGTAATAACTTCTAAAACTCATTACAAATCCAATTATTAATGGATTTACCTGAAATTTTCACAAAGCTAACAATGTAATGTTATCTGTGTATACTTTAAATTATAAGCATTCTTTATATACAGGTTTTATTGGTAATTAGCCTGGAAATCTACTCTTTCAATTATAATTAAAGAAAATTAAGATTTCTTTAAAAATTAATTATAAATTGAGTTTAAGTGATTTTCTATTGAAACTCTATTTTGAAGTTGTTCATGTGATGAACTCTAATATAAATAACGTTATATGATATTAAAACTTAAAATAATTAACCCAAATGAGTATTAAAGCCACTTTCAGTTAAGAATAACACTGGTAGCTTTAAATTGGAATTAAAAATAAGTTACCTTAAGTTAAGAACCTTATTTTTAAGCATGGTTTTTTGCTTTTGACCTGAGAATGCCCTCTATATTCATTATGAATCATGAGAGCTGCTCTGCAGACATAAAAAGAGTCTATTCATCACCGTTTTTGTCCATAATTCATTATCAATCCAATTATATTAGTCATTTAGACAGGTAAAGTTTTATTACATATAAAATCTGATTATTAAAGTAATTCTTGAGTTATGTTATTCTTTATTAATCTTCAATTAAAGAATTGAAATCATATAATTTAGATTATTGTTGTAACCAACAATAATATATTTTATTTGATAAAATTATCATCTCAAATCTCTTTAAAAATCCAATAATTCCTCTTAGAAACTCTTGAAATCATTATTTTATTATAAAAAGCTGTTTTATCTTTAAAATATTGATTTTTTTTGGCATGTTTTCAGCTTATAATAATTATTTAATATAACAACTGTTGTATTTAACTTGTTGTAGTAAATATATATTATAAGTAAGTTTTTTACTGAAGCTCTATATTTTTTATCTATTTTTAGTTTTTTTATATAGAGTTTTTCTATAAGAATTATTTCTGAAAAGTGTATGTGATAGTTCTTTTATAAATAATATTTATATTACTTATCAGTGGTTAAATATTCATATTTTACACATGTAATTGTCTCATTAAGAGCTTTACACCCTTTATTGGTATAATTTCAGTGACTATAAGAATAATAGAATAATTATACTTTATTATAATTATTAAGATTTCTCATTATTATTAAATTATTTAGCAATAATTGAAAATTCTTTTTTTTAAAATAATTCTTTTCAATAATTATATCAATTTGTGGTTATAATATATTATTATATTATATTTTCCTACTGAGGACAGTCATATCACTCTTGATATTGCTACTATTATCAAGAGTTTGATAGAAAAACCTTACATATACTATCAATTGATTAAAAAAAATATTTCAGATGGGATTTACCCTAATTTGGACACATTTATAAATAAATCAAGTTTTCCATAATAGGAAAAAATAGAGTTATTTATTACTTTGATAGAAATTTTATTCAATTAATAATGAAGATTTAAGCTACTTAGTACTTTGAAAAAGTGAAGGATTAAGAAAGTGAGGATATTGAGAAAGTCTTTGAGATTCTAAAATGAATATTTGAAGTAAATATATCTCCAGCATATTTTTTGTTCCAGAATAAGATTAATAATATTGTGGGAGCATGTACCATAATCCAAAATATGATTTTTAAAAATGAAAAAGGCCAAGAGTCCAAAGAGTGCTTATTTGAGGCTTGAATTAAAAATGGATTTTTTAATGAGGTTTTCCCAAATACATAAGTCATCTCAAACATCTAAAAAGTAAAAACGCACATAAGTCTCCTAAGCTTAATATTAATGAGCCATTTAGGGCAAAGAAAGGTGAGAGATTTGATGAATAACAATCAGTATAGTGCTTTTTTATTTAAATTATTTGAAATATTTTAGTATTTGAACCAATTCTTATTATCATTTTTTATTGGAATTTAAATGAAATTTATTGGATTGGAATTCCTTTGAGGCCAAAAATTATCTATCTAAGTAAATTTAAATAATTAAGGAAACTGTGTAAAACATAGATTAATAAGAATGAACTACTTTAAAATTCATGGAAATTAGTGATAATTAAAATAATTTCTCATCAAAATATCTAATTTACAAGTTTATCTTACAAAGAATTGAATTTTGAATACTTTGGCGGAAATACTTTTAAATAATGAATAGAAAATTATTAAAATAATAATTTTTGATTATAGCTGTTATTCAAAAAATACCAATAAAAATGAATTTATCAAATATCCCTTATAAAATGACCCTTTTTCTATAAGCCAAATGTATTTTACTTGTTTGGTATATTTTTATGCATTTACTGGTTAGTTTTATCTATAAATTACATTCCATTGAGCTCAATGATTTAACTTAATTTTCAATTTGAACTGTTATATTTATTTTTCCATTGCAATTTAATTGAGGAATGTAAGATGTGTCTATGAAATTCTTGATAATATCACTATTAATCAAGAGTACTATTAATTCTCTTATGAGATATAATAAATGAATGAATTATGAACAAAAATAGGTAAATAACTGGTTAGTTATTCATTTTACTTGTTATAAAACACTAGTGATTAGAACAGTGGGCAGTCATTGTCTACTAGAATCAATCACAATAAGTAGTAATAATAAAAAACATTTCATCTAAGTAAGATTAACTTATTTTAAGTGATGATTAGCTTTTTCAAGAATAATCATAATACATTATTGAGGAGAATACAAACCTTAGAGAATAAAATTCAAGAATTTCATAAGACACTTACTAATAATCCAATAATACCTTGAAAATAATTGGTAGAGTGATTTCACTGATTATTTGTAGATTTAAGGTATCAGTATTTGATTTATGAAAGTAATATAGAAATTAATAGTTAAATAATATTTGAAATATTAATTAATATTTGATTTAAAATCTTTTTAATTGATTTAGAAAGCTAAAAAATGGTTGATAATGATTATAACTAATACTTACTTGCTGGTATCAATGATAAAGGTGAATATTTGGATGAATTTTCAAAAAAGAAAAAATTAGGCCACTTGTAAGTCTACAACAGCCCAAAAAGATGGTGCCATGATAAAGCTGAAGAACAGTGGGCAAGAAAACTTTTATCTTAATTGGTTTAATGATTACATCACTTGTAGTCATGTAAGATTATCATGATTACTTAATTAAGTAAGTTTATATGACTACCAACCCATTTATAGTTAAGAAATAAAGTAGTAACAAGTGTAAATAGCTTTTTATTTAAAAATGGAATTTATCTTCTAAAATTTGAGAATGTTATTGGAAAGATCATCACAGGTTGTATTTTCTGTGAATTTTTGAAGATCCAGTGTTTCATGTGAAATAATGAAAAATTAATTTGAATTATAAAGTCATAATTATTTTGGGTTTTGGTGTGGATTTTATTATTCTGAATTTGTCTTCAAGTTTTAAGAAGGAGTAATTAATAATTATACTTTTAATTAATTTTCAAGTTTTTGCCTCATTTACATGTACAAAAGCAATTATTATAGTTGCCGCTAGTTTCCATGAGATCAAGTGATGGATAATGGTCCAAAAAGGGTTTTAATAAATATATTTTGTATTTATTCATTGAAAATGATAAATAATGAACATGGTTAAAGGAGTCAGATTTTCTCAATTTCTCATTGTCATGTGAAAATAGCAGCTTATGTGCCACTTTCTCATTATTTAATGAGATTTCAACTTTGTAACCAAGTTCTAAGAAACTTTTGATGGACTAATTGGGTCATTATTAGACATGGATGCAAGCTTTAAAGCTGGCCATGCCTTAGAGGGCTCAGAAGTTAGGTGCCATGGCTCTCTTTGATGTCTTTTGTCCTCCTTAGCTATTTTCTCATTAAAAAAGGTAATTAAGGATCAAAGACTAATATCCAAGATGGGTGTACCAAAACTGTATTTAAGAATACAGTATTTTTGAATGCCACAATTATTTTTGACACTATTCTTAGTTTATATGTAACATGGGATTTCTCACATTACCATTATTTTGGTGTGAACTTGAGAACAAAATATTTTTACAATTATTTTATGTGGTATTGATGATGTGGTGTTGAAGTATTTTACATATTAGAATTTCATAGAGTTAATTAAGACTTATTAACCCTATGGAGCTACCATAGGTGAGCTTTTGTGAAGAATCTAAATCTGGCCTTGAATTCATGGATTTATGTACTATAAGATGTGTCTATGAAATTGTTGATAATATCAATATTAATCAACAATAATATGACCATGCTTATGAAATATAATAATAAACTTATCATAACCCCCATTAAAAAAATAATTGATTAATTACTTTTTACTTGTTATAAACTACTAGTGATTATAACATTAAGAAGTAATTGTCTACAAGAATCAATTACAAGAAGTATTGAAATGATAAAACTTCTTTATTAAAATAATAGAATTATTTGAATATATAATCATGTTTAGAAAGGATAATTATAATTATAATTCTTGAAGAAAGCAAATATTAGAGAAAAAATTTAATAATTAATAATAAATCCTTTGCTAATATTCAGTGAACCTCAGAATGAATATGGTAGAGAGATTTGGTGGATAAATTGTGGATTTAAGGGATCAAAATTGATCCATAACAGTATTACAGCAATATCTAGTTGATTTCTATGATTTCACGTCTTCCTATATTGATTCTGAAATAATAAAACACTTAAGAAAATTTCAACTGATACTTGTTGGTAACAATGATATCATTGGATAAGAAGATGATTTGGAAAAAACCAGCAAGAGGAGGCCTCTTTTAAGTCAAAGACAGCTCGTAGAAGCATGCAATGGAGCAAACTATAAAGCTAGTGAGTGAGAAAACAATAATACTTTATGGATTATTGATTGCATCATTTTTTGTCACAAAGATTATCATAATTACTTGATTAATGCTTTTATGTGACTACCAACCCATTTATGGTTAAGAATAAAAGGAGTAAAAACTGTAAATATTCTTTCATTTAAACATAAAAATTAATTTCTCAAAGTTATCAATGTTATTGGAAATTTCATCACAGGTTGTAGTTTCTGTGAATTTCTGAAGATTCAGTATTTTGTGTGGAATCATGAAAAATGGACTGTAAGTAAAACTTTGAATTTTACTTATGAAAAAGTAATTCTTGATGGTTTATTCATGAGTCATGAAAATCCGCATTGGTCCTTAAAGTCTCAGGAAGATTAATTGAGAACTGTATTTTTAATGAATTTTTGAATTTATCACCTCATTTCTACATAGAATTACAAATAGCACAGTATGGAAGGTTGCTATGAGGTAAATGAATGGATAATAGTGCAAAAAGTGTTTTAATTACTCTTTTAAGGTTTATCCATGGAAAATAATTAATAATTGAAATGGTTACAGGAGTCTAAGATGCTCTTTACCTCTCTGTCATGTCAAAAAAATATCTTATTTGCAGTTTTCTTATGATTTAAAGAGGTTTTAGCTTGCTGACTAGGTTCCCAAAAATGTTTTAGTATACGTATTGGGCCATGATCAGCCATGGATCCAATATTTAGAGCTATCCACGCCACAGAGGCCTCAGAAGCTGGGTACCCTGTCTTTCTTTGATATCTTTCCTCCCCCTTAGCTATTTTTATGTAAAAAATAAAAATTCAGGCTTACAGACTGATATGCACTTTGGGTGTATCAAAACTGTATATAAGAATACCATAATATTAAGTGCCACAAACATGAATAACAATATTCTTAGTTTATATGTAACATGGGATTTGTCATATTCCCATTATTTTGGTGAGAAATTAAGAAAAACACGAATTCTCACAATTATTTTATGTGGTACTTATGATGTGGTATTGAAGTATTTTCCATATTACAACCTCATAGAGTATTTTAAGCTTTTTCACCCTAGGTAGCTACCCTAGGTGAATTTTTTGTGTAGAATCCAAATCTAGCCTTAAATCCATGGATTTCCTTACTCACAAAAAAGTTATTCATCTTTTCTGAAATCAAAAATAGTGAATTTTAAATATATGCATGACTTATGGGTTATTCAGAGTTCAAAATATAATTTTCAAGATAATTGTGGCCTATTTGGGTATGTAAAATATACCTCAAGGATCACACATACAAAAAAACATATTCATCTTTTCTCAAATGAAAAATAATGAATTTTGGAGCTATGCATGAACTTTGTGTTATTCATAGCCCAAAAAAGGTATTTATATATTAGTTGTGGCCTATTTGGGTAAGTAAAATATATCTCAAGGGTCACATTCCCTCCCACCAAAAAATGAAACTGTACTACAATTTCATTAGTGATTTTTAGAATTGAAAATCCCCAAAGGGGGTTAATTTCCACTGTCCAACCTCTTTATATTACTCAGATCAAGTAATTAAAGCACATTTATAGGAATAATCAGGCTTTTTCCCTTTTTTCATGCCTAAATATTCTCAAAGTTTAATCTGAGCAAGGTATGTCTAATTACTCCAGCCATTCATCTTCATGTACTTGGTTTGTATATCTGACAAGATATTTTCTTTCATTTTTACCCCTAAAGAGCCCTTCTTTAATGAATTTATTTATCTTTTTGTCTTCATTCTCCACCACTGGTGGTACAGTTAAAAGAGTGGGTTTCCTCAAAGGGCACAATTCTTTATCAGCTGGTTGATAAGGTTTAATCAGGCTGACTGGAAATCTGGCGTGTTCATATTGTAATTCAACACCCAATCCCACTTGAACTGAACTGGTTCTGTGTAAGGAAACAATAACAAAAGCTCCTACATAAAAATCTTTGAGTCTCTTTGGACCTATAATATTATTAAGATTTATGGTTGAAACTAGACCTATGTCCCCTGATTTAAATTCTGGTACTTGATGGCTCTTTTACCATCACTTGTTTGCATATTAAAAATAATCATCCATGACTGCTCTTGCATGGTGTTTCACTTTATCAAGAATCAAGTTGAAACTGGAAGCTTTAGGATTAATTTGAATCAAGTCTTTCCTCAGTATCTCTGCTGGGAGTCTTGTATTTAACCTTTTTCTAACATAGCAGGAATGAACAGATGCCTTATATTCTAACTCTAATGCAGGTATTCAAGTGCACCCACCAGGGGTAAAGCCATCTTAATATTTGAATTTTAAGCCATAGGAACAGAATATCCTTATAATATCTTGTAAGTTTTGAATCATCCTCTATTTCAGCTCATCAGTTTGATGGTGGTATGCTGTAGAAAATGATAAATTAGTCCCAAAACATCTGTGAAGATTGGTCCAAAGTTCAGATGTAAACTTGGGGTTTCTGTCAGCTATGATATTTGTAAATAAACTTGTATGAAAAATAACTCCATCCCACAGGAGGAGAGCTGTATCCACAGATGTGTCATCTTTATGAAATGGTAAGAATATGGAAGCTTTGCTATCTATTCCTACAATTACTAAGAAGGAATCATAATTCTTGTAACTACTTTGAGGTAGTGCTGTGATCCAATAAATGTGAACAAATTCCCAAGGGGATTTTGGTTCTTGAATATGAATAATATATCCAAATTTCTTTTCTATGCTCCTGTTTTCTTTTTTGTATCTGTCACAAGTATGGAAATATTCAATGGCTTTTTTTCTCCAAGATAGCCACCATACACAGTTCTTGACCTTTTCAACTTTCCTGTCCTCTGATAGGTGTCCAGACTAGATTCTATCATGACATTAATGGAGAATGGTATTGATATGAAGTCTACTGAATAATTTCATTACACAAGAATATCTAGTTCTGTTTTAGATTATTCCATCAGAAAGCTGAAATATTCCTTCAGAATAGGAAGATTTCCATATTTTAGCCAATGAATCAACCAAAAATATTTTTTTACAGTATTTATTCAATAAGGATGTTAAGATATGGAGATTACTGTCCTACTTTTATGAATGTCTGACTCCTTCAAAAAATTCAGCACCAATTTCAATTATTTTAATTCCTTAAATTGAAATCTGTGGTTCTGCTTCCAGATTTACATTAGCTTGGATATCAAGTGTATTTGCTAGTGCCAACCTGCTAATCCCATCAGAACTCTTATGTATATATCCTTCCTCATGAACTATTTCCATATTTCCTATAAATTCTTGCATTTCTATTTGCCATCTCAACATGTGTCTAATGGGTGTTTTCATGTCCAGAAGTGATTTATCTGAGTTACAGTCAGTTATTACTTAAAAAACACTTGCATCAAGATAATATATCAATTTCTTAAGCTACCATACCAAATATAAGCAGTCCATTTGGGTTTAACCATGTCTGGCTTCTGTTTTTTGGTAATTAATAGTTTGGGCTTGGTGTAGGGCTTCCCCTAATCTATATCCACATGAATCCATGTACAATTTTAAGGGTATATTCCATTCTGAAATGAAGAGTGAAAGCACTTTTTAAGGGCTTTCCTTATCTTCTCATATTCTATATTTCCTACTTGGGTCATCTCAAATACTGGCTGTTGTTCATAGAATATATATAGTGACTTGGTTAGAATTGAAAAATCTTTCAGGTTCTTCCTATAATAAATGAAAAATACAAGTAAATACATAATATCTTTATTATTATTGAATATTGGCTTAATTGAAAATTCTTCTACTTTTCTCCTGTCAATAACTAATATTAAGGCTGAAACAATGTGTCCAAGTGATTTTTGTTCTTCAAAGCCATACTTTCGATAATAAAGTAAAATCTTCATATTCAATTCTGAAACTTTTTCTGGTACTCTTGAAAGTCTTTCAAGGTGCAAATACCATGAGTATGAACATATGATTATATCATCAATATAAATGATAAGCAATACTCCAGAAACTTCTGTGGGAAAGAGGGTATTCATGATTTTTTGATAATAAGATTGGAAGTTTTGGATACCAAATGGAACTCTCAGTTACTCATAAATACCACGATGAGTGATAGATCTAGGTACTTCCTTGGTATAAAGTGTCAAGATATTCTTATGAAGAACTTCAAATGAATCAATTGAGGTTATATACTTGGATTTATACAGCTATATTGAGGTTTCTTGGATTCTAGGAATTGGATATCTATCTGGAACTGTGTAGGTATTCAGTGATATAAAATATCCAAAAAACCTTGATTTATCATTGTTCCAAGCAATATTAAAAGGAGTTGTAACTTCAAATTCTTTATTATAGCCTAATTGTTTTAGTACACCAAGTTGTGTTAGCTATTGAATATTTTTTCAAAAGCTTCCCTAGCTCTGAGGCTTTCTGGTTAGGCTGGTCTTCTGAGCACTGGAGGTTATGGTATTTCAATATTAAGATTAATATCCACTTCATGCCATTTAATTACACATAAAGGTTCATTTTCTGAAGAAAACAAATCTTTATATGTGTAAAACACATTAATAAAATCTTGCTTATTTTTGATTAGAAGTCTGGATCACTTTGTGCTTCTCTAAGTTGATTTGACAAGAATTATTCTTTATTATCACTTGACTTAAAGATAAAAGTGATATTGGTCAAGTATATTGGAAAAAAATTATTTTTATCTTGTTTCCTCAAATTGTATAATATAAATCTTTATAGTTATTGATTTAAATACCATAAATGTTCAATTAGAGACTCAAGAAGGATATACTGGTAAGTACAGTTATCCATTACCACTATCTCCATTTTCATTAGAATACTTCCTTCTGGGTGTGGCAATATCAGTTTAATGTATAATATACCCAAAAGGTACATATTATTACTGGTGATACTGAGCTGTACACTGTCTATTGGTAACAGATATTTTTTCCACTGGGTAAATATGATTTGAAGCTAACCTTTCCCCAAAAAAGTGAAAAATTCTGTGGTGTCTAGATTAGCTTTGGGCTCTACATCATTTATCAAACTTGATGTAAGACAAGATCCTCCAGTAGTGCAACCTTTTCTGCTAGCAGGTTTGGTATTACACATCCTGGAATCCTGGATATTAATAAGGCTTCAATAGTACTAACTATCTTGTGGTAAATGGGTATGTACTTTAGGAACTCCAGATATTTCTATTATATTTTAAATATGGAAGTCCTCTACTGGGGTGTAATCAGAAATTTCAGAATTGTGGTCAGATTCTTCTTTCTCCTCAGTACACTGAGCCTCTTCAGTTCCTTGAGCTTAATTTATCTTTGTCTTCTTTGTAAAAGTGATGGCCGAATGTGAGGTACTTTCATATCTATTACAGCTTAATACAGGTCTTTCACATTTCCTATCTTCTCTATAAGTCTTTAGCATAGCTTTGGACTCAACAAGATTTCTAGTTCAGATTTTACCTATTCTTGTCCTAGTAGTGATATTTTACATTTCATTAATATAGTCCTCTGTCACAAAGGGATTTACAGATCTGCATTTGATAGTATTTTCAAATTTACCTCCAAAATTTCCTTCATATTTTCATATTAATAATTGATTCACACATATCTGGGTGTAAAGCAGATAGTATGTCTTTCCATTTGAGGAACCAAGTAAGTGGTTTATCTGGTTCTTATTTCAAGATGCAACTTCTGAAAGTATTATAAATTTGAAATATACAGGAATTGTTGGCCCAATTGATGATTGTCTCATATTTCCACCAAGGCCAATAATGTCTTCCATTGTCTTGCCTCATCTTGTAATACCATTCCTTTGCTGTCCTGGTAAACAAAGAATGTCATTTGGCTACTATGATATAATCAGGTATGTTAAAGTCCTCTTCAATAATATCAATTTTTTTAATGAACTCAATATGGTTATATTCTCCTTCACCAGAGAATGTTGACCATCCTTCTAGTTTGGGAATATGTTTTGCAGTCATTGGATTTTCTCATGAAAAAGGGGTCAGAATTTCCTTACATGAAGTTTTCCTTCAGTTAGAAGTGGGCAGTTTCTGGAAATCTGTGAATCAGGAGAATAATTATTATGAGTTTTATTCACTTGTAGAAATATTGCCTCCTCCAGCTTTTTCCTTTCATAATTTCTTCTCTCCAGATGTGTGGAAAAGGTATTTGTGTTATAAAATTTATTTGAAAATTGCTCTTTTAAATGTGTGAGTTGGTTATTGATACGGTTAATGGAAAGATTATCAAATCAATCAATTTTTACCTCACATTTACTCTAAACTATTTCAAATGTATTGGTAATTGACTCAACTATTTCAGCTGTAAATTTACACCATTCAGTAAAAATTCTGTCATTATTACCTAATTTATTGACATTTCATGTTAGTTTCTTTAATTATTTATCAAAATTGTCAGTTTTACATCCATAATGGAATGAATATGTCCAATTTTATCCATTATTTGTGTATAAAGGACCTGTTCATTCTTTCTTGATCTTTGGCTGTGAACTACATGAGAGTCCTGGCCATATTGAGCTCACTTTCCATGGCTTAAGGCTCCAGTTTGGGAATCCTGTGACCTTGTTGGTAAGGTCTGTGCCAATGGTCTTTTCCTTTCCCCTTTCCTTGATTTTTCCTGAAAGCTTTCTGTTTCTTCTGAGGTACTTTGAGCTTGTCTTTGGGGAGTTCTAGAGCTGGTTGATGCTATTGGTCCTTCCTTACCTAAAGATGGGGTTATTTTACATCTTTTGGTCTACTGATAAAAGACTTTGGTTCTTTAAACAACTATTGATATTTTTGACCTTGTCCTTACACAAAAGGGGCTCCAATCTCCTAAGATTTCTATGGTCTTCTCCTGATGCAAAATGATATTGATGCGTAAGTAGGATCCCACAGCTCCCTGCCAAAGGCTTGGGAATGGTTCCCCCTCTTCCTCCATGGCTTCTATGTACCAGTTTTTTTACTGGGACAGATATATTTCTATAGCTTCCACTTGGAAGTGGTTTAACTTCTAAAACATTACCTTGAATTAATTCAGGATCAGGGTTTATGTCAAAGGATTTTGGTACAGACTTTGGGTAATGGGGGAAACTCTGGAATCCTCCAAATTTTCCTTTCTTGAGTAAGGCCTTCCAGGTCTAGCTCTGGTCTTACTTCTTCCTTTTCCAGATCCATATTCTGGACTGAATAGTTGCTTCCATTTCTGGTATGCACCTTTTTCACATCAATTTGAGAGAAAATCAAGAATAAAGACAAAGAGAACACACCTTTTGGTGGTTGTTTGGATAAATCTGCTTTGCATAAAGTGCTGTGGAACTCCTTTTAGTGTGGGATTGGATAAGGCAGTCCTTGAGGGGGAAATCACAGGTAAACAGTTTTGAATTGCTGAAATAATCCTGTAACCAAGGGTGCTAATGGTGTTTTAGCTGCCCCTCTGAATATACTAAACAATCTCCCTACAGAGCTCACAAATCAATATTTAAGATTGTGGCTTTACAACTAGAGAAGACTTTTCAGCAGTCTCTATCAGACCTATTCAATAATCAGACTAATGATAAAATAATAATAATTTTAAATAAATAAATTTGTAGGTGATTTCAAGATGATAAGATAATAATTGAGTAGATAAATAATAGATATAATAGTACTGAGTGGTGATTTTAAGTTGTTTTCTTTGTTGAAGGTATTTTGTTTAATGGATAATAGCTCAATATGAGAAAATTTAGTAATAGTGATAATATATAATAATATTGTTTAATAATTTAAATAAGTGTAATTGATAAATAATTTTGATAATATGTTAAATTTATATTTTGTGATAATAATAATAGTGATATGGATTTTCTTCTAGTGAGAAGAGTATAATATAAATATTTTGTTGAATATGAGTATTTCACTAATAGATTAATTTATAATATAGGCAGACCTACTGTTAACTACAGCTATTTATAAACCACTATTTAGTGTAATTTAATAATAATAATTTCTAGATTAACCTACTAGTAAGGGATGAATAATTATTCTCCTTCTTGGTATATAATTATTTGCATGAGGAAAGAGGAGAAAAATGAGAGAAAGAGGCCTCTTTTTATGTTGTGAGAAGTACCCATGGGCTCTCCATGTAAAGTGTTATTCTTGCCCTTGAGATAATTTTGCTGGTGTAGATTTTTTGTAACAAAAGTCAGATGACCTATTTGCTACACTGTATTAGTAATCTTGCACAGCCTTGAGAGATTAATGCTAGTGTGTAAAATTGAGAATGGTGTCATATGACTGAAATATTTTTTCCATTTGTTTGGTCAAAATGAAGGTTGAGATGTTTTTCTTGGTGGGGATTTTTGATAAAAATATCAGGTGACTTCTCTTTTGCACTGCTTTAGTCAGCTTGCATAGCCTTGAGGAATTAATGCTGGTGAGTTAAGGATGAAGGTTGTGTCATGTGAATAAGCCCCTGTATAATTTGTTTGTAAGATTAATTTAGTTCCAGGTGATCATGCTGTGTAATGTGGGGATATCTTCTTGAGTTTTAATTCTTGATTACTGTAATTGCTGTGTGGTTTACAGTTTTAGTGTATTCCCCTTGCATGCATCTAGTTGAAATTGAATTGAGTTGTATTTGATGACCCTGAGGCTGTGTACTGTACAGATCTTATGCATGTGGACTGCATAAGTCTTATTTGGGCTCCTGTATTGTTGTGTAATTTTTAAGTTTTCTCTTTTTTTTTTTTTTTTTTTAGTGGATTTTCCTGTATTGAATTGGATTGGATACTTTCATATGATCCTTGTGTCACATGAACTGTATTTGGCTACTGTAATTGTTGGTAATATAGTCTTCTTGAGGGATTTAGAGTGGATATAATGTTACAATGTTACTTTTCCCATGTAATTTTGAGTTTCTGTATGTATTAAGCCTATTGTTGATTCTGTAAGGCTTATATGTAGGTTTTGTTGTATAATTCCATAAGATTAGATTCCCCTATTATTTATTTAATTGTAGAAATATATTGATTATTTCAATTCTGAATGCTAAACCTTCCATTCCTCCCTACTATTGATGTTATTCCTGAGTGTGTGTGATCTTTAATCATGTCCTTTGAGTGGTGATTTCCTGAATTATTCATTTTTGATCTTGATTTGCCAGCTGTTAATTTTCAAACAATTTCTTGAAACTGGTAAAAAGGTATGGAATACCACATCCCCCTCTCCATTTAATGCTGTCCCCAGCATTCCAGTTTCAAGTACAATATCCTGGGTTCATAAGTGAGAATCTTCTTTCTTTAAATTTTTATTTCAATAAATTCAGTTGATAATTTCCATTGATGGCTTGTTATATTGATTTTGAATCTCCATTTCTTCATATTTGATTTGTACCCTGTTGTTTCTTTTTTTTTTTTTTTTTTTTTTTTTTTTTGTTTATCCATGTTAATGTTGTCCCATGTCATGTATACTGATTTAGGGTGATTTCCCTCTCCATTTGATAAAAATTCTTCCAGGTACTAATAAGTTATCTTGATTAAATATTTCCACCAGTATTGCCATAAAAATAAAATAGATGAAAAAATAATAAAAAAAAATTGGTATAGTTTAAGGTCTTATCCAGGACCTCTGCTTGAGTCCTGAGACTGTAATTAGCATAAAATAATGTTGATGAGGCAGTTTAAGGTCATACTCAGGACCTTTTCTTGAGGTACTTTGGTTGTTCATTGATAAAAAAGGAATTTGATTCAGAAAGTTTAAGGTCTTATCAAGGACCATTTATTGAGTTGATTTGTTGATGATAAATAAAAAATAGAATATTTGGACAGTTTAAGGTCATATCAAGGACCTTTTCTTGAGGTAATTTTGATTGATTATTGATAAAAATAAGGAAAATTGAGATATTTAGACAGTTTAAGGTCATATCAAGGACCATTTATTGAGTTAAGTTGTTGATGATAAATAAATAAAAAAAATAGGAAATTTAGACAGTTTAAGGTCATATCAAGGACCTCTGCTTTATCCCTGAGACTGTAATTAGCATAAAATAATGTTGATGAGGCAGTTTAAGGTCATACTCAGGACCTTTTCTTGAGGTACTTTGGTTGTTAATTGATAAAAAAGGAATTTGATTCAGAAATTTCAAGGTCTTATCAAGGACCATTGCTTGAGTTCTTGAAGTTTCTTTGATAAAAAAAATGATTTAGACAGTTTTAAGGTCTTATCAAGGACCTTTTCTTGATGTAATTTTGTTGATGATGGACAAAAATAAGGAAAATTGAAATATTTAGACAGTTTAAGGTCATATCAAGGACCATTTATTGAGTTAAGTTGTTGATGATAAATAAAAAAAATAGGAAATTTAGACAGTTTAAGGTCATATCAAGGACCTTTTCTTGAGGTAATTTTGATTGATTATTGATAAAATATAGATAAACTAGACAGTTTAAGGTCTTATCAAGGACCTCTGCTTGAGTTGACATTTGTTGAATGGTATTGATAAAAGATAAAGTAATTATTCAGACAGTTTAAGGTCTTATCAAGGACCTTTTCTTGAGTTAATTTGGTTGGTATTATTGTTTTACTAATTTGATTGATTTTGGTGAGTTTTGTTTTGTTGTTTTTCCTTTTATTGTATTTAACAATATTGAGACCCCATATGTTCTTGAGTAAAGTTAATACCCATGTCATCCTCTTCATGACAACTCTACACTATAACCCATTGATGATTATTAAATGGGTGGGCACCCCCTCTCCATTTAAAATTTTTTGCCCTAATTACCACTTTTTATACCAGTCATGATGTTTTTTTTTTTTTTTTTTTTTTTTTTTTTTTTTTTTGAAGAAAATGATAATACAATAATTTGGAGTATAAAGAAATGATAATAATAATAGGAATTTTCAAATAATAATATAACATAAGATAAAATTAATCAAGAAAATAATAATGATTAATATATAAAATATGAAAAAATACATGAGGGTATAAATGTACTAGAAATATATATATGTAGTGATTAATAAATAAAAATAAAACATAATTCAATAATAATTTGATTAAAAAAATAAATGAATAAGTAAAGTATAATTTAAATTTTAAGTGATAAAGATTCTTTCTTTTTTTTTTTTTTTTTTTTTTTTTTTTTATAATAATAATAATTTTAATTTTAATAAATTTAATTTTAATTTTAATAATAATAATAATTTTAATTTTAATAAATTTAATTTAATTTTTTAATAATAATAATAATTTTAATTTTAATAAATTTAATTTAATTTTTTTTTAATAATAACAATAGTTTTGATTTTAATAAATTTAATTTTAATTTTAATATTAATAATAATTTTAATTTTAATAAATTTAATTTTAATTTATTTTTTTTTTTATTTTTATTTTTTTATTTTATTTTTTTTTTTTTGGAGTAGCTGGGTGTGAATACTTCAAATTTGAAGTATTTGGTTTTGTTTTCTAGCCGCGGGTGCTGTTCCTTTTCTTGACTGTTCAATCTAACTTCTACTATTTATTTATCATATTGATATTTTTTTTTTTTAATTTAATTTTTTTTATTCTTGTGTTTTTTTTTGTAACTTCTACTCTGTACTGTATAGTACAGTACTCTTCTTTTCCTATCGCGATCAATCCTTTTTCTTTCTTTTCTTATAATTTTTTATTATTTTATTTTATATTTTTATTATTATTTTTTTTTTTTTTAGAAAATAAATAAAAACTTATAAATAATTATTTTTTTATTTTTTTTTTTGTCTAATGATTGTACTGTACAGTACAGTAATGTATTCTTTGTTTTTGGTCGCGATCGATCCTTTTTTTTTTTTTTTTTTTTCTTTTCTTCATTTACATGCTGTACCCTTCTTTTCTTATTGTGATCAAGTTTTTTTTTTTTTTTCTTAAAGTGTAAAATAATAATAAAATACAATAGAGTATAAAAAATAATGAGTATATATAAAAAAAAATAAAATATAATTCAATAATTTAAATAATTGATTAAAAAATAAATAAGTAAAGTATAATTTAAATTTTAAGTGATAAAGATTTTTTTTTTTTAATAATAATAATAATTTTAATTTTCATAAATTTAATATAATAATAATAATTTTTAATTTTAATAAATTTTAATTTTTTTTTTTTTAATAATAATATAATTTTAATTTTAATAAATTTAATATAATAATAATAATTTTTAATTTTAATAAATTTTAATTTTTTTTTTTAATAATAATAATAATAATTTTTAATTTTAATAAATTTTAATTTTTTTTTTTTTAATAATAGTATAATTTTAATTTTGATAAATTTAATTTAATTTTTTAATAATAATAATAATTTTAATTTCAAATAAATTTCTTTTTTTTTTTTTTTTTTTTTTTTTTTCTGAAGTATCTGGGTGTGAATACTTCAAATTTGAAGTGTTTGGTTTGAATTTCTTTTGTATCAAGTGAGTTGATTGAGTTTCTTTCTTCTGTTGTCAAATTTTTAAGCTGGTTGATAACCTTGGGTGACATGATAAGAACTTGTTCTAAGGTGAGATTTATTTTCTGATCCAAAACCTTTTTGATAATTTGACTCATAACCTCTTGAAATTCTGTGTGTTCTTGCTTGATATCCTTGTTTTTAATGGTATTTTGAGTCAATTCCTGCTTCTTTCCAGAATCCTGCTTTTCTTTAACTTCTGGGCTAACTTCTTCCATATTATTTTTGATACTGGTTTCTCTGTATTCTTTCTTTACAGTCTCTTGACCATAATCATTTCCATTTTTTGGTTGATTATCCATGATATTTTCCAAGATTTTATTTAATTCTTTATTTTGTTTGGGGTTTGAGGTTGATTCCATACTTTCTTCCTGAATTATAGGATTTTCTTGAGGCTTGAGGTCTTCATTTATGGTAATTTTGTTTTTTAGAGAAATTTCTTTGAAGGTATTTAATGCTGATGTATTAGAATTGGAATGCAAATTCCTTTCTCCCATTGTGACATTAATTACTGACATAACTGGTTTTACACCTGATTTCCAACTATTCTTAAATATTCCCTTTGAAAGGGACTTTAATACTTTGATAGGTGACAAGAGCTTGGTGAGTGGTTTTATTTTTATTTCTTCAGGATTCTTGAAATTATAATAGTTGATAGCTTGAGTTATTTGGTTACCAGTATTTCCATTTTCTCTTCTTGAGATTTTAATTCCTGTAAGCCTTATTTCTTTAGGCTTTGGCTTGATATTTTCTGTATTAAATGGGGCTAATTCCACTTTTATATCCCTTTTATCTTCAGATTCCATTATTTCTTCTTCCTTAAATACTTGGTGAGGATGTTCTTATGAATTTTCCTGATTGTTGGAACTTGATTCTTCTTCTTCTGGTAACTCTTTCCAATCTTCTAATTTAGAAACTGCACATGTTTCCATTCCTGCTGGTGGGTTTTCT
Source organism: Austropuccinia psidii (assembly GCA_023105745.1). NCBI lineage: Eukaryota > Fungi > Basidiomycota > Pucciniomycetes > Pucciniales > Sphaerophragmiaceae > Austropuccinia > Austropuccinia psidii. The sequence continues at coordinate 40,958,049 of JALGQZ010000011.1, forward strand.
CTCCATCCTACTTTCTGTGGTGAACAAATTGGTAAGCAAAGTCTTCTTCCATCTGGCTCTATGTAACTGAATATTTCCCCTTTTTGTTGAGAAAAGTCCAGTCTGATATTATTGTCTGCAAGGAAAGGCCTTCCTAATACTGTGTGTACTGCTCCTCTTGCTACAAAAAGATGTATATTTCTTTCTTCCCCAGTGACTAAAGTGATTGGGGTAAATTCTGCTAATCCAACAATTGAAGTACAGTGACCACCAATCCCCCTTAAATTCATGTTGAGACATCTTGTGGTGAGTCCTGCTTTTATTGCTGAATCTTCTGGTATTATGTTCAATTCTGATCCTGTATCTACTAATGCCATTATTTCATGTCCTTCTTCTCCCAAATATACTTGCATCAATCCCAGTGGACAGGCATAATGTAGTTTGGGCTGTTCATAATCTCCTAAATGATGGTTTATGAGTTTGGTTTGAATTTCTTTTGTGTCAAGTGAGTTAATTGAGTTTCTTTCTTCTGTTGTCAAGTCTTTAAGCTGGTTGATAACTTTGGGTGACATGATAAGAACTTGTTCTAAGGTGAGATTTATCTTCTGATCCAAAACCTTTTTGATAATTTGACTCATAACCTCTTGAAATTCTGTGTGTTCTTGCTTGATATTCTTGTTTTTAATGGTATTTTGAGTCAATTCTTGCTTCTTTCTAGAATCCTGTTTTTCTTTTTCTTCTTGGCTAACTTCTTCCTCTTTAAACTCTTGAGGTTTCTTGAATTTGGTGGGAATAATTGTTTTTTCCACTGTTCCATGTTCATCTTCAATATAGGCTCCAGGTATGTTTGGTTTCTTTTTTAGTGGTGTTTCCATTATTTTTGGTAATGACTTTGTTGGTTCTTGACTTGGATGCTCATTTCTTGAGGATCTTTGTTTAGTGTTTCTTAATCCATAATTATTGAGAAATGGATCATTGGATGATGATATGGTTGGTGGTTGCCAGCTTCCCCAATCTTCAATCTTGGCTATAGCTGTTGAAATGTCATTTTTCTTTACTTATATTAGGTTTACTTCTTTTGGTTGGTGTGTTGATTCTTTAGCTTCATTTTCCTTCCTTTTCTTGGTAAGTTCTTCTTGTTCTTTTGCAAATTCTTCCACTAACTTCTTTGGTGATATTTTTCCATCTGTTGGTACTCTTTGCCAATTTGGAAATAAGAATCCACCTCCTTGTCTACTGACCCATTTTTTATTTTGATCATCAAATAGGTAGTTACATCTATTCACTGAATGCCCTTCTTCAAGACAGTAATAACATTTTACATAAGGTCTTGGTATGTTTTGTGCTGGTGCATAGGGAACATGCCTTTTTGAGAATGGGGGTAAATCATTTCTTGGTTTGAACTGTTGATTATTGAGTTGGTTATTGGTAAACCCACCCATTTGAGGTTTGGATAAACTCTTCAATTCCTCAAGTTGAGTAATAAATTTCTTGAAATCTTCATTTTCCCTTTTTGCCTGCTTTCTAGTTTCCATTTTTTGTTCTTTGAGGGATTCAGTAATTTCCTTCATTTTATTAAAAGCTTCATTCATTCCTGGGAAAGCCTCTTCCTTGAAATGAACTTTATTTTCATTTTCAGTAAAATTCCTTCCTGTATCTCTTGATGATGAGAATCTTTTGGTTACTAATATTCTGGCTTCCAATTCTTGTTCAATGTACTTCTTGAGGATCTTCATAGGTGGTATAAGGTATCCTCCATCTTCAGCTCTAACCATGACATTATCTTTAATCATTTCCTTGCTTATCGCCCCTTTAATATCAGCTGAAAGACAATCAAATAAGTCTTCATGGAACATGTTATCTTGAGGAATATACCTGTATCTTAATAAGTAAGTAACAATAGTTTCATATTCTCCCATAAACTTTTTATATTGTGATAGATTACCAATTCCTCCATCTTCTTGAGTTTCAGAAAAAAGCTTCATTAGTGAGTCTTTTCTGTATCTTCTTTCAGGTTCAACTCTTCCCCATTTTGTTATAAGATCTTTCTTAAGTTGAGTCCAATTTCCTTCTTCATAACCTGGCATAGCTTCAATTGAATCACTCACCTTTTGGTTTGTTGTCCAAAATGCCATTTGCATTGCTAGGTCTTCATCTGTTGCTCCTTCAATTTGAGCTATTCTTTCCACTTTCCTGATAAATTTCTCTACTTCTTCTCCATCAAAATTTAGATTGTAATCTTTTGCTTTAATTTTAACTACAGGTCTTTCTTGACTTGGAACTTTCTGCTGTAATGGACTTGGATTATTAGGTGTAGTGACAAAAGCTCTCCTTGGAATATTTTGAGTTCTTGGTTCTGTGACTGGAGTAGAGGTTGCTCTAGGACCAGGTGTAGGTGATATTGGTGAGTCTTCAGGCCTAACATGCCTTGGTAATGTTTGTTCACTTGGACTGGCTCCAGGTGTGTAAGATGTTTGTTCCCTTCTTTTTCCTTTCTTTTTACTTTGTGTTAATAATAAATCTTGCATTTGCTTCATAAGACTTTGTATTTGTACTGTTTGATCTTCCTCTTCACTTTCTTCTGCATACTGTCCTTCTACAGTATCTTCAGGTAATGGTGGTAAGTCAGATGTTGATTGTTGATTCATTTCTACCTGATAAACTGATCCTTTGAATTCTTTTGCACTTCTCTTGTTTTTTCTTGCTTCTTGAATTAACTTGAAGAAAAATCTCCTTAATTCTTCCTTTTCCTTCTGTTCTGTTCTTGGTGTTGCAATGAGTAAATCAATATCCTTGGGTGTTTGATTTTCTGGTGTTCCTTCTTTTACTGGATAATAAAAATGATATGATTGATTTGAGGATTGTGATGGTGATGATGATTTGGAATGGGATTTGTTTCCAGATTCCAGATTGTATGAGAATGTTTATGGTTAAATCTTGATAATGATAATTATGTTTTGTGAGTTATGTTGATTTGGGTTTCTTCTTTTATTGATGATTGACTGATTATTGAATGTTGAAGTTGAAATTGCCACTGTTGAGACACCAGATGTGGAACTCCTTTTAGTGTGGGATTGGATAAGGCAGTCCTTGAGGGGGAAATCACAGGTAAACAGTTTTGAATTGCTGAAATAATCCTGTAACCAAGGGTGCTAATGGTGTTTTAGCTGCCCCTCTGAATATACTAAACAATCTCCCTACAGAGCTCACAAATCAATATTTAAGATTGTGGCTTTACAACTAGAGAAGACTTTTCAGCAGTCTCTATCAGACCTATTCAATAATCAGACTAATGATAAAATAATAATAATTTTAAATAAATAAATTTGTAGGTGATTTCAAGATGATAAGATAATAATTGAGTAGATAAATAATAGATATAATAGTACTGAGTGGTGATTTTAAGTTGTTTTCTTTGTTGAAGGTATTTTGTTTAATGGATAATAGCTCAATATGAGAAAATTTAGTAATAGTGATAATATATAATAATATTGTTTAATAATTTAAATAAGTGTAATTGATAAATAATTTTGATAATATGTTAAATTTATATTTTGTGATAATAATAATAGTGATATGGATTTTCTTCTAGTGAGAAGAGTATAATATAAATATTTTGTTGAATATGAGTATTTCACTAATAGATTAATTTATAATATAGGCAGACCTACTGTTAACTACAGCTATTTATAAACCACTATTTAGTGTAATTTAATAATAATAATTTCTAGATTAACCTACTAGTAAGGGATGAATAATTATTCTCCTTCTTGGTATATAATTATTTGCATGAGGAAAGAGGAGAAAAATGAGAGAAAGAGGCCTCTTTTTATGTTGTGAGAAGTACCCATGGGCTCTCCATGTAAAGTGTTATTCTTGCCCTTGAGATAATTTTGCTGGTGTAGATTTTTGTAACAAAAGTCAGATGACCTATTTGCTACACTGTATTAGTAATCTTGCACAGCCTTGAGAGATTAATGCTAGTGTGTAAAATTGAGAATGGTGTCATATGACTGAAATATTTTTTCCATTTGTTTGGTCAAAATGAAGGTTGAGATGTTTTTCTTGGTGGGGATTTTTGATAAAAATATCAGGTGACTTCTCTTTTGCACTGCTTTAGTCAGCTTGCATAGCCTTGAGGAATTAATGCTGGTGAGTTAAGGATGAAGGTGGTGTCATGTGAATAAGCCCCTGTATAATTTGTTTGTAAGATTAATTTAGTTCCAGGTGATCATGCTGTGTAATGTGGGGATATCTTCTTGAGTTTTAATTCTTGATTACTGTAATTGCTGTGTGGTTTACAGTTTTAGTGTATTCCCCTTGCATGCATCTAGTTGAAATTGAATTGAGTTGTATTTGATGACCCTGAGGCTGTGTACTGTACAGATCTTATGCATGTGGACTGCATAAGTCTTATTTGGGCTCCTGTATTGTTGTGTAATTTTTAAGTTTTCTCTTTTTTTTTTTTTTTTTTTAGTGGATTTTCCTGTATTGAATTGGATTGGATACTTTCATATGATCCTTGTGTCACATGAACTGTATTTGGCTACTGTAATTGTTGGTAATATAGTCTTCTTGAGGGATTTAGAGTGGATATAATGTTACAATGTTACTTTTCCCATGTAATTTTGAGTTTCTGTATGTATTAAGCCTATTGTTGATTCTGTAAGGCTTATATGTAGGTTTTGTTGTATAATTCCATAAGATTAGATTCCCCTATTATTTATTTAATTGTAGAAATATATTGATTATTTCAATTCTGAATGCTAAACCTTCCATTCCTCCCTACTATTGATGTTATTCCTGAGTGTGTGTGATCTTTAATCATGTCCTTTGAGTGGTGATTTCCTGAATTATTCATTTTTGATCTTGATTTGCCAGCTGTTAATTTTCAAACAATTTCTTGAAGCTGGTAAAAAGGTATGGAATACCACAGTGCCTCTTTTGGAAATTCACAATTCAATAATTTCTTCAGACTCTGGACTGGTGATATACTTATTACTGAGCTTATTACAAGCTTCAATATACTTCATTAAAGACAAAAGAAGATGAAAATTATAAGAGACAAATTATTTTTTCCAATTTGAGATAATTTTTGAGATTTTTTTGATAAGCTTTATTATTTATTATATAAAAAAATATTACTTTTAAAGAAAAAATAACAATTAAAATGTAAGATTTTGAATCAAAAATTAATTCAGAGTTACTCAAAGAACATGTATATAAGTTTTTGATGTAAAAATGCCACATGTAAAAATTATAAAATAAATACAAACTCTCAATTAAAAAGATTGTTTAAGACAATTTCCAAAATAAAATTATATTACTTCAAAATTGAAGAAAAAAATGCTTAAATGAACATATATTAAAGCTTTAAAGTATATTAATCAAGGGTCCAAGGTTTGAAAAACACAGCTAGCCTCCCAAATGTAAGATTTTTATGGGTGTGGCAGTTTCCAGACCAAATGAATGTAATCTAGAATATATTCAAAGTAGAAAACTTTGGCTAAACTCATGGCCAGGCTCCCAAATGTGAGATGTGTCTATGAAACTCTTGATCATATTACTATCAATCAAGGGTACTATGACTGTTATTATGAAATATGTTAAATCTATTTATTATAGCAAAAAATAAATAAATAATTGATTGCTTATTTTTTTGACTTGTTATACACCACTAGTGATTATGAATGTAAGCAGTAATTGGTCACTAGAATACATTACAAGAAATATTAATGATAAAAATTCTTGTTATAATGATATGAAATTATTTTGATTGATAATTATCCTTTGCAATAGTAGCTACAATAAATTATTGCAGAGACTCCAAAATTTAGAGAAAAAAATTTAAGAATTTAATAAGAAAGCTACTAATAATCCAATAATACCTTGAAGAAAATTGGCAGAGTTTTTGACAGATTATTTGAGGATTTAAGGGACTAATAATTGATTTATGAAAGCAAAACAGGAATTAATAGTTAAATACTATTGGAAATAGAATCTTTTATTTGCTTTAATGTCTTTCTGATTGATTTGGAAATCTCAAAAACTCTTAAGAATGATTATAGCTAATACTTACTTGTTGGTATTAATGAGAAAGCTGAATGATTGGATGATTTTGCAAGAAAGAAAGAATAAGCCTCTTTTAAATACAAAAATTCTCAGAGAGAAATTTCATGGAGAAAACTGAAAAACAGTGAGTGAGAAACCTCTTAACTTAATTGGTTGAAGGATTACATCATGTGGAGTTATGTAAGATTATCATAATTACTTAAGTAAGTCAATTTATGGTTAAGAAACAAACCAGTAGAAAATGCTAATATCATTTTGTTTCAAGCTGAAACTTATTTACTCAAAGTTATCAATGTTTTTGTAAATTTAATCACAGGTTGTATTTTCTGTGAATTTTCAAGATTCAGTGTTTCATGTGAAATCCTCAAAAATGGACTGTAAGAAAAACTTTTCATTTGAGTGATGAAGTCATCATTAACCTTGGCTTTTCCAAAGGATTAATTCAAAATTGTATTTTTAATGAATTTTTTCAGTTTATACCTCATTTATATGTAGGAAAGCAAATAGTATAGTTACAGCTAGTTTCCATGAGGTAACCTCATGGATTTTAGTCCAAAAAGGGTTTTAATTAATATTTTTGGGCTTATAAAGGAAAAATAATTAATAATGGACATGGTTTCAGGAGTAACAGTTTCTAATTACCTTCTTTTCATGTCAAAATAGCAGCACATTTGCTATTTTCTAATGATCCAATGGGATATTGACTTTATAACAAGGTTCCCAAAAGGTTTTAATAGAATAATTGGGCCATGATCAGCCCTGGATCCAATATTTGGAGCTGGAAATGCTTCAAAGGTCTTAAAAGGTGGATACGTTGGCTCTCTTTGATGTCTTTCCCCCTTACCTATTTTCAGGTCAAAATAGTGATTTAGGCTTCAAGACTGATATCCACTATGGGTGCATCATAGCTCTACATAAGAATAAAGTAGTTTTAAGTGCGACCAACATGCATAAAAATATAATTAGTGTAGATGTAGCATGGGATTTCTAAAGCTCCCATTATCTTGGCATGAAATTGAGAAAAAAAAAGCATTCAAATTCTTTTATGTGGGATTGATAATGTGGTGTTAATGTATTTTCCATATTAAAAACTCATAGAGTTAATTTAGGATTATTCATCCTATGGAGCTACCCTAGGTGATATTTTGTGTAGAGTCCAAGTCTGGGCTTAAATCCATGGATTTATATATCAAAAAGGTATCCATCTTTTCTTAAAGGAAAAATGATGAATTTTGGATATATGCATGACTTATGGGTTTTTCATAGTTCCAAAGGTATTTGTATATTAATTGTGGCCTACTTTGGTATTTATAATATACCTAAATACTAACAAGAAATAAATTGATAAAAAAATTTGGTTGATTTGAATTATTCCATTTATTAAATTTACTCAATAATTTATATGTTCCTTTTTTGTTTCATTTGAGTTATTTTATTTCTTCCATTTTTTATTTATTTACCCATTTTATTAATTCAATATTGTTATATTTAGGTATCCAATTTATCTTTTACTTTGTTTTATTTATTTCATTTATGTTAATTATCCGATTTATTCTGTTTCTTACTATTTATTTATTTTATTTATTTCAATTATCTTCTTAATATGATAAATTTCTTTTTCTAATCTTATTTTTTATATATATTTCAAATATTTTATCATTTCTTGTATTTATTATTTGTATTATTAAGCCATTCATTTTTCAAAAATATTTCTTTGCCTTTGATATGGAAATTTGTTATCTTATTGAGAAAAGGACCTAATATTTTTATGGATTTGCAATTGGTTATAGAGTGGTATTATTTTCAAAAAAATAATGATAGAATCGTCCTATAATTTTGAAAGAACTTGTATAACTTGAATTTTTATTTAAACAATCAAGGATTTTTGAATTATGATATGGCTTTAATTTTTGGTATTTTAGGGTAATAATTATTTTAATTTCATACTTGATATCTTTTTTATATGTGTAATAATAAAACTCTGAATATTTTATATCCCTGTTTCTATGGGACTATACTTATACTATTCATGATTGTAATAGATGGGGGGTGAAAGGCTGTTTAGATATGAAATTCTTTTGTGAGAGATCATTATAAGTTATAATTTCATTGAAAAAATACTAATATAAATACCTTTATAATAAAGTGTCTAATAATAATGTATCGCAAAAATAATAAAAAACCCCCACAGAATTATGTTTTCTGATTGCATGAAGTGGTTTGAAATAATAAAAAAGCAGAATTATTAAGGTAAGACCACTTTTTCTGTTCTCATTGTTCTTTGAATGATAATATGCTATGATATAATGACAGTATGGCTATTATAAATTCATCTTATCATAAATAGCTTTGGGAAAGCTTTCTTACACATAAGCTGAATGTATAATTATTGATAGAAAAAACCCAATCTCATTAAAGTGATATGCAATAAGGATTTCCATAAGTGTTAAAATAAGCATTTGAGTATAATTATTTTTATAAGAATCATAGGACTTAGATTTTAAAGCTTATTATTTCCATTATAAGCTATTGGTTTAATAAGAAAAAGCCATTTATTAAGATAATGAATCGCTATCTAAAAGTTTCTTGAAAAAGGATTATTGATGGATTTCAGAAGATTTATATCATGGTACTTGAATTTTCTGTTGTTTTTTTTTCAAAAAAAGAAGTTTTTTTTCAAAATTGCATGATTTTACAATTGAAATGCTTTTATTAATAGTTGATTTCCAGTTGAAGTAAAAGAAGTGTTCCATTTTTTAAGTCTCAAGAAAATTAATTATAAAAAAAGGTATTTTGTTGAAAATTAAAAAAATTAAGTCAACCATCAATCCTGAAGACCAATGAATAGAAAGAATTAGAAAATTGTACTTATGAAGACAGAATATAGAAAAACAAAAAAAAACTAAATAAAATTAATGTCTTAAACCCTTCTAATTCTTGATAAAAAACCTCTTGTTCCCTTCAGTGTTACCTCCTGTCTTATCTTTTAATACTCATACTTCCTCCAATCCATTTTTTTATGTCTCTGATACTAATGAGATTGCTGGTAACTTTTTTTAGTGCTACAATTTTATTATATAAGGATTTGATTTATTTATATAGGATCTTGAGAGGTTGTTTTTGGCATTGAATTTAATATTTGCCTTTAATTTTTTCAACACAGAAATTAGAGTTCTAATTCACTTTTGGCCAATGTGTCATTCTGAATCAAATTAGACTTCCTTTTATGAAGATAATGGCTTTCAGAGTTTTTCTTGGGTGTTCTTGCGCTTGAATTGTTTTTCTCAATATATTTCATGGGATTATTCCATTTAGCTTTGTTGGATAATATTCCATATTCTAATATACTGACAAGGAGATTTCTTTAAATTTCATAATACAAAGATTTTTCTTTCAAAATCTGGTGATGAGCAGAAAAACTCTGGTTCATTTGCTGCATTTTCTAAACACATAAAATAATCTTTCTGGAAGAATTTCGAAGGGAGCCCAAATCAACCTAAATTCTAACTGGAATTCATTCCAGATGAAGTGTTAATTGTTAATAGCTTTTACTTACATGTTACCAGAAGGTGCTGTTGGTCTGGTTGGCTCCAGTTAATGCGTCTTCCAGAACTTTAATCTATGATTATAATAGCTGTATATCTTCAAAATAATCATAGTTTTCTGAAAAAATATGTTTTTATCAATATTTGCAGCCAAAATTGAATTCCAAAAAGTGCAGATGAGGTATTAAAGATAATGCACTGAAAATACACTGAAAACAAACACATACTAGTATTATTGCAACAAAATATTCTGAATATATTGAGCTACATGGTGAGGTGTTTTTCTCCAAAAAACAGAGTTGGATACACATATTAATCCATTTTTGGCTTCTGAGGGGTATTGTGTTTTTGGTTTGAAAAAAAGAAAGAGAAAAAAATATAAATTTGATAAAAAAGGTCAAAAAAGTGTATTTCAGGTAGATGTAAAAGAAGGAAAAGCTTTTGAAAATATTATTAATTCTTTGAAAAGGTATTTCATTTCTAGGTCTAAAAGAAAATAGGAATTTTGAAGAAACAGAATTCAAATAATTTTCAATTTAGAAATTCTGGTAGGGAATAGTTTGGGTCTGTGCAGGAGGAAAAGGGTAAGATCTCACAGAAAAGAACTTCTCTTAGAGATTATCTTGAGTTTTTGGAAAAGCCTTGTGAATTGATGAGAGTTCTAATAGGAGATTTTTCAGTAGTATTTTCTGATTAAGAAACTATCAATATGTAGAATTAAGTGCATATATTAGTCATGATAGCTTAGAATATTAGGAAAGAAAGCCTATATTATCCTAGAAAACAGAAAGAGCAAGGGCCACAAGTTGAAAACAGAAATTTAAAACCAATCCCTTGCGATTTCCCCTTCCAGGTATACTTCCTCATTTATTCTAAGCTCAGAGGAGCTTCTAAAATAAAAATGTACAATTCTGATTTTAATGCACTTTGATATTCCATAAATATTTGGGAAAGTCTCAAATCCACTGAAAGAAGAAAATAGACTGTAGTAAAATGAAATATTATCAATTTTGAATGTAAAAAATGTTTATATTGAGAATATCAAGGCTGAACAGGAGTCTTCACATTAAAACACATGAAAACAGAAGTCTCAACATGGCTAATCAGTACAAAAAATTGAAATAATGTATCTTACATGAATTCATATGGAGAACTACTTAATAAACAATATAAAACGGAAAGAAAACAGAAAAAAGGGTCTGCACAGAATTTAATAGTGATTCTTAATATAATATAGTAGCATAAGCTAAGAAAATCACAATGAAGAATAATTTCTGTGGAACTAAAGCCACTTCATCTCCAGTAAAACACCCCTATAGAAGAGAATAAAATGAATTTACCTGGAAAATCTTCCAGAATTAAGCTCATTTAGCTCAATTTCCACCTTGAAGAATCAAATAATAGTGCAAAAATAGAAAATACACTAAGAAAATTCAATTAAATAACAATACAAACACACAAAAAGGGCTCTGGAATCAAAATAAATGAGATCTGTACAAGATACAGGCACAGGATTATATAATTGAGCAAAGCTGAAAACTTAATAAACTTTATGCAAGTAAAATTTACCAAGATTTAGTCTAAAAAAAAATTCCTAACTTAAGCTAAATACTCTTACAAAAAAATGGTGAGATATTTCAGTAATATGACACCATCTCCGAAATAACCCACCAGCTAAAATAACAAAAATATGTATTGTCAAACAAATGAATATTCCATTGTAATTTTATCTTCCAAAAAAAAGGTACAAGGACTCAAATAAATAACACAATATTCAAGCTCATTCTCCAGAGGATATCCCTAAAGTCTTCTGAATCATATAGAACAAATAAAGTACTTTAGTAATTATAGCCTTTTAAGGAAATTACCAACGTAAAAATACATTAAAATTAGTTTTTGATAAGAGCTAAGCTGAAAGATAATAATTCAACGACAAAATATACATAATGATCACCAAGAAATCCAAAAAACTATAGAAATATCCACAATCGTCCTCATACCTTTCCTAATGCACAAATAAGATACCAATAACAGCATAAAAGAAATCACTGATCCTGAAAGGTATCATAGACAGCTGATATGCTCAGTATCACGAAGAAAATTTTATAGTTATTATGGTAAAAACTAGTAGATAGATTATTATTACCATTAGAAGTAGCTAATCCCTCAAATAAAGGAGATTGGAAGGTGAATTTACATCTCTAAATGATTATAGTAGTCCTCATTGTGTCTTCATACTACCGGTATAGTATAACATTATTTCTGACTAGTATTATCACTTTTAATAGCTGAATAAAATATTTTTACTCATATTAGTTATTTTAGATTACTTCCATTGAAGATTATTATACAAATTAAATATTAATGTTTTATTCATAATTAGAAAGAATAAACATGATAAATTTGTGTCAATTTGAAGGATTAAAATGAAAAGGGGAATAAAAAATAGTAATTTTCACTACATAACAGAAATATTTCAAAATATATGAATATTAAATAAGGCATAGCCACTTAAAATTTAATAAAACTTCACATAACCTGATTAATAAAAACCCATTTAATGCAACCTTCTTGCATGAGCTCAAATTTTCACCAAACAATTGAATAATCCCCCTTTAATGAAGCACAAAGCACTTTTCAAGAAGCTTACAGTCAAACAGAAAGACTCTTAAATGACCCAGAATAGCCTAAATAAGATCAAGGATGTGTCTTATACATCTCATTGAAAATAAACCCCTCGCAAGAACTAAAAATTAAATAACAAAATTCCCAACCCCTTTCTTAGATTCAATAGTAAGCTCAAAAATGCAAATAATATTTTGAAAGGCCTTTCATAAGCTCAGAAGTAATTCTAAGAGAAGTATCACCCAATTTCATGCAATGAAAATCACCAGAAAGTCATATGATATAATCGAGGGTAGATAAGTGAAGAAAAGGAAAGTACTAGGGTAGGTCCCAGGGATTATAAAAGGTATAGATAGCTAGCCTCTATCGCCACTAAGTCTTAGATTCTATAATAAATGCAAATCATCTTCTCAGAATAGGAGTGATCCATTCCTTACCTAGAAGGTAGCGTTAGTAGTTTGTGACTTACACAGTAACTAATATTATGGGAATGATAGACTTAGAAACTTACGCGGTAGCCAAAATCAGTGGTACTAATTATTAAATGATAGGTTCTATAGCTTTTATACCTATCCTATATTGGCTTAAGCTTATTCCACACCCCAATCTTAATATCTTGCATTTCTTACCCAAAATTATCATAAACCTTCTTTTTCAAGAACTTTACTTAGAAAATGAAAAAGAGATAAAACCAGAATAAAAAGTAACTGTAATTTCTTAATATTTTCCAATTATTGCTACTATAAATAACCAGAAGTATCACCAACATTCAGAAAAATTTCTGAAGCAACCCACATAGCCAATCGTTTGGTATTTTATGACCAAAAAGAAAATTATCACAAATATTCATTAGTTAAAAACTTTCCAGGCTCAAGGTAGCCAATTCAAGGGAATTTGAATTTATTACTGAAATATTATTTTCATACAATTTATTGCTTATTCTATGAGTCTTATTAAAGACTTCTCAATTGGTATTTAATACTTGGAAAGAGATTTGTGAATCTATTTTGTGTTTTTGACCTCCGAGAAACATTTTGAATTATTCTAGGAGGGGTAGAAAAAACATTTTTCTAGCTTTGATTAGTGATCTCATTACAAGCTCAATACTACGTAACTGTTATTTCCCCTCCATGTTATTCCTAATTTCAATCCCAAAGTGTATTGAATGAATTCAAAAATTCTAAACTTTATTCTTATCAAAGATTATTTTTTTATGAGTAATGGGAACATAGGGGTTTTTTTTTGAATAGCTAGACCATGATATTAGGATGGAAAAAGACTTTAGTAGTATAATTAATTGTTAAAATAAAGGATTTGTTTTTCATGGAAAACTTACAAAAGGAAATCCTAGTGTCAGTAATGGAAAATTTTAAAACAATGCTTTGAAGATAGTTCCATTAGATTAATAAAATTATTCAAAAAAGGATACTGTAATATAGAGTTTTGTGATTACCCACATTATTACTGCTTCATATTTATTTATTTTTACTACCCACAGAGTACACTCCATTGAATACAGGAAGGCTATAGTTAAAATTTAGTACTTAGCCAACTGTAACTCTCGAAACTTTACTCTTCCAATTATTATTTGAAAGAAACTATAAAAAGATAAGTTGATGAATTACATTCCATAATTATAAAGCTAATTGGACTTATTAAAGGAAGAAAAGGATGATTGAATAATATTAGAAGGAAAGAAAACTGTTACAAATTTGAAGGTTGTTTTTATTAATACTCAGGAAGATATTTAATGTAAATATCCTTTCAGTATATGGATCACTTTTGGGGGCTTTCTTCGCTTTTAAATCTGAAAATGAACAAATATAGCACTCTATGTTACAAGAAAAGAATTAATGGCCATGATATGAATTTCTCAACACTTGCACTAAGTAGAAGCTCTAAATGTAAAATTCGTAATATTAGCCTGAATGGATGGATTAACCTTTATTGAAGACATAAGAGGATAAAGTATTGCTAAAATTAAAGATTTTAAATATAAAATCTAATTACTAGGATGTAAAGGGGCCCTATTAAGGTTAAATAGTGATGCTGAGTGTTGTGAAATATCTGGTTGCACTAGTTATAATCTGTTTTATTTAAACGATTGATAAAATAGTTTCAAGTGTTATAATATAACTCTCTCTAAGTTTTATTTCCTTTGAAATAAAGTGGAACCATTTAAGAGTCAAGCTGGTAGGATTATGGGGGGTGGTGTAGGGGAAAAGCCTACTTCATCTAAAATAAGGAGGAAGGAGGTTTTTGAGCTATTATAATTATGATAGAGTGAAAATCTTCCTTCTGTGGGATTAATGGTCATGAAGATAGGTAGATACAGTTATTATTGAATTCCATATTGATTTTGAAATGACATCATAAAATGAAAACCAATGGATAATGGTGTAGGAATTGTGTGATAATCCTCTGTGTGGGATAAATGAGGCAGTTTCTGGAAGGGAAAATAAAAATCAGATAGTCTTTATTATCTATTGATGAATTTTAATTCTTTCTACTGTTTTGCTTCAGAATTATATGGTATCCCCTTCCTGTAATTCTGAGATATATTGAATTGAGCTGAACAATAACATTAATCATTTCATGGTGGCTGGTTCAGAAAATGTTATTAAACAGAATATGATGAGACTTTGATTCATTTCTACAAAGATAATTTTTTGGAAATTTCCACCAATTTTATGATGGAAAAGGTCCAGGGGGTTAGTTCAATTTCAGACTACTAATAATTTGATAATCTTGGTGATAACTGCTGTTAATAATAACACTGGTAAGATTAATAAATGTTTTTGTTTTTGGAAATAATATTGTTTTTGATTATTTTTTTTGATATGATATTGATGTTTTTTGTTTTTTGATAAAAAAAAGATAAGTTTTTCAATAAAAATATAGCTTGGGGACAACCCTTCTATCAATAAAAATGTCAGCCTGTGACTCTGAACAGAGCACCAGCATGAAATCAAACATACTATAAGAAATGGTATGAGGAGTATTGAAAAAACATAGCCAATACAGATATATTATAAAGAGGGAAACTCCCTAAGTACAAATATACCAAAAATACTCAAATAGGATAAGAAATGAAAAATATAAGACCACTCAAAGGTGAAACAAACCAAATAAACGTTTTTTGAAAATAACAATATAAAGAAACTCATGTCTCTTTGCCATATATTCATACATCTGTACAGTGAAGTATACCAGACTGGAGATCTAATAAAGGCCTATTATTATGTATTATTAGAGTTCTGATATCCTGTTAATTTACAGAAATGTCTGGCTTGGAAGCTTATTTAGCCATATGCCGATGTACAGAAATACATCAAAAAACTTGAAACCCTTATAGATTCTGCGATTTTTGAGAAGGGTAAATTTAAAGCATACAAAATTGAAGAGCTCATTAATTCCTTAAAATATATGCTCTCGGATTTTGGATATCTCAAAAATTACTGAGATATATTGTTTGGAAGGTTTTTGACCAATACTGGTCTGTACCAAACCTATACCAACCAGTAATAGTCTTATAATTAAAAAGATACTAGTTTAAAGCTTAAAACTTTCAGAATGACTAATATTAGTAACACCCTGGAGACATCATAACAGTGCTTAAGTGGACTGTGAAGATGTTCTACCCTGTATTGATCCACAATCATCATTTGTGGTACCCAAACCACAATTCTGATTATACTGACATCAGAATTGATGGTATAGACCCACAATTTAGCCTCCAGAGTGAACCGCTTACCTATGCAGACGTGTGCGGAGCTTACCAGCCCTTAAAAGTCCTGAGAAGAGATGAAGGCAGGTATTTCCTCACTGGAACAAATGCATCTTATCATATTATTAGTATTATTACATGAAAAAACTGCTATTATCCAGTAGTGTACTGAGCATCAATTGAATATAATTGAAACCATAATTATTTTAGAAATCGTTACAGTCAGAGATATTAGATTATTTCACCCAAGGTCCACAGTAGACTCATCACCACTGTTACCACATAACTGTAAGACCTTTTTATTTTAAAATTAATTATTTTTGATATGTCACAGTCATAGTAACAGCTTTTATTTAATATCTTTTAGCTACTACATAGACTCACCCTGAAAAACATACTTCTTTGAGGATGATGATAAGTGGAGATAGGAGATTAAAAGAAATTATATGATAATAAATACCAACTGTTAGCTTCTTTGAGATCTAAATTTACTCCAGAATATGCTACTGCGGCTTACTACTAAAAAATTATAGGAATAGTACAAATATTTGGATATGAAATTATTTGAAACCACCAGCTGATAAAGAGAAACATCTACCATGAAAAAAATATATCCCTTCAGCTGGGGGTAGCAGTTCCAACCAATTTTTCATCTTTCTTAATATTGGGCTCTAACTTTTTATTACTACTTGGTCATCTTCTAAGATGGAACTTCAAAATTGGGAGATTTATTACATAGAACTCAATTAAATTTATTATAGGTAAGTTTGCTTGACAATAAATTCTTTCACTGCATTTTTGTAATACAAAAATAGAGAAAAGGATTCCATTGTAAGGCTATTCTAAATAAAATATTAAATCTGATATTACTATTCCTCAGTTTCCTTTTTTCCTCATCTCCAATAAAATGATTCTTTAGATATTAATCTCCCGAAAGAGAACAAAATGGAGTAACTGAAATGTATCAATTAACAGAAATCACACACAATTTTCTTCCTTATTATTCTTCTCATAATGATTATCTTCAATCAAACAAGTTTTAGATTTAAAACTGGAAATTTACATATCTCTTTTTTTCCTTGACTTTAATTTGATCATCATTCCATGGAATGAAGCAAAAAAGAAAAACATGAGTTCTATTTTCACCTTTAAACTGTTAATTAAGAGTTATTTATTATAATACAATTCAAGACACTATTTCACAAAGGAAATGTTTAATTATTCTTCTTGTCTCATCATATTCCAAACATAACTTTTTCTCTTCTGAGATGGGAAGAAAGATTTCCATAGCTTTTCAAAAGAGTAAAATCTAGACACATTTCTAGCTTTTTTCTATTATAAATATACTCAAAGAATCATCAATTCCAAAAAAATGGAATTTTCATTTTATATTAGAGCTACTATATAAACATGGATCTAAAAACTCCTGTCATGAAGTTTTCTGTATATGTGCAATTTATTTTTTAAGGAAAAATATGATTCAAAGTGTTTCAAAGAACCTCCAGCCTTCCTAAATGGAAATGAAATCACTTCTTTGTCATTATATTTAGTATATTTTTCAAAAAATGCTGAAATTATAAAATGTTTTTTCAATTAAAAAATTCAAATCCTTATTAAATCTCCTATTGAAATACAACTCGCTAGCTGTCCTCATTACTATACCATTTCTCTACAGAATTAAATGAAATTAAGCCTACTTCTTGAGTTAAATGTTTGATAAGGTGACAAAAGCTGAAGAGATAGGCAGTTATTAATGTGATTGAAATTTTGAATTCGCCCCTAAGCTGATTATTCTAATGAAAAAAGAATTAAACTAGGCTTTCATTCTTGTATATATATTCACTTTGTCGAAGGAGATTATTTCATGTTACTTAAAATTCCCAAATTATCTTTGGAAAAGATATTCATAATTTAAATCCCAAATTTTAAGGTAAGCGACTTGGTTGAAGAAATTGCATTTGTTTCAAAAAGGTTATGCTTTGAATTTTGTAAAGTATCTCAATATAGCTTATGTAAATTTGTTCTCTGGTAAGTATAAGATTTTATTCAGATTGAAAAGCACTAATAAAGAAATTAATTTAAAAATTCTTCGAATCATGAGGTATTATAGAATTTTCAAAAACTAATTCTTTATATAAATAGTAAAATTGGCTACAAAATCAGTATGATAAATTTATTCTGAAGATTTATCTCCAGAATACACTAAGAATATTCTCAATACGTCTATCTATGGGCATGAATCAAATATAAACATTTTCTATTGAAATGGTGATAGAAATCACCATATGATGAATTCTACTACATGCCAAGATATTTTTTTATTAAAATTGAAATTTTTTGGAAAATCAAAAATTTCAAACAATTTAAAAGGTCAAAACATATTTTATATTCCTTATGACTTGAAACTCCCACTTTTTCATCTGAATGAGTACCCTTGATAATCCTTGTGGAATTAAGATGTTTGAATAAAGTTTTTTTTAGCAAGGATACATCTAATTGTTTCTGCATGTACATTTTAAGACAATTGAATTGGTTTCTGATACAACTCCATCAAAAGGCTATATCCTTATCTGTGGTTTGCATTGTTTAATTTTCCAAAATGTAAGATGAAAAGGCTGAGAAAACTCAATATCAAACTATAATTAGCTATGTTAATTAAAGGATTATTCAATTTTAAATTTAATTATTTACAGATTGAAATACTATTCAAGATAATATTATGCCTTGTGCTTGTTGATTTTAGGTGGATGGGCTCTTTGAGAGCTCTATAATGCATAATTCAATGTTCTTTCTTGTATATTAAGAAAAGCAAAAGGATGAAAAGTGCCATTTGAACGAAAAGGATTTATTCCTATTTGTACTCCCTTTTTATTTCATGAGAGCTTTATTAAAACATGAATTAAATTGAACTGATATTGGAAATTCAAGAAAAAAGATCTGTAGAATTCTCAATGGGAAATTTAAATATTTTTGAAAATGTAAATAGTTTCTTTGATCAATATTGAATGATAAAGGTAAATTATTTTAGATGAGATACCACTCTAGTATTTCTAGTATCAATTTTTTTGTTGATAATTTTCAGCTTACAGAATAGTTTAAGGATTCTGCTCCAAAATTTATGAATTTTTTGGAAAAGATATTGATCTCGTGAAATAACTTAACCAATATTAGCTTTTGAAGGATTCTTCATGTAGAATGCACCTCCCTGTGTATGATTGATGTAATTTGTTTCATTTACGCTGAAAATATCAAAATAATAGGCAGAGTTTTCTTACCAAAATTTTAATATTCACAACACATGATACATTGTTTGTCATTAATATGATTCTTTTTCCATATTAAAGCCTTTAAAAGCTCCCACATATGTTTTTTCTCCAATTGAAATGTTTTAAAAGGAATCCTTATGAATAGAATGGGAATTATAAGAATTTGTGAGCCTTGAGGTATCTTTTACATACCCAAACAGGCCACAATTATCTTAAATATAAATTCTGAACTATGCATAACCCATAAGTCATGCATATATTCAAAATTCATCATTTTTGATTTCAAAAAAAATGAATAACTTTTTATTAAGTAAATCCATGGATTTAAGACCAAATTTGAATTCTACACAAAATTCTACCTAGGGTAGCTTCATAGAGTGAATAAGCTTAAATAAACTCTTTGAGGTGTTAATATGGAAAATACTTCAATACCACATAAAAGATCCGTGAAATGTTTTGTTTTTCTCAATTTCAGGCCAAAATAATGGGAATGTGAGGAATCCCATGTTACATATACACTATTAATAGTGCTATGCATGTTTGTGGCACTTAATATTATGGTATTCTTACATACTGGGTTTGGTACACCCACAGTGGATATCAGTCTTTAAGCCTGAATATCTATTTTGATGTAAAAAATAGTCAAGGGGGACAAGGACATCAAGTAGAGCCAGGGTACCCCACTTCCGAGGCCTCTGAGGCTTGGAAAGCTCTAAAGGTTGAATCTAAGGCTGATATTGGCTCAATTAGTATACTAAAGCCTTTTGGGAACTTGGTCACCAAGTAGAAACTTCATTATAACATAAGAAAGTAACAAATAAGCTGCTATTTTGATGTACCAAGGAGGTAAAGAGCAACTTAGAATCCTGTAACCATGTCAATTATTAATCATTTTCCATGGATAAGCCCTAAAAGAGTAATTAAAACTCTTTTTGGACTAGTATCCATTTACTTCCCTCATAGCAACCAGCCATATAGTGCTATTTGCAATTCTATGTAGAATTGGGGTGAAAACTTCAAAAATTCATTAAAAATAAAATTCTGAATTAATATTTCTGAGCCTTTCAGGAAAAATTGAGAAATGTATAACTCACATCAAAACCAAAAATAATTATACCTTTATAACTAAAATACAAAGTTTTACTTGCAGTCCATTTTTGATGATTCCACATGAAACACTGAATCTTCAAAAATTCACAGAAAATATACTCTGTGATGATATTTCCAATAAAATTGATAACTTTGGGAAATAAATGATTATGTTGAAATAAAAGAAGATTTAAAATTGTTACTACTTTTGTTCTTAACCATAAATGGGTTGGTAGTCATGTAAAAGCATCAATTAAGTAATTATGATAATCTTATGTGACAACAGATGATGCAATCAATAATCCAGAAATGTTTATTGTTTTCTCACTCACTGGTCTTTCAGTTTGCTTCATGGCATGCATCTGTGAGCTGTCTTAGACTTAAAAGAGGCCTCCTCTTGCTGTTTTTTCCAAATAATCACATCATTCAATTATACCTTTATCACCAACAAGTAAGTATTAGCTGAAATCTTTTCTTAAGTGTTTTAATATTTCATAATCAATAAGAAAGACTTTAAATCATAGAAATCAACTATATTTGGTTGTGATACTGTTATATATCCATTTTTGATCTTTGAAATCCACAATTATCCATCAAATCTCTTGGCTTTTATCTTGAATAAATTCTTTGGAGTATTAGTGAGTGATTCATCTAAATTGTTAGAGTTTTTCTCTAGTAATTGTTTTCTTCAGGAATTATATTTATAATTTTTCTTATATAAGATAATCATATATCAAAATAATTTTATGATTAAATACTTCTTCTAATTGATTCTAGTAGACAATTACTGCTTACTGTTATAATCACTAGTAGTGTATAACAATTAAACAAAATAATTAATTAATTATTTATTTAATTGTGGTTATAATAGTTTTTATTATTATATTTCATAAGAACAGTGATAGTACTGCTGATTAATAGTAATATTATCAACAGTTTCATAGACACATATTACAAGATTGGTGTAAAAAAGTGAACCCCTTTCTGTATAGTTCTCATTCAGCTTCAAAAAAATTTCAATCTTGAGGGATTATTTTTTGGAAATTCCTTCCATTGCAGCTGCTCCAACATCCCAAAGCTGAAGTGCTTCTAGATTTGAGCGTTTATGCATAGAAGAAATTTGTGACTTTTGTGCATGTCTTGTTTAAATTTAAATTCATTGTTTTTGGAGAGTTAGTGAGTTTTAATTCTACCAACTAATTAGAACATGACTTCTTGAATATTTCAAGGCTCTCTGATAAGCAGAGTAGGATTGAAAAGATACCACTGGCTCTTATAGGGGGATAGTTTCATCTCAATAAAAGGATTCATATTTTGATTATAATATTTCAGCCAGGAAAGGAAGGATTTCTTTGTGAATATTTGGTCAAGTCCATATTGAGTAAAGCTTCTCCATCAAGACTTCTAGATTAGCCCTTTGAAGGAATCTAATAAAGAGTTATTTCTCAAGTTATTATGAGTGAAATGGTTTAGCTCATTGATTTATGATGTAATAAAAATATCCACAAATATACGCATTTGGCTGTTGATTTTTTTATTGATTTCAGAAGGTGGTTCAAAATTCTCCCAGACCAACAGGAATAAGCTGATGGGGAAAAAAAGAGAAATGATCTTAGTCATATTCTGTGAAAAATGTATTTTTGTCTTTGGTTTAATACTGAAGTCCAAATTTGACAATAGCTCTTCTTTATATTCTCTGTGAGATTTATTAAGGATTGATATCCGACTACTATATAAGTTTTTATCCACGACTGTTTTTATTGTTCCAATTAGATTTGAGATACCTTAAATCAATGTTTTAATAGGTTATTTTTTTTGAACCACTCCGAATAAAGCAAGAAGATAAGGGATAAATTTATAGTGAAGGGTACTAGCCATGAGGTTGCCTTTGGGTTTCCTACTTATTCAATACTAAAGATCATTGGTAGCCTAATAAATGAGGATGATGTCAGAATCTTTGTTGAGAAAAACTCTATAAGATGAAGCTCTTTAGGAAAAATAAATAATTTATCTTGATTAATGTATGAATTATTCTCATAAGAACCTTAAATATAAAGGCTGGCTCTTGAAGTTTCTGGATAGCCTCCTTTTATATTATAAGATGGAGGATTTCCAGACAAGAATGTCCATTGAGTAGTTCTGGAAATGGATTCAATTTCACTTTTGGGAATGAATACAAATGATAATTCTTTTCCCTTTCCTTTTTTATTCTTTACATTTGAAGGGAATGGCATATGCTGAGTGTAGAGATTTGTGAAGATAATATTTCAGAGTGGTGTAATGGGAAAGAATATTTCTTCATTATCTTGTATTGAGAGATTTTACATAATATTGAATTTTCAGATGAATCTAAATTTGAACCATAATCTTCTGTTCATGTGTCCTTCAATTTAACTTTGGAATATTTCTCTTGCATTATTTTCTGGGCTTCAAATTGGGATATCATATCTAAAGGTTTCAGGAATTCAAAAATTATGAGTACTGGAGATGAAGAAGATATTATATTATCTTCTTTTTTGATCAGAATTTCCTTTTTGACAGGATCTTCTCTAAGAATTTTCCTTTTCTTCTGGAGATCAATTTTTGGATAATATGTTTTCTGACTCAAGTCTTCTTCCAAAGAATTATTCTTCTTTCTGTTGATTTATTTTTCTCCAAGGTGATTTTACCGGTATGTGGCTCTGAAATACGTTGGAAGTATAGGAATAAATTTGTGAATTACATAAACTTTCATGGGTCAAATTCTGTGAAAACGTAAGAGCTACTTTAATATTGAATATCTTGTAGAATTCTCTTTTAGAGTAATCTTTTATTGAGAAAGGTGCTTTGAACAGTTACATTTATCTTCCTATGAAAGGTTCCGATGAAAGAACTTTGAAAACCAAGAGAGGTTATTAACATTTTCCAATTTTTTTTGTTGAAGGTCAAAAAGACAACAGAATATTGTTTCTGAATGAGAGGAATAAATGCCAACTTTAAATAGTGTAATTGTATCACCAAGAAGAAGTAGAAGTGCAGCTTCAATTGGAAATCAATTAGGGTATTTAAAGGCTTTCAGGTAGTAAATTACATCAAATAGTTCTTCAAGCTCTTGCAATAAAGTATTTAGGATATTTTCAAGCAGAGATGAAGATGATTCTTGTTGAGCTGGTGTGAATCTATACAAAAGAGGGTTATGAGGCTTGTAGTCAATATTTGGAGGTAGATTCAAGAAATTTAGAGATAGAACAAGTAATTAAATACTTTTATATACTAGTTTGAGCCCACTAGGGTTTATCCAATCCAAATAAGGTCCAAATATGATATTTCAAACTTTTTTGTGTAAAGCTTTTCCCACTATCATCCTGTTGTTACTTCCAAATTAAACCATTACAAATGTATTGAGATGACAGCTCTGAAGTTGATTGAGAAAGACAAGGTTCTTCTAGTTGACCTTCAAATGTTGGTGTTAGTTGCTTTGATCAAGTCCAGCTCTCCAAAGTCTGGTGGTTGAACCTTGTGATAACGATGATTTTTCCCTTAGTCTGTTCCTTTTCATGAATAGGAGTGTATCAAGCTTGATATATTCCATAATTCCTGAAATTTATTTTGTGAGACTTGGGGGTATCAGAGATATAATCGCTGGGGGGCTATTCAAAGGGAACACTTTAGGTTCTGAGAGTGAAACAAAATTGGGTAAGAGATTCTTTTTTATCAATTATGGATTTATGAAAAGGAATTTCTTCACAGTTGCAGCTGATTTTGGTATTTGGTGACAAAAATGAAGCTTTCTATAAATGAAAGAGATGAGGCATATATTCTAATTTTATAGCTGTAGTTCTTTATTAAATAGAGCATCACTAAGCTTCCTTTAAATGATTTCATAAGAAGTATGAACACAGGATATTAGCACAGAGGAATGATGAAAATAGAATTTTGGTTGTTGAATTCCTGAAATATTGAAAATGAGAAGTATTTCCTTTTCAAAATTTGATGAGATAGTTTATATTGGATACTGTGAGGTACTTTGAGATGGTCTCCTTTGTATTTGATATAAAATAGCAAAAAAATGGTTTCCTTCTTTGATCTTCATGCAATTCAATATATATTACTCACCATATAGGTTGAGTAAGACCTAGGCTCAACCCTAATTGGCAATTTGATGGCTTTCTGAAAAGATTCCATAACATTATTGTAGTAAAATTCCTAGGTGGAGAAGCAAAAATATGGTATATGAAATTTCTTTAGATGTGAATTCTAATTAATATAAAAAGAGATTTTCAGAACTATTGGTCAAATTTGGATCAGAATAGTTTTTTTTTGAAATTATCTTCTTTTTCCCTTCTAATATTCAAATTACTTACTATACATTGTTTTGATAATGGAATTTTTCTTTTTCAAACGCAGTGAATTGACATATCCATACATTTCCATATTTTTAATACAGAAATTCTAATATATATGGTCTAATATTTATATGAGGTGTTCAAAAATGTGAATTAAGATAAGTTAATCAATTTAATTTCGTAATAAAATTTAGTTCACATGAGATTGGGGCGACAATTTTGAAATAATGAACTGAAGAAGAGAGTGATAAGTGCTTAAATTCTTCAATGACACGATTATATTGAGACCAAAGCCAAAACCTTTGAGGTTATGAGAAGAATTTTTTATAAGAAATGGAATTCAGATCGAGAATATGATAAACTGAGGAACTGTGTTTAATTAGAAAATGAAGATTGTATAAATTCAACTGCTACACCTAAGGATATATATATATGCATTTTGCTCCTACTTGTAGAAGTTTCTGGTGGTATAAGAGCCATTTTTTCCTAATGAATAAGTCGTTCGAAGCTCCGTTTGTTATGGAACTCAGGAATCTCATGTATTTGATAGGGGAGCTAAGAAATTTCTTCACAAATGATATTTTAATGTCAAACGTTTACAACTTAGATATCAAATTAAGAATGTATGCTTTATTGAGATTATCAATAATGATTGTCTTTCAATCATTTTTTATTGAAAAGGCTTTTGGGTGAGAAAATATACTTTTTTTCAAGGGATTGTAACGTTTTATCTTGAGATACTTTACAATGCATGAATAATTGGAATAAAGAACTTTTTATTTGAAATTTCTGTTTTTGCAAACTAGTAACCTCTCAAGTACTTTCAAATTATGTGAAAATAATTTTTGACAATCAAAAAATTGTAGGGGAAAACAATATTGAAGCTCTTATTGTATTTTGAATTTCCACAACATGTTCTGTGGTGAAGTTACTATTTTTCTAAATATGGTCATAATATCTGATGAAAAAGGTTGCTAAAGGGAAAGATTTATTTTATGGGAAATTTCTCAACAATAAAGGTAAATAAAAAGAAATAAAAAACTATTCTACAATTAGTGAAAATTTTTGGGAATAGAAATTTGAGTGAATATATGGTGGATCCAGGAGCTTATAATGTTTATCACAGAGCCTTTGAGAAAGTAATCTCATTTTATTCAGTATGTTCAATTGTATGGTGGAAGGAGGAGGATCAAAGTTTAAGGTTTTATTTCCTATTATTTACTCCGTAATAATTCATATGGAAGGAATTCTGATATGGTGTATTAATTTGACTAATTTGATAACAAGTTTTGAAAATATTTCTTCTTCCAGAATTAGAGAATGAAATTGGTATTTAATGAATATTTACAAGTAATTATTAGCTGACATTTCTGATGAAATTATCAACGAAAAACACCAAACCTGTATTGAATATCAATTACCTAAGGGTTATAAAAAACTAGAATTAATAACAAATTTCCCTAAATATAGTGAGCATATATCGGAAATTATAATTAAAATTATGTTTAGCTTCCCTGGAAAATATGAATTATTTTTCATGGAGAATTTTAACACTTCATGCTGAAATGTTTGCTAAAATGATATGCACCTTGAAAGATTGATTAATGACTCACTACAATTCTTTTTTATAAATCTAGCCATTTGAAGATTGTGTCAAAGCTCAGTTTATCTTTCATATGAAAAAGGAATTATGAAAAATCTTTATTAAAGGTATTTATTATTTTTCAAAGGATAGCTACATCTACACACAAGAAATCCCTTTCAATTTTAAATATGATATCTTACTTGGGTTATATATTGAAATCTCAAGAGAGATTCACATCATTGCAAAGCAAGGGTTGTTAATATAGTTAAAAATTGAAGGTTCATGTGCTATTTATTTTTAAAACCTCTGTCAAGACTTTTATTAATTTTGAAGCCTTGTGTTTCATTAAAAATATAATTTGGAGACAGCCCATAATGGTCCCTGAGAAAAGTTGATCACTCCAAAATAGGCTTAACATTTTAATCAAAATCATTAGAAATCATGAATATTAAGAATATTACTTTTGTAGCTGTAGCTACTTGCTCATACTAGGTAGTTGAAAAGACTTCTTTGCAGTAAAAAGAAAGAAATACTATATTTGAAATCCTTTTATTCAGGTTTCAATATAAGCATATAGTTTATCACTTTAGAAATATATATATGTATATGATAAGATCAAAATAAATCTCTTCTCAAGAGCTTTTTACAAAAATTTGGAGGTTTTTTTGTTGCAAAATTTCAATTATATCATTTTTAATTAAGAAATGATAATTAAATTGGTGAAAATTAAGTGAAAAAAAAGATTAATCCATTTACTGTTTCAAAAATTCTTCATTTCCCCACCTTATCTATCGAGTCACTAACCATAAAAATAATTTAATTGAGGGAATGTTCATCAATTGGAAAATACTATTCATATGGGATAATATTTATATTATGAAAAATTTTAATTGGTGATTTGTCAGCTTAAAGAACATGCAAAAATAATTTCTCTAAACAATAAGCCACAAATATTATTGGAATACTTCAATTTATTGAGGAAGTAAATTTGAAATTTGTCTTTGGGTAGTGATTAAAAAGTAAAGAATATCCTTCTTATTTTAAAGAGAGCTATACTCTTGAGATTTATCAAATATTTGGGATGAAAACTTTCATACTTACTCTTTCCAAAAGGTCAAAATATTTTTTTCCGTTTAATTTGAAAGTAATGAGGTATAATTTGGATCGAAAGTGAGAGTCCTTAAAACTACCAATTTTAAAGCTTATTAATAGAGATATTTAGACTACTTATGTCTAAGATTACTTGGCTATATGGAAGCTCAATACATTTATACAATAAAATGTATATCTTGATTATGATTTAGATAATCAAAATGTGACATTTCAAACAAATATCAAGAGAAAGATTCAAATTCATAGAAATAAAACCTACAGGATAATAGATGAGTTTTTGAGATGGTATAATAATAATTTCCTTGATAATTTCAAAAAATGAAACTCCAATACAGCCTCAAATAGTAAGAACATAAGGAAAACTATCTTCCAAAAACTATCTCAATGTAAAAAAAAAGAAAATAGCCAAGAGATATGAAAGAAGGGAAAAAGGGCATTTTTTTATTGATTCAAGTACTTAAACAAACAATAATACAGGAATTCTCAAAACAATTATATCAAAAAGATTTAAATTCGTTTGGTCTAATATTACTATGGCTTAGCTGTGAGATCCTTTGCAGCTTGAAGTATTGCCTCCAAAAAAAATAATCTTGAAGATACAGAGAAATTGGTTCAGATTTACTCAATGTTTTGATTGCTTCTTCAGTAAACCAATTTCTAGAAATTCTCTGAGGAATATTCCCAAAATCTCATTTTTTTTGAAAAAAGAGGCAGCTTGCCTTTGAGTAGTTTTATCATTTGTCTGTTACCTCTTTTGGCCCTTATTGTGGGAGTCAGTTGGCTATAAGACTCATAAAGAAGATAAAGGAGCTCACAAAGCGTTTTAGACCTCCATGAAAAAAGAGCTTCTACCATTCAAGTAATTCTTATACTAAGACTAAGACATACTCCCATCCAAAAGGAATTATTAAGAAACCCCTGGATAGTGCCATGTAAGAGCTTTGATTCCAAACTCTTGAACTAAAGATTCATTTTCATGATATAAGATAAAATTACAATAATTAAATTTCCACTTATTTCAGATGAACATAATTGAATTATTCATGAGAATATCTCTTTCATATTTCTTTTTTCTGCAGCCACACATGAGGGCACAAATATATCAGTTGACTTTCCATATGGACTTCTTACATCCAAATCACCTTATTAGTATTTATAGCCTGTTTTAGACAGTATTCCATTCTTCCTCCATATTATATGCTGAAGTACCTCCATTGATGTTGAAAATAGTGCACGTATATAGGATAATGGAAGTAAAGAAAGAGTTCCAGGTTGATGAGACATTAAATTTGGTCCCAATGTTGGTTGCGATGAGGAAATATGTATTTTTCCCTAAATCGTGGCCATAGAAAAGCCATTGGGAACCATAAGAGCTAGATGACTTGATGAAATGGGGAGCTGGTAAGTAGAAATATTTTTGAAAGCGTTTTGATGATATAGCTCCTCTTAATATTACCAAATTCCTCCTTCTTCCAAAAAATTCAAGAAGATCCTTAATTTTTTGAGAGATGGCTTCCTTCTTGGATTTTGATAAATTCTCCAATTTGAATTCTTCTTCTGGAGTGGGTATTTCAGAGAATTATTTATTGGAAGAAGAATTGCTAACATGGCTTTGGATCAGTATAAGATTTGTTTTCCCAAACAAGATTTTGCACTTGGAGGTATGAAAGATCTAGAAATAAGCGAGGAATTTAAAATTTCTGTGACTTTAAGTCCTTATTTTCTTTAATTGTAGGATTTTGCAACTTCTTTCCCAACAAGTGAAAGTGATTCTTGATGATAGTGGGAAGGACCTCGTGTTTGCATATGTGCTGCTCTTTATGTATTGGCGGTGGTACACAGTTAGAAATGGTTTATGTAAGCAAATTAAACTAAATCACCTCAAAAAAATTAAGCGACAAACGATCTTGCATAGTGGCAGCTCCATCTGGAATTTTGCACCAAGCTACAGTTATTGTTCTTTCTAAGCTTAAAATATGTGGTCTCAATGAGAAAATGATATCTTCAATATTTTATGTGAGAAATTTAAAAATTTCAAAGGTTTACAAATGTGTTAAATATGTACCAAGTTGATTTTTGAGTGAAGGAAATTATGATTCTCTCTCTGTGATTAGCCTCTCAATGGTCAAGATTAAGAGATTAAAGATGAAAAAAAGAAAAAGAAAAATTGAAGTAATTAGTGGATAATTATATACTGAGTTTGAGTTAAGGTGTGCGGAGCTCTGGAAAGGGATGAATTATAGATTTTGATGAAATAGAGTTTCGAATTTCCCAGTCTTTAATGCATAGCTCATATGGCATACTAACAGATACACTTCATCTACACTGAAAGTGGTACATTTGAATATGATAATGAGTCCTTATTAAGTCTTGAATCATCTATTATTTTCTAATTAATTATTTTTTATTAAATAAAATAGGCTCTTCAGAATAAAAAAGCCATCAAAAAAGGAATATATCATTCATTCTGAAGAAAAAAATATGTCACAGAAAAGATCAAAGAGAGTTTCATTGGGAATAATCACAAATTTGGTAAGTAGCTGGAAATTATAATTTTCTAGTATGTGAGGACTGTGTGCATTTTTTTGATGTGAACTGAGTATCTTCCTATCATTTTTGGACTTATATGACGGAATAAAATCTAAGGAATTTAAAGGAAAAGGTTATTTTTTTCCTTAAAATGACAAAATATGCTTATAGATTTATAATAAGCTTAATTTAAAAGGTTGGAATTTTTTACGCCTTGTAGCCTTGTAATATCCTTAATTTCTTGAAGAATTTTTACAAATTAAGTTAGTGTTTATATGTCCAAAAAATTGAAATATCCCCAGCTCAAGTGGGCTTGTTGATAAAAAAAACATTTTTACATGGATTTTTTTTCACA
Source organism: Austropuccinia psidii (assembly GCA_023105745.1). Lineage (NCBI taxonomy): Eukaryota > Fungi > Basidiomycota > Pucciniomycetes > Pucciniales > Sphaerophragmiaceae > Austropuccinia > Austropuccinia psidii. The sequence continues at coordinate 40,988,259 of JALGQZ010000011.1, forward strand.
AGGTAGATACTTCAAAATAAGCTATATTTCTAATCAAAATGTCAAAAATTATTTGAAGATAATGTATTTCAATCAAGAAAAAGAAGAATTCCTTCTTGTTCAAAATGCTTAATTTCATAATGACGTCTTTCCAAAGAAATTTGGATGTTTTCCAGCTATTCACATGCATGTTTCATGGAAAAACCATTTGAAAGTGCTTATTCCTAATAAAGAGAATGAGAATGTGGTATTGATATGGTAAATGACTTGGTTCTTTACATAAATTATAGTTATGGATATCCACATTAATAATTATTACCCTTTTAAATTCCGAATTTGCTCAGTAATTACATTTGATGGATATTTTAAGGATTTATATTTGTACATTTTAATTTCAGTTTTTTTATTCAGTACTTGCACTGAAAATGGTTCAGTAATATTCCAGAAATCATTGTATGTACTAATATTCCATAGTATGACCAAATTCATCATATAAATAAAATGGCTTGGGGATTTTCCCGAAAAGTTGAAATTTCATGTATTTAATGACCAAAAGGTTTGTATATAATGTTACAAAAGGTACATAATAGGAGTATTATGAAGGCTTGATACTTTGTATAAGCCTGAATCCAAAGGCGCATCAGGATGTTTTGGCATACGTTTCTGGTTTTAGGAGAATTAAGATAATTAATTCTCATATATGGCTACAGCTTGGCAGCACCCTGGATTCAACCCACAATTTGGGAAAGGGCTGGAGCCAATTTTGAGCTAGGTTTCCATAGAATTATTACTAAATTTCCAATTTCTCTATTCATTTCTTCAATACATAATAGTTCATCTCCCCACAGTCCCAAATTATGGTAAGGTATATTGATTTGATTATGAATATTTTGGCTTTGATTAAATCTTATAGTGTGAATAGTGGGTATCCTTTGAACAGCCTTTTCCAAATTATATTTAATTTGTATCATAATTTATAAAAGCTTTATTATCATAAATAAGGAAAATCACCATACAATTAGCCATAAAACCCCATTTAACTTTCATCTTATTATACAAACTAATGTATACAAAGTATAAATTATCGAATGAATTTTATTATACATATTTAATCCTCCTTTCATTATGGGAAAAAAATTCATACTTAGATATTTGTAAGCTTTCTGAAAATGTGTCGATGAATTGATTTTCTGTTATCATACCGAGTTTAGCCAAAATGCCACTTTTTGGAAAATTTGAGTTCTATGTCACATTCGAATCCACGAATAAATTTTTTCTTAAATATTTTAGCCCCCTTTTATATGTAAAATAAGTCTTTTTAGAATATAAAATTAAATTACCCTATCAAATGTATATATTTATTTTATCAGTTTTCCAAAAGCAACATGACATTCAAGTGAAACCATATATCAATGGCCCATTCTCTTTCATGTTTAGGAAATTGTTTGTATTACTGCAGAATTAATTTGTCAAAATGAAGCACCTTTCAGATAGTTATTGAATCACAATTGACTATTATTAGTAAATATTAACCAAAATGCTCAAAATAAAGAGCTTTGACGACAGCCATCTTGGCACAGCCTGTCATGAGTTGATCACCTTTGTATGAAAGTGGAAAAATCACCCTTTCTATGTATTAATTTCAGAATATTCTTCGAATCATTTTCGGTCTAATTTTGTTAATAATCTAGTATTATTTTATTAATTAGTTTCCCTCTGTTTTGTCTTCTGTGAATAAAAACCATTTTCATTTTCTACTTATGTTCTTTTCAAATATGATCAATTCAATTCCTCGTGTATTGATATTTTATTAATAAAAAATGTTTTCCTCTACTTTTTATGATTTTTGGTTTTTTTGATAATATCATTTGATTCCTTGATCCCCCTTTTATTGGTCTCTAATTTAAATTTGAATTTGAGTTACACATTTGTCTTGATATCATTATTTCTATAGTAAATACTTGACAATTTAACTCTTTTCCTCTTTATCTTATAACTCTTCTCTTTTAAATTGTTTCTGTACTATTTTTGTCTGGAATTACCATATTAAATTTTATATTTCTCACTTATTTTCTAAAATATAATACTTTTTTTTTTCATTTTTTAAATAAACTTACTTATATTAATTTATTTTCTATATGATCCTCAATATTTAATTCTGTTTCATTTTTATATTATTTTCGAAAGTTTATTCATATTTCTTTGTTCTATTTGCCATTTTTTTGGCGATATAATCAATATAAATATTTCCAAATATTTGGTTTTTTATTTTCATTCAGTTCACATTTCTTATTCTTAAGTTTTATTATTTCATAGATATTTTATTTTTATTTCTTATTTCTTAATTTTGATCATTTTGATCATATTTATATTTTTTCTTCTTATTTCGTTATATTTACTTTTAATAAAATGAAAGCAACATAATTTCATTATTAGGGGTTTCTTGGCTTTATTTTCTATTTGAGTATGGCGTTTGAATGCACTGTAGCTGGAGTGTTACAGTTTATATAAATCTTGTACCCCTCAAAAACATCAGGTTTTTCCCGCTTCAAAAACACCTGATAACGCTGTCTTTTTGATTTTGATTTTAATTTCTTTTGTAATTATTTTAACACCCTCAAGAATTTGAAATCAAAAACAAAAAAATAATAATCCCACTTGATTAATAATTGATGAACTTGACAAAGGTGAAATATGACATCCAAAGGTTTAGAAAATGTTAACCAAGTTGACAGCATTTATTCTGAAATTAGTTTTTGTCCAAAAAAGGGATACTAGATCGGCCATTATTTAAAAATTGGAGGCATAATGGGCCCTAATAATAAAATGACATCGCCAAAGTGACCATAATTTTGTATTTAAGTACAAAGATATTGGGAAAAAAGAGACTGTAAGACATAACTGAAGGAAAAAGTAACATAGTAAAAACAAGGATAAGGAAGAGAAAAAAGGTTGACAGAATTCATTGAAGACAGTTCTCCAAATTTGATGAATTAAATGGTCTTTTCTCAGTGAAATGGTCATAATTAATGCTTATGAAAATAATGATACTTGTAGAAAGATAATTCCTAAGATATGCAAAATGAAATCATTTTTTCATGTACAAGTTTTTGTATCTATCTTTTCAAATTTAAAAAGTTTTTCAGAAAAAATTGCGATTTATTTATTTTTAAACAATTATGTCTGCCCAAAATTTAAAACACAAAAAAATATTTCTTATATATCTTATTTCACCCTCACCCAGAACTTTTCAACAACTTAAAATTGGTAACCTCCATGCTATTGTTTTTTTTAATCTTTATTATTTCCCATTAGTTCACTAATTTTTCAGCTTCCTTAACTCTCGTATGGCTCAAAGAGCTCAAGAGATTCTTTATGATCCCCACTTCAAGCCTTCTGATGGAGATGTTGTGCAGCAGGTTATTGAAGAATATGAAGATTAGAAATCTGAGGGCCAAAAGAAAATGAAGAAAAATAGAACTCCTGAAAAATTTCAATTCCACTCAGCAACCTAAATTCAATAAGAGAAGAATCAATCCTGTCATCTCCACAAAAATTTGATGAAAGCCCCCAAACGATTTATCCAGCCCAACATCATCAAGAATAATTAATCTCTCCAAGTCTAACAACTTTAGCTCATCACAAACTGTGTTTGTCTCATCGATGCCCATCACCTTTTCTTTAACACAGTGGTAAGTTCTGATTTTTTTGATCTCTTTGAAACCCCTTCTGATTACACATTTTTTTTGGCGAGAAATTTAATTTTCTCAGCTTGAAAAATACAAAAAGACTTTTACAAGGACCTCTTCTCAAGCTCTAATGATCAACATATTCCTAACCCTCAAACATTTTTCAAGCTGTTTCTGGCCAAGCCCATCATGATAAAAAAATTGATCCCACAACCCCAAAAGGTTTCTATCCCAAAGCCTCATAATAAAATTTAACCACCTCGATTGAAACCAATTCTGGAGAATCTCATAAAGCCCTCCATACCAAAGTAAAGGTTACAAACTTTTACAGGATTATTTTCACATAAGAATTACCTGTCCACCCTTCAAAATAAAGAGGATTTTCAAATTGTTTGTGAGCTTTAGAGGTATTTTAATATATACAAATTACTACAAAAAACTATGCTTTCATTTTTAAATACAAAAAAAATTCATATATCAATATAAAATCTCAATATAAACATAGATGTAAAATTTAAAATATAAAAATAAAATTTAGTAATGAAAATTCAATACTAAATTTCCATCACAATTTTAAAAACGTAAAAAATATTTGTACTTAAAATAATGAAGTAAAAATAAAAGATATTTTTGGTAAAAAACTAATAGAAATTATTATACCTTTTTCCCAATAAAAAAATATATGAAAATAAATTCACTATTGGATTCCTCACAAAAAATCAGAGGTGTCACCTCTGAGTAAAATTTCTGTGACTCAACTCTAAATAAGCTTAAACTAAGTTTTTAGTAGCTTCTGTATTATAATCTGAAAACACTCAAAAAATCAATGTAATGAAAATAAAATGTGCTTCTAAGAATCAAATTTTGTGTTAAAGTTGAGGTGTGGTGTTTAGTTTAGAAGCTACACAGAATTAAATTCTTCTCAATTGAATTGTAAAAATGGGAAGGTGTAGTACATAAGTGAGATTAAGCTTACATATGTGGGATGCAGAATTACAGTTGTGTACTGTAATTTTTCAATTATTGTGTATGAGTAGGAGTTAAGAAAAAAGAAATTGGAAAGATTTATTTTTTGGGGGAAAAGAAATCTTGGATCCAGGGGGGTCATACTCTTCCAAATTCCTTTCTGACAAGCATGGGATGTTGAAATTGATGCAGGGGTCAATCAATTTTGCCCCGGAGTTGATTCAAAGGGTCTGTGACTCAATTGATGATGAGGCTTTGATACCAACCAGGGAAGTTTTAACTGTTTCCAACAGGTAAAAGCTACCATTAGCCTTAAAACACCTCAATAAAAACAGCTTTAACCACTTCTAGGGCCTCTTAAGCACATTCTTTTGTGTTTTGAAGGCTATTAAGCAGCTATTGCTATATAAATGGCTAAAATTACCCCTTTCTTCTTCAAACAACAGTCCAATGATTCCATGATTTTCTGTTATGTTGTTTGTGTACTTATAGATAATGATTGGAGTTGTCTTTACTTTTGGAGGAAGAGAATTGGTGGTCATAAAGGAATGTCTTCTTTGCACCACTTTGCTTTTCATGTTAAAATATTTTCCTTTTATAATTAGTTTACAACATTTTAAACCAACAAATAAACAATTTCAACCACCAATTTGAAATTTTTAGAAACCTTTTAACCACTTGAAAAAACTACTATAATCATTTTTACCCTTAAACAACCCCAAAAGCAAATTAAAGCATTTTTTATCAATGTTAAATCTTTCACTTTGTTTCCAAATTCACTCTAGTCATTTTTGGGTGTATGTTATCATGAATATTTTATTGAGATGCTATGATCTCATAGAAATTTCTTGCAGTTCTTTGCTAAATTCATTTAAATTGAAATCACTCTTGAAGAAATCTCTTTGTTTCTTTAGATATTTCTTACGGAGTATTTTTGGATAAAATTCTATTGTGAGTAAAAAAATAAATCTTTATAATCTCACTATTTTATACTAAAAAAGTTCAAAACAAGAAATTTGATGTGTTTTTCTCTTAAAACTCTTAAAATTACTATTTCTTCATAATTTCACCTTGAACAAATCTTGAGGACAGGAAAAGTACTTGATTTTCAAATAAAGGTTTATATACACACACCTTGAATTTGGGGGCCCAAAAATGATCTTCACCTGTCACATATTTTTTTTTACCCTTTTTGAATTTTATTTTATTTGAAACTTAAAGATCCATGAAAAATACTTATAATCTCAAAAAATCCATAAAAATATTCTGTCTTCATATTATAAGTGAGGCTTTTTTCATTTTCATTTTGAAAAATACTTTTATTTACTTGAATAATTTTGTTCTTCATTAATTTCAGTTTTTGAAAGATTGCAAGAAAAGAAAACCTTGAAACCTCAGAAAACATTACTAGAAGTATCCCAGCCAGTAATTTAAATTCTGACCATAATAGCACATTTATTATAACTCAAAGTAATAAGCCAGAACCAATTTGAAATTGGTAATAATCTCCAAAAAAGCAAAAAATTTCACCAATAGTTGGATTTTGGAATGAAATTACTATTTTTAAATTTTTTTACTTATATTTATGCCTTAAGACCAGTCAGGAGGGAGCTATAACCCCTCAAACAGCATACAAGCAACTTCTATACATGATCATGGCTGCATCCAATTGGTTACAGAAGGTTCTGAATGGGTGGAATACATTGATAGAGAAGAAAACCATGAGGATTATCAAATCAGAAGAAGTGCCAAAGCTTATCCCATTGGCCATCAGAAGAAATTCCAACATTAAAAAACAGCCAAAAGCTGAAAAAAAGTGCAAAGGCTAGGAATAAACCACCAAACCATACATCCAAGGCTACATAAGCCAAAATATTCATCAGGATGCCATGGAAAATGTGTTGTAGATGGCCAGAGCTATGATGGAAATGTAGAAGAGGGAGGAAGCCAGCTCAAAATATTAAAAATGATTTCTGATATTCTATATGGAATTCCAGCTTGTTATATAGCTGTGAATAACATGAAGAGTAATATTTTTGATAAGAATTCAAACAGTTGTAACAATATTAAGAAAAATAATTTGAGTTTGAGCCAAATAAATGAAACACTTATGTCCTTTAAGAAAGTTTTAAGAAAATTGAAAACATAAAATGATGAAAATTTATTTGAGAAGATAATAAAAAACAATCTGGAATTATAAAGTAATTAACAAAAAATATTGATGACATGATTAAGACAAGAATAAATAATTCCAAAAATATTATCAAAAAAGATAGTAAGAAAAGCCTTGATGATAGCACCAATTAGTTTTATGAAGTAAAGACAAATATGGTTTCCTTGAAAAATATTTTTGATACTTCCCAAGAATAAGTATCAAAGCTAAAGATGAAGTTAAATAAAATATTCTCTGATATTGCTAGACAAACAGAATTATGGAAAGAAATGGGAATAAAAAAGGACATGCATAAAATTGAGTTAATCCACTTGATAAACATTTTTCAAAATGAAGTTAGAAATTCCACAAGGTATAATAACAGAAAATTGAATTAAATTGAACAAATATGGCACACCTTAAAAAGAATGTTTACACCTCTAAAAAAAGTGAAGGTGTTAGAAAGCCCAACCCTCAAGTATTTGACAGGGAACTTCAGATATAAACAATGAACTTTCCACCTGCTGACATAGCTTGGAACTATTAATGGGTGAAAAGAGTTTGAAATAAGTACCAAAACTTAAAGAATGGCTTCACTTCAGTGGTGAAGGAGAATACAGCCATATGGAATTAATCAGAGGTATTGAAATTATCAAAGAGGATTTTTAAATACCAGAAAGATTTGAAACAGAAATATTTAACACCTTTTTTACCAATTCAGCTCATAGATGGTAAATCCAGCTAAGAAAAGCACATGGACACTAAAGCTGGACTTTGTGGAAAACACAAATTGTAAACAAATGGGCCAATGATACTTGTAGGTTAGAAGTGAAATGGCCTTAGAATATGAAAAACTTAATTCTGACAGAGATAAGGAGTTACTATAAATTTTCCAACAAAAAAACAGACTAACAAAATTGTATCCTGACATGTCAGAATTTATGATAAATAAAAGAATTCTGAGACAATGTGGAGGAGATTTGGAGCATTATTTAAAAATAAGGAATACTGAACAATCTGTATAAGAAGATATTATCACTATAATAAATAAACTAACCACTAGAAAAAGAATTGGTTCTAGTAGGATGGATCTTAAAAGGAGGTTTGATATATCTTGGGAATATTATCTGGAAAAAAGCCCAAGAAAACCTCTAGTAATATGAAAAATAAATCTGAAGAGACAATTGGAAAGTGCCACATTTTTGAAGGTACCACACATTTAGCCAATAAGTGTTCAAAAAGGGGGAAAATAAATAAAAGTAATATTTAGAAAAGACCTGATGAACAAAAAGGTTATGTGACTGAAGAAAATTCAGGTGATAAATCATCAATATTTTCTGAATCTTCAATAGATATAAAAAATGTAAATGTCAAATTTGAAATCAGGTAATATTAGTCCCACTTACCACAGCTGAGTAACAGTAAGCTTTATTAATAAAAAGCTCAAGATTCACAACTTATGGAAACTAAGCCAAATAGAGAATAAGGCTATACAGCTGGAAATTCCTGTATGAAAGAAGTGATTATTTATAGAAGCCCATCAAGCTGTTACTTTACACCAGAGCCTTCTTCTCTTGTGCTGGAAAATACTTTCTCAATAATTGTGTACCAAATGTCAAAGATCAATTATTATCAATTGATGGGATAAAATTCAACATCTCAAGAAATGCAATGAGGCCCCTGTCATGTTCCCATGTATAAGTGGCAATTGAGGAATAACTGTTGAATTATTTGTAATGGGGAACTGCTTGAGTACCACTTTTTTATTAGCAAATTATTATTTAATAATGTATGAAATAGAACTACATAGCAACAAAGACAGGTACCTTACTATTGGTTACTATAAGCATCAGAAATTTGCCTCCTTACTTTTTAAAAGACAAAACACCATAAATCAAGTATCACCAGTCAATTTCAATTTAGGGAATTTTAATTTGGAACAGATGAATGAAGCTGAAGTCAAGATTCCGCTTACTGAAGTACAAAGAAAAGAACTCATTCCTCATTTGTATAGCCATAAAGAATCCTTTTCCTCATATAAAGAACCATTTGAGAAAATAATTGATGATTCATCTTTAGGACATCATTTCTTTTGAAAGACTTGGGAAGACAATATAGCTAGATTATATGGATTTTTGGATAAAATTCAATTAGAAAGCATGAATATCTGTTTTAAGATATTTCATTTTATATTCAAATAACTCGAAGAGCTAGGACATTTAGCATCTGGTCTATCCCTTGAAATAGAAAAGAATTAATTTGAAGAAGCTTTATTATAGCCTATTTCTCAGAACAAAAAGGAAATGCAATTACTTTCAATATTTGTTGTCTATCACACACAGAATATGAAAGATTTTAAATAAATCAGAAGACCTTTTTACTAGATGTGGAACAAGTAGAAAGTATTTGAAATGAATGTTGATAGAGTAAAAACATTTGAATACTCAATACAAGCCCTAACTATTGCTCCACTCCTACTAATGCAAGATTTTAAGCTATCCTTCAAGATTTATATTGATGAATAAGGAGATGAACTATGAGCTGCACTGTATCAAGTCCCAATAGTTAATGAAAAACCTGTGAAAGGGCCCATATGTTTCATATCTAGGAAAATAAAACCAAATGAAGCCAGATATGGGAAAGTAAGATGAAATTTTTATGTCTTTTTTGTACTTGTAAAAACTTAATTATTTACTTGAAGGATTTGTTTGTGAATCAATAACAGATTTTACCTCTGTAAAATCACTTCTAAACATGCACAGATGGAAAATAGCTATAAACGATATAATGGCAATGTGACAATTGTAAAAAGGGATGGAAATATTAATAAGAATGCATCTGGGATCATCAGATAGCCATTACAAAATGGTATTTGGAATAGTCCCTATGTGCCAGAAGACGCTTCTCCACAAATCCCAATAGAAGGAATTAGTGTTACAGACCTAAACACTACCAGTTATACTCAAAGAAAGAATTGCAGCAGCTTATACCAATTACTTGATAAAGATTATAAAGATAACTCCTTGGTACTTTCCTTGGATGAAATTTCCAAAAAGGAATATGAGTAAGAAATATTTCACTTATTTGATGACATAATCTACCATAGAATAAAGAACACCTGTGTTATTACAGCCACTGTGAGGAAAAAAGCAGGAACTGCTGGAAGATAGGTTCGGTTGAAACCAGATCCATTTAAGATCTAAATTTCCTAGAACCTTTTCCCCAATTTTAAAATGTCTTCTTTGTATTCCAGGTCCCAGCTTTGGTGATTTGGAGCTATAATTAACCAAATTAGAGTCCACTAGAAGTTTTAACATGAAAGTGGTTTCCTACATTAACATTAAGAAAGATTTACTCTTGAATCTTCTGAAAAACTCTGAGCTTATCTTAAATATATTGAATTGTAATAATGTGAGCCTGGAGGTATATTCTACATACCCAAATAGGCCACAATTATCTCAAAAATAAATTCTGAACTATGCATAACCCATAAGTCATGCATATATTGAAAATTCATCTTTTTTGATTTCAGAAAAGATGAATAACTTCTTATTGAGTAATTAAATCCATTAATTTAAGGCCATATTTGGATTCTACACAAAAATTCACCTAGGGTAGCTCCATAGAGTGAATAAGCTCAAATCAACTCTTTGAGGTGGTAATATGGAAAATACTTCAATACCACATAAAAGATCCGTGAAAACATTTGTTTTTCTCAATTTCATGCCAAAATATTGGGAGTGTGAGGAAACCCATGTTACATATACACTAAGAATAGTGTTATGCATGTTTGTGGCATTTAATAGTCTGGTATTTGTACATGCACCTTTGGTACACCCATAGTGGATATTTCACTTTAAGCCTGAATTTCTATTTTGATGTAGGAAATAGTCAAGTGGGACAAAAGACATCAAAGAGAGCCAGGGTACCCAACTTCTGAGGCCTCTGAGGCATGGACATCTCCAAAGGTTGGATCCATGGATGATCTTTACCCAATTAGTAAACTAAAACCTTTTGGGAACTTGGTTACCAAGTCAAAACTTCATTATATAATAAGAAAATAGCAAATAAGTGTCACAGGGGCTCTTATGGAAGCAAGAGTGGCCTGGAACTCAGGAATCAAGAGCTCACTTGGAGGGCTCCAAAGGATATAATAAATAATAATGATTAAATTTCTTTAAAGAAGGATAAGGGAAAAGACAAGTATTCCAAAGATAAAAGAAAAAGGTAAGAAGCCAACCAAGTGAATCCTCAATTTACTGTTTCAACCTGCCAGAAAAGGAAATGGAATTAGCAAAGGATATGACCACCAATATCCACTGAAAGGCAAGGAAGAAAAAGAGAAAAGGTGCTGAATGACTGACTTAAGATTATCAGCATTAACTTCAAAAAAGTAAAACAAAATAAAGATAAAAATAAATCCAGTGTATTAATTAACTGGGGAAAAGGTCCCAGGTGCTGAAAGGTGGCCAGTATATGTGAAAAGCTGAAAGACTGATCCTAAAAGGTGAGTCACCAGCTGTATTGTCTGAATTGGGTCAATACAGATCTGGCCATCTTGAAATTTGAACCGTGTGACTGAATTCCCACAATGGAATATGAATTGGCCCAATTGGGCCAAGTACATACAAGTTGATTGATTGCCGCCTGTATGGATCAATTGAGTTGTCCAAGGAGTATTAAAATACTTGATGCCTTGAAAACTGATTGAAATAATGTATAAACTCTGAGAATAGCCCTTGGAATAATCCTGAATGAATTTCCAACCCAACTCCTGCAGGGCCAGGTGATTGGGATCCTTGAGTGGTCTTCTGGTTGCCTCCATAGACTGCCAGAATGATGAGTTAACCAGTCCTCCTTTGAAATGGCAGTTGTATTTTGTGACCTTGATTTGGAAAGATGGGATTTGGTCCTGAAAGCGTCATCATTGAATTTCTGAGCAAAAATGGTGCATAATGGTATATAATACCATATATGCACCACTCCTGCAACCTTGAGTAAGGGTTGCATGTAGGAATGGAAGAATTCCCCTTGAGGTGAGGGAAAGGATTGAGCTGAGCTGATCTGGGGGCCTCTGGTGGCTACCAGGGGCCATGGGCTGAAAAGTGGTCCATGGTGGTCCTGGGAAAAATTGGGTCCTATGGTGGTTTATGGCCATTTTGGTGCCATGGTGATTTGTGGCCAAATTTGGCTCAGGTGGGTCCAATTGTGTTTGGGACCCACCTGGCCTTGGTGGCTAGTGGGCTTCCCCCTTTAGCCTCATTGGATTAGGCCAAAATGGACCTGATTGGCCCACGGACTGCAGACTGTGGACCATGATTATGGTCCACAGGCCTTAGAGGCCATAAGGGGCCTAAATGGCCCAAAAAGGCCATTTAGGCCAGGACCCCCCTAAGGGAAAGGGTTGGCCCAAACCTAATGATGAGGGCTAGGGGACCCAGAACCCCCTAGGAGACAGAGAGACCCCCCAGGTCCAAAACCAAAGATAGAGGCCTGGGGGTTGAGGATATGGGAATTGGCCAGGGAGGCCAATGATGGCAGGATATGGCCTGAGGCCATAATTGGCCAGGGAAGAGCAATATAGACAAAAGGCCATAGAGAATTAGAGGGGGAAAAATTGGCCATAAGGATATGGTGTGGCCAATTGGCCCCAACTTGGTCTCAGGTTGGAATTGCCAAAACACCAATAGAGGAGGGTCATTCTTTGTGGTTGTGACAATAAGCTGCTATTTTGACAAGCCAAGGAGGTAAAGAGCAGCTTAGACTCCTTTAACCATGTTAATTATTAATGACATTGCATGGATAAGCCATAAAAGAGTAATTAAAACCCTTTTTGGACTAGTATCTATTGATTTACCTCATTGCAACCAGCCATATGGTGCTGTTTGCAATTCTATGTAGAAATGAGGTAAAACTTCAAAAATTCATTAAAAATACAATTTTTCATGAATCTTTCTGAAACTCTCAGGAACAATTAAGAACTGCAGAATTCACTTAAAAACCAAAGAAAATTATACTTTTATGAGTAAAGTTCAAAGCTTTACTTACAGTTCATTTTTGATGATTCCATGTGAAATACTGAATCTTTAAAAATTCACAGAAAATACACTCTGTGAAGAAATTTCCAATATAATTGATAACTTTGATAAATCAATGATTATTTTGGAATAGAAGGAGATTTACAGTTGTTACTCCTTTTATTTATAACCATAAATGGGTTGGTAGTCACATTAAAGCATCAATTAAGTAATTATGATAATCTTATGTGACAACAGCTGATGCAATCAATAATCCAAAAAGGTTTATTGTTTTCTCACTCACTGTTTTTTCAGTTTGCTCTATGGCATGCTTCTGTGAGCTGTCTTAGACTTAAAAGAGGCCTCCTCTTGTTGCTTTTTCCAAATAATCACATTATTCAATTATACCTTTATTACCAACAAGTAAGTATTAGTTGAATCTTTTCTTAAGTGTTTTAAATCTTTCAGGATCAATCAAAAAGACTTGAAATACTATAAATCAACTATATATTGTTGTGATACTGCTATATATATATTTTTGATCTTTTAAATCCACAATTATCCATCCAATCTCTCTGCTTTTATCTTTAATAAATTCTTTGGAGTATTAGTGAGTAATTCATCTTAATTTCTAAAGTTTTTCTCTAGTAATTGTTTTCTTCAGGAATTATATTTATAATTATTCTTATATAAGATAATTATATATCAAAATAATTTTATTATTTTAATCCAAAATTTTATTATTAAATACATCTTGTAATTGATTCTAGTAGACAATTACTGCTTACTGTTACAATCACTAGTAGTGTATAACAAGTAAAAGGAATAATTAATTAGTTAATTATTTAATTGTGTCTATAATAATTTCTTTTATTATTCTATTTTGCAAGACAGTCATAGTACTGTTATTGATTAACAGTAATATTATCAACAGTTTCATAAACACATCTTACATTTGGGGGCCTGGCCATGTTTTTTGAACCTTGTACCCTTAACTGATATATCTTTAAACTTTAAGACATATCAATTGAATAATTCTTTATTTCAATTTGAAGTTCAAATTATTTTTATTTTTTAAATTGTTTTAGAATCTTTTTAATTGAGGAATTTGGTTTAATTTTATACTGTTTTTACACATGGATTTTTCACATCAAAAAACTTATAGAATTATTCTTTGAGTTACTCTGAATTAATTTTGATTCAAAATCTTGAATTTTATTTTTTTCTTTAAAGAGAATAATTTTTTTCATATCAAAAAATAAAAACTTATAAAAAACCTCAAAAAATATTTTAAAAGTATAAAAAATAATTTTTCTTTTATTAATTTTTCTCTAGTATATTTAATCAAATACTGTGCAGCTGGTAACAGACTCAGTAAAAGATACATTACCAGTCCAGAATCTTCAGAAGCAGAATCTGAAGACAGTATTGAAGTGCAAATTACCAAAAGAGGCACTTTACTTAAGACAGAACAAGCCAAAAACCCACCAAAAGGTGTGTATTTTCTGTTTTCAATTCTTATTTTCTCTTCAATTCAGCTGAAAATGGTGCATATCAGGAATAGAAGCAGATATTCAGTTCAACCAGATGGACCTGGAAAAGGAAGAGGTAATACCAGAACAAGGACTGCCAATTCTTCCTCAAGAAAGACACATCTGGAGGATGCCAGAGCTGCACCCATTCCCCAACGTCTGTACCAACAAACTTTGATGTGAACTCTGAGCCTGAACTAATTGAAGGTAATTTTTTAAGGGCTGAACCACTTTCAAGTGGCAGCCATGGAAATATATCAATCCCAATACAAAAATTGGTTCAGAGCAGCAAAAGGAGAGGAGTGGAAAATATGCTCAAGCATGTATTGCAAAGACAAGATCAAAAAGATAAAGAATTGGTTGAAGAACCAAGTGTAGGCCAGAAGAAGGAATTGGAAAAAACCCCAGCTTTGGAAGAAGGCGCAGTGGCATCTACCAGCTCCAGAAGCATCCAAAGAAAAGCACAAAGGACCTCAGAAGAAGAAGAAAGGTCTCAAGAGCCATCAGGGAAAGGGCAAAGCAAATTGCCACAGACCTTACCCACAAGGGTACAGGATCCCCAAATTGGAGCCTTCCACCATGAAAAGTGTCTTCAATATGGCCAGGACTCTCATGGAATTCACAGCCAAAGAACAGGAAAGGATGAACCAAACTTTTCCACGCAAATAATATATGAAATACAATTTGTGAAATCTAGTATTGATGTAGAACTTGGAAAATTTGATGAAAAGTTAAATAAAATAACATCAGATATAAGTGAATTAAAAAGAAATGACAAGAATTGTACTGAGTGGTATAAGTTGACAAATGTCAGACTTGATTCAATTACCAATACATGTGACAGAATTGAAAGTAAATTTCATGCCTAAAATGATAAAATTAGAGATCTTTGCATTTTGAACATCAATGATAAAAGTAGAACTCTAAAATATAATGTTTTGGAAATAATTAATAATACCAATCAGTTTGCCACACATTTGGCAAAAAGTGACAGTGAAAGGCAGAAGTTGAAGAATGAGATCATTGCAAATGTGGAGCAAATTCATAAAAATTATGAACCACATATTCCAAGACATTCTACACCTTTGACTGATGAAAACCTTTCTGTAAAAGGAAGTTTAACCCCATTTTTAGGAGAAAATCCTATCTGTGCAAAAGATAGTCCCAAACTGGAAAAATGGCAAACATTCTCTGGTGAAGGAGAATAAAATCATATTGAGTTCAGAAGAGCAATTGATATGCTTCAAGAAGATTTTCACATACCTGATGAAATCATTGTGGGAAAGCTACACTCTTTGTTTACTAGGACTGCAAAGAAATGGTATTACAAGATTAGGATTCATCATGGAAAACATGATTAATCTTGGTGCATTGCAATTATAGGCAAGTCACTCTATAGAATCTGTGATCAACAGACAGTATTTGAGATGACACAGGAAAGAATGGAAGTTTATGAGAAGATAAGGAAAGCTTTTACAGAAGCACCTTTACTCCTCATTCCTGACTGGAATATACCTTTTAAATTGTACATTGATTCATGTGGAGATGGATTAGGGGCAGCCCTACATCAAGTCAAAATTATTGATGACAAACCTACAGAGGGACCAGTTTGTTATATCTAAAGACAAATCAAACCAAAAGAATCCAGATAAAGTTCTTATGTTTAGTATGGGCACTTGAGAAATTTCAATATTATCTTGATGGCAGTGTTTTTGAAGTGATAACTGACTTTAATTCCGTGAAATCAATTCTTAAAATGAAAACTCCCAATAGACATATGTTGATATGGCAAATAGCCATTCAAGAATATAGAGGGAAAATGACTATAGTTCATAAAGCAGGAAACATTCACAAGAATTTTGATGGACTTAGCAGGTGGGCACAAGCCAACAATCCTGATAGCCCAGCTTATGTACCTTTGGAAGAAGAACCACAGATTCCAATTGAAGGAATTAACATAACTGAAATTGGGACTGAATTCTTTGAAGTCAGAGAATCTTATAAGCAAGACAAGAATTGCCATATCCTGACTTCCTTGTTAGATGAATACTGAAAAGATGCATCTTTAGTCAATGCACTTGATGAGGTTTGGAAGAATTCCTATTCTGAAGGGAGATTTCACTTGTTTAAGGGGATAATTTACCACAGAACCAGACATTCTTGTGTAATGACATTGTGTAGCAGATTGCTTATCAATACCATTCTTCATGAATGCCATGATAGCATCTACTCTAGACATCTTTCAGAAGACAGAACACTTGAAAAAGTGAAGAGCTGTACATGGTGGCCATCTTAGAGAAAAGAAACCATTGAATATTGCCATACCTGTTATAGATGCCAAAAAGAAAACAGGAGTACAGGCAAGAAATTTGGACTTATGATTGATATTCAAGAACCAAAATCCCCTTGAGAAGTTGTTCACATGGATTGGGTCACAGCACTTCCTCCAAGTGGTGACAAAGGTTATAATTATTGTTTAGTCATTGTAGACAGATATAGCAAAACTCCCATATTCTTACCATGTCATAAAGATGACACTGCTATGGATACAGCTCTTCTTCTATTGAGTAGAGTTATTTCTCATACAGGGTTATCTAATAATATTATAAGTGACAGATATCCCAACTTCACATATGCACTTTGGACCAATCTTCACAGATTTTTTGGGACTAAGCTATTATTATCAACAGCAACTCACCCTCAAACAGATGGACTAGCAGAAAGAATGATTCAAACTTTAAAAGACATTATCAGGAGATTCTGTGCTTTTGGGTTAGAATTCAAAGACTCAGATTTCTTTACCCATGACTGGTGCACTCTAATACCTGCATTGGAACTGGCATATAAGACATCAGTCCTTTCTTTTACAGGCCAAATTCCTGCTATGTTAGAAAAAGGATGGAATCCAAGACTCCCAGAAGACACACTGAGGAAAGACTTGTTGAAATTTATCCTACAGCTTCTAGATTCAAGATAATTCTTGATAAAGTCAAACATCATGCAAAGAAGAGTATTAATGATGCTTTTGACTATGCAAAACAGAAGTGGTACAAAAGTCACAAAGTACCAGACTTCAAAGTAGGGGACTTAGTTCTAGTTTCAGACTTGATATTTAATAATATCAAAGGCACAAAGAAACTTGAAGATTCTTATGTAGGACCTTTTGTTATTGTTGCCTTACATGGAACCAATGCAATTCAAGTGGAATTTAATGGTGAATTGAGATATAAACACCCCACTTTTACAGTCAGCTTGATAAAATCTTATCAACCAGCTGAGAAAGAATTGTTTCCTTTAAGTAGCCCAACTCCTTTAACTGTACCACCAGTGGAACAGAATGAAGAAAAAAAGATAAAGAAAGTCATTAAAGAAAGGAGACTTAGAGGTAAAAATCAAAGAGAATATCTTGTCAGATATAGAAATCCAGTACATGAAGATGAATGGCTGGAAGAATCAGAAATAATTGACTCAAATAAACTCTTAAGAATATTTAGACATGAAAGAAGGCCACAAGCCTGAATGTGTCTATAAATATTCTGTGAATTACTTTATCTGAGTGATTTAAAGAGGTTGGACAGTGGAGATTAACCCCCTTTGGGGCCTTTTTCTTCTTGATACCATTAATAAAATTGCGGCACAATTTTATTTTTTGGTGGGAGGGAATGTGAGCCTTGAGAAATATTTTACATACCCAAATTGGGCACAATTATCTTAAAAATTAATTTCAAACTATGAATAACCCATAAGTCATGCATATATTCAAAATTCGTCTTTTTTTATTTCAGAAAAGATGAATAACTTTTTATTGAGTAAGTAAGTCCATGAATTTAAGGCCAGATTTGGATTCTACACAAATTTCACCTAGGGTAGCTCCATAGAGTGAACAAGCTCAAATCAACTCTTAGAGGTGGTAATATGGAAGATAATTTAATACAAAATCATCAATACCACATAAAAGAATTGTGAAAATATTTGTTTTTCTCAATTTCATGCCAAAATAACGGGAATGTGAGAAATCCCATGTTACATATACACTAAGAATAGTTTTATGCATATTTGTGGAACTTAATATTTTGGTATTCTTACATTCATTTTTGGTACACCCATAGGGGATATCCACTTGAAGCTTGAATTTCTATTTTGACATGAAAAATAGTCAAGGCGGACAAAAGACGTCAAAGAGAGCCAGGGTACCCAACTTCTGAGGCCTCTGAGGCGTGGAAAGCTCCAAAGCTTGGATTAATGGCTGATCTTGGCCCAATCAGTAAAGTAAAACCTTTTGGGAACTTGGTTACCAAGCCAAAACCTCATTATATCATAAGAAAATAGCAAATAAGCTGCTATTTTGACTTTCCAAGGAGGTAAAGAGCAACTTGGACTCCTTCAACCATGTCAATTCTTAATAAATCTCCATGAATAAGCCCCAAAAGAGTAATTAGAACCCTTTTTGGACTAGTATCCATTGATTTACCTCATAGCAACCAGCCATATAGTGCTATTTGCAATTCTATATAGAAATGAGGTAAAAACTTCAAAAAATCATTAAAAGAACAATTCTTGATGATTCTTTCTGAACCTTTGAGGACCAATGAAGAACTGTATAATTAATATAAAAACCAAAAAAGCATTTTCCTTTTATAAGTCAAATTAAAGGTTTTACTTACACTCCATTTTTGATGATTCCATGTGAAATACTTTTTTTTTAATAATTCACAGAAAATACACTCTGAGATGAAGTTTCCAATAACATTGATATCTTTGAGAAATCAATGATCATTTTGGTATAAAAGAAGATTTACGTTTTTTACTGCTTTCATTCTTAACCATAAATGGGTTGGTAGTGTGAGCCTTAGAGGTATTTTTATATACCCAAAAGACGACAAATGATAAATTAAAATACAAATATAAATAAAACAAATTTACTTATATTGTAAAAATAAAAATTGAAACATAAATACAAATTTATATTTAAAAATTAAAAGTTAATTATAATTCAAAAATAAAATTACAATAAAATTTAAAATTATGAAAATTCATTTTTACTTGTAAAAATTAAGTAAAAATGAATTTCAATAAAATTTATAAAATCAAAATATTTTTGGTAAAAATTTATATAAGATGGATAATAGCTTTTTATCCAATAAATGAACATATAAAAATTCTTTCACCATTTGATTCCTCATAAAAATTAGGTGGGGTCACCTCTGAGTGAAATTTTTGTAATTCAACTCTAAATAAGCTTAAATTAAGTTTTTAGTATTTTCAATACAAAAATTGAAAATCCTCAAAACTTTAATTTAATTCACACCACATGTGGTGTCAACCATCAATTTTTGTGTTAAAATTGAGGTGTTGTGTTTAGCTTATAAGCTATGAGTAATTGAAGTATTTTCAATTGAATTCAATCAAAATGTCAAAATGTGCGCGTGTATTACATAAGTGATCTTTGATTTAAATATGAGGTATCAATTATTACAGTATTGTACTGTACAATTCAATTGAATTACATATGTGAATTATATGTATGATACATGATGAGGAATTAAAGGAAAAAATGAATTGTAAAGAGTAAAATTGGGGGGGAAAGGAACTCTAGCTCTAAGGGGGAGCCAGACCCCCAAAATCCTTGATGACTGGCATGGGATGTTGTAACCAATGCAAAATTTCATTACTTTTGGCCTGGCATTGAGTCACAGAGTCTGTGACTCAATTGATGATGAGGTTTTGATACCAACCAGGGTGGTTTTAACTGCTGCCAAGAGGGTAAAACTACCCTTAAGTTAAAACAATGTTAGTAAAAATAGTTTGGACTGGTTTCTACGCCTCTTACACACATTCTGACGTGTTTTGAAGGCTCTAGACCAGGTATTGCTATAGTAATGGCTGATTTAAAGGTCTAAAATGGCTAAAAATGGCTTAAAACAGCCCTTTTTTGGTCTAAACCAGGGTTCAATAATGCTATAATTGGCTTTTCTGTTGTCAGAATGTTTTTCAAGACTGACAAGAGTAAATTTTACTTTTGGAGTAAGAAAATTGATGTCTATAAAAGAATGTCTTCTTTGCCCCACTTTTCTCTTCATGTTATAATCTTTTCCTTTTATAATTAGTTTAAACACTGTTAACCCAATCAATAAAACATTCCAACCACCTTTTTATATCATTTTAAACCTTTTAATCATGTGAAAAAATCATTATAATCATTGTTTGTAACTCTTATAATCATTTTTACCCCTGAACCACCCCAAAAGGGAATTAAAGCATTGTTCATCACTGTTAACTTTGTCACTTTGTTTCCAAATTCACTCTGGTCACTTTTGGGCATTTTTTCTCTTTAATATTCTTTTTAAAGACTTTTTCTTGAATTAATTGCTTGCAGTTCTTTGCTCAATCAATTCCAATTGAAATTTTTCTTCAAGAAATTTCTTTTGTAGCCTTAAATATCTCTTGTAGAGTATTTTTGGATAAATTATTATTATTGGTAAAACAATAAATCTTTATAATATTATTGTTTTATACTAATAAAGCTATAAACAATAAAATTGGCGTGTTTTCTCTTAAAAATAATATTTCTTATAATTTTTAATTGATTTTTACCCTATACAAATTTTGAGGACAGGAAAAGTACTTGATTTTTAATCAAAGTTTCATATCCACACCTTACAGAAAGTCACATAAAAGCATCAAAGAAGTAATTATGATAATCCTACATGAAAACAGATGATGCAATCAATAACATAAAATGTTTTATTGTTATCTTACTCACTGTTTTTTCAGTTTGCTCCATGACACACCTTTGTGAGCTGCCTTAGACTTAAATGAGGCCTCCTCTTGCTGTTTTCCCAGATTATCACATTATTAAGTTATACCTTTATTACCAACAAGTAATTATTAGTTGAATCTTTTCTTAAGTTTTTTAATATTTCAGAATCAATAAGAAAGACATGAAATCATAGAAATCAACTATATAGTGTTGTAATACTGTTATATATCCATTTTTGATCTTTTAATTACACAATTATTGGTCAAATCTCTCTGCTTTTAAATTTAATGAGCTCTTTGGAGTATTAGTGAGTGATTCATGATAATTCTTGAGGTTTTTCTCTAGTAATTGTTTTCTTCAAGAATTATACTTATAATTATTCTTATATAAGATAATCATATATTAAAATAATCTTATTTTGTCAATAAAGAAGTTTTATTATGAAATACTTTTTGGAGTTGATTCTAGTAGACAATTATTTCTTACTGTTATACTCACTATTAGTGTATAGCAAGTGAAAGAAACAGTTAATTAATTAATTATTTAATTGTGGTTATAATAATTCTTTATTATTATATTTCATAAGAACAGTCATAGTACTGTTGATTAATAGTAATATTATCAACATTTTCATAGACACATCTTACAAAAAGATTCGTGGAAAAGCTGCAACTCATCAAGTTTCCTCAGTATTTTCAACAAGAATGGGGAGATTCTTGAGAAACATTGAGCATAATCCCATATTTTTTTGATTTTGCTCTAAGGAAAAATTTAATTCTAAAAAAATGGGTTTTCTTTTTCAATGAATTATCTTTATGTTTGAAATATGAGTGTATTTGAGTTCAAATTCTTCCTATTTCAGACTCAAAACTTTCAAAATACTGACTGGTGGGATCCAATAAATAACAAATATTGAAAAGGGGTATGCAAGTTGTATAAAAAAAAATTCAACCTGATTTTAATCTTAATCAAACTAAAAAACAGTGGGTTTTTTTGCAAGGAGGAGGAAGATGTGAAAATTATAGCAATTTGTACTTCTTAAATTTTTCTTCCTTTTCCACTCCTTTTTTTTGAAAATTAAATTACCAATTCAAATTAATGGGTGGGACAGGAAACACTTTGTAAATGATTATATCAAAGGATGAAAATGAGAGCATATGTCCAAATAATGGATTGGAATAGATGTAATATCATTTGGAGGACAGACATATAAAAAAAATTAATTAAATTTGGACATAGACAAGCTGAGCTTGATACTTATTTGTAATTTTATCTCCCATATCAGGTATGGACATCCATTTGCTCCTTGGATCCTAGCCAACATATTTTTACCACTCAATTTTGTCTAAAGAGTATCTTACCAAGGTCAAAAATGTATTAATTAACTAATTAATTCAGTTCCTAATTGTTTTGAATTCCTTCAACAAAGTCACTCCTGACATTATGCTAGTTCTCTCATGTATTGTTATTATGATTACTTACTGTTCTATAGCCAGTGTGCTCACTACCCTTAACATTGATTGGATTGAAATTACATTCAAGAATGAATTTCAGAAAGTATTCTGAGACAGATAATTATGGAATATTTCCCAAAAAAAACAAATGCAAATTGAAATAACCAATAATTATTTCATTAAAAAGAAGGAAAAACCCACCAAATTATTTGAGAACTGATCACTTCTGTGCTCATTTCTTTGTAAATTCTAACACTTTGAATCAATAAGATAATAGATCTTTGAAGTTTTGGAAAGCCTTTTGGAATTCCTTTCTAAGGTTCTGCTGCTCTTGGCCAACCTTCTTGAACTTGGGATTACTCCTGAAGTTCCATATTAATTCAAATCAGGTTCTGAGAGAATGAACTGTAATGAGCTTCTAAGCTTTGATACATAGTCCTAAAAATATTAAAAACCTTAATCTTAATCCAATTTGATCATTTGAGGGGAGCACTTTACTGTGATCTTGAATTTTTTTCTGAGGTTTCAGAAGGGGTATTTCCTCTTCTTGGCTTGGATTTGAATTGGTTCCAAACTTGTGGAATTTCTTATTTTTCATTTCTTAAACCTTGGGGTCTTTCAAGGGTATTTTGCATGCATGAGGGTCTTAATAATAGTCCTGGAGATTTTATCAAATGGGAACATTTATAGCTATAAGCTCATATATTTGTGAAATAAATTGGGGTGAATTTTGAGATAGTCCCTTGAAAGAAGTCTTTCTCAATATCTCCTAATATTTCCTTTAAATAATTGTTTATCTTTGCCTTAAAAGATTTCATAATACTCTTGATACTTATTCTGGGAAGAATATTACAAACAACAGAAGTGAATTTTACAAAAAGAGGTATTAAATTGATAATTGAAAAGCCTTACAGGTAAATTCCAATTCCACTGTGAATGGAATTCTGAAGACTGAAGCCTTTGATATTTTTAAAGTTACTTTTGTTTCTTATTCTTTCAATGTATTCCTTTATATTATTGTAGTTTTTAGTGAATATTGCATTGGAGGGAACTTTTGATCTAAATTTTTGAAAGACCAGCTTAAGGGAATACTGAGATGACTTTCCAACAGAGAGAAGATATTTGAGGAAGGGAATTCTTGACTTTTTCTATTACTTCTCTGAATATTCTCATAATGATCTCAATTTATTTTTTTAAAGAAGATTTGAAGGGCCCGAGAAGCCTCAATTATAGTACCAAGGGACCTCTCAAGCCAAATCTTAAATATTTAATTCATAAATTCAGCTCTTGTGGTAAAAGCAAACCCCAGGCAAAAATTATAGTTTTTCCAGGATGAAATAAGACACTCCTTCATAGTAATCCAGGGGGTTCCCAAATATCTCACTAGTGTTATATTCTCAATTTCATTTTGAATTTTCTTCCATCTTTCTTCTGAATTTTATTTATTTAGAAACTACATGACCTGAGAAGTAAGTCTCAAGATTATTGATTCCAAAATTAATTGAAATTAAAA
The DNA here is from genome assembly GCA_023105745.1 of Austropuccinia psidii. Lineage (NCBI taxonomy): Eukaryota > Fungi > Basidiomycota > Pucciniomycetes > Pucciniales > Sphaerophragmiaceae > Austropuccinia > Austropuccinia psidii. Next base: position 41,012,321 of record JALGQZ010000011.1, read on the forward strand.
TTAAAATTAAAATTGAGTTATTTTTTTAGAGGGCTCATAATATCTACAAGATCAGTACAATTGCCAATTATCTACATGAAATGGACTGCTCCATATTTTTTGATTTTCAAAAAAAACAGCAGCATCTTTTTGTCTGGGAAGACATTCTGAAGAGAATTTTTTGAGGTAAAATATCTTTCAATACAATTAGCTGGAGGAGGAAAGTTATTTGTTGCTTTGAGAGCTCTTTGAGTATTTATATCCACCCCACAAGTAAAGGATTATTTGGTTTTAGCTTTGATCAAGTACAATTCCACAATAAATTTCTTCTTTCTGGGGATAAATCATAAAATTTAGAAAAGTGGAATTGGGAACATTTTTTCATCATAGGAACAATTCACAAGAAAAAAATTAGGAAATCCTACAAGGAGTCCTATATTAATGAGGTGAGTAAGAATAAATTTGATTATTTTTTCTTCTGGATAATTCTTAGAGAATAAATGTTCCTCTTTCTTGAGGTTTTTAATAAGAGCATCAATTGGCCTTATTCCCTAAAATTTTTAATAATGTTCTTCTTTACTTGTTTTTGAATGTCTTGGAGGATAACAGGCATGTTAATCTCCCTCTTTATGAGCTCTTGGGCATTAATTTTCCTTGAAATTAAAAGGTATTCAGGAATCTAAAAACTCTGGGACATCTCTTTCACGTTTAAATTTCTGAAACCAAGATTATCAATGATATATTTAATGTATTCATGACTATGGGAAGGATATATTGCTTTTAGAGTGCAATTATTATTCTTTTCATCTTTTTTGGCATTTAATATAAAACAAAGGTCTATTTTCCTTCAACTACTGTCTTGGCTGAGTGTTTGTGGGAATTAGGGGTACCAGACCTATCACAGCCTATTTCAATTCCATTTTGAGTCATATTGGATTCCAAGGCTTACACAGATTATGCCTCTTCTCTTGAAGAATTATGAATATGACTCCAAATTAGCTGTGAGCCTTGAGGTGGGCTTTACATAGCCAAATAATCCATAAATACCTCTAAGATAAATTTTAAAATATTCAAAAACCATAAGGAATGTGCATACTCAAAACTTATAATTCTTAATAAAGAAACATCTGAATACCTTGTTTTGGTTAGGAAATCCATGTAATTAAGGTGAGATTTGGATTCTACAAAATAATTCACTTAGGGCAGTTTCAGAAGGTTCCTAAACACAAGTTAACTCTTTGAGGTGGTAATATGGAAAATACTTCAACAACTCATCATTAACACTACATAAAGTACTTGCATGAGTTTTTTTGTTAAATTTTTACACCAAAAAAATGGGATTCTGACAATTTCAATATTACATATTCACTTAGATTAGTTTAATGAACTTTTATGTCACTAAAAATTACATTATTGCTATACTCATTAGTCTTTAAGCCTTAATTACTACTTTCTTATATAAAAATAGCTAAGTGGGACAAACTAAATTAAAGAGATCCAGGGTAACCCTGATTCTGAGGCATAGACCATCCTAGAGGCTGAATAGATTCCTGATTGACACTTAATAATACAATTGATATCCTTTGGGAAACTTCTTCCTAAGTCCAAGTCCCATTGATAATGAGAGAATAGAAAATAGTATCTATTTTGACATGACTGAGAAGTAATGAAAAACTCTGACTCCTGTAACCATGCCCATTCTTAATTATTTCCCATTTCTAATTGTAAAGAAATTAATCAATATTCTTTTTGAAATGTTATCCATGAAATTACTTCAATACAAACAGCTTACACAATACTCTTGAGTTGTATCACATAGATAATCACTATGATCAAAATGGCTACAACTGACAGAAGAGTTGCATTCGGAAATTGACATAGGATATAAGCTTGATATAGATTGGAACATAGGATGGAAATTAAATTTAAAAATAGAATTGCTGGGAGAAACTCAAGCCACATATGCAAGCCATTGATTTTAAATTCAACTTTTCAATATCAGTGTTAGGAAAACATTTTTGAAGCTCAAGAGCTCAAATCTACATGATAAACAAAGTTTTATATTAGTCAAAAGCTTCTTTAATATGTATTCAATCTCAAATAAATCAAAAAAGAAAAACTCAAGATTTTGATTTCTGTTTTGTAGCTCTTCATGCACATACAAATACTTGATAATATATTATTTCTCTTTCAAATATGTTGAAAAATTAAATGAAAAAGTTAATGCTCTTATCCCTTTGTTTTGAAGAAAGCTTAGCTAGGTAGATGGTATTTTCCTTTAATCAATCTATTAAATATCAATCAAGATTTTATGAATCAGATACCCTTACTTAATATATTGTATCCAAAAAACGTTATTTTCAAAACAGAAATCATATCAATCACATTTTTTTCTCTAATAAGAGAAACAGGATTCAACAATACAGACCAAATTACTTCAATTTAAATTAAAAAATGTTAATTGAATATCAAAGAAAAAAACAAAAGTGAATTTCTCTTCAATATATATCAGCCTTATTTAATACCATCAAACTCTCAAGAGGAGCATTGGTAACTTACAGAAGTTAGTCGTGATAAGGGAAAAAGAAATATATGGATTTCATTCCATCATCAAGTGCTTGATCCTTCAAGTAAATAGCAGTATTTTGGATAGAATCTTGAAGTTAAAACATGAAATTCCTGATTAATAGAATCTGAATTCATCATGAAAATCCATCATATATAGATTTTATTACATTCACACAAAGAGATTATTCCTTAATAACAAAATCTTTACATATCTCACTTCACCTATCCAGTCCAGTAAAAAAAATTAACTTAAAACCTTCGTGTCCCATGTTAGTAATTCTAAGGGAAGTTTTTCTTCCAAAAAATGCTTTGATACCCTAATTAATTAGCTAATCTCACATCACAAGCCTTCTGAAGTATATTCCTGTTGTATCAAAAATTTACATACAAATTTCTTGATATATTGCAGAATACTTCAAATAGATTATTTCCTTAGCTTGATACTATTTCTTGAAGCATATTTTCTTTCATTCATCTGCGAGCTATAGTTTTTACATTTTAGAAATCCTGTTCTTTTGTATTTTGAGGTTAATCATTCCAAAATATGTGTTCCAATTAATATATTGAATTTTTAGCTCTCTTTATCTTGAAAGAAACAGAAATTTATATTTCTTTATTCTTTTTCAGATTCAATCTTATAACAGAATTTATAATTAACAATAAATATCTCATAATGAGAAATAAAAGTAGCCTACAGGAATTTTAAGAAAAACAAAGACTTTCTGCACCAAAAATTCATTTTGAAAACATGGTTAAACCAATGGGAGTACCCATTGTGGCACCTTGGATCAAAATTCATATTAACTGGACCTTATAAAACGATACCTGCTTAAATATTACTGAACAAGAAAAATTCTCCACCAAATTCAATTCATAATTATTTGTAAAAAATGAAATCGGAGGAAATATTTCATTTTCTCAAGGTCTATTTCTTATATCTCCTCTATAAAGCAATAATGAATTATCCTGAAGCTGAAATATAAGATCGGCTAGTTATAAAAGATCAAACTAAATAAAACAAGGATAAGTTTCTATAGATATTTCTACTTATGAGTCTATCTCTGCATATTCATGATATCTTTCCCAGATAAAAAATACAAAAAGAAGATCTTCATACATTCTGTATTTATTCTAAAAAAAACTTATGAAAGTAGCAATTGCAAGCAGATTTTTCCATGGGATTCTATGGAGGCTTTCTGGAAACAGCTTTGAAGCAAGCTTGAAATGATACACATATCACTTCAAAACTATTTCTAGTTAGATTCCCCGAATCATTTAAATAGCTCACCAAACCTGTAGTTCTCCTTATAAAGCATAGATAGGATTATTTATTCATATTTCTATGGAAGCTATATTTTTATTTGTTAGTATATTCCTTTCCATTACTTCTGTACCATGTAATTTATTTTTCTTATGATATAATTAAGCTTTAACTTATTCAAAAGAGGAATTTGATTGCTGAGTGGATGAAATAAAACTATGTTTTTGGTATATATTTTTTTTGAAAATAATAGTAGTAGTGGTAAAACTTAAAACTCAGAAGAACATCTTTCAAGATCTATATTAACTTCATTTCACTAGGAAAAAATTAAATCACACCTTTTCTCTCATTTGAAGCTCTATCTTAAGATTAATTTTAATAATACCTTCAAATTATGGTTCACTTTTCTTTCTGATTTTAATAAAATATCATACTAAATTTCTCATTTTGAGGGATTAGTAAAAACTCAAATTTTTTCTCCGTCAGTGTTCCAATAAAATGTCCTTTCCTCCAATCAGTTTATGCGAATTTTTCTTGCAAAAAGTCCATGAAATATAAAGAGAAACTTCTTTAAAATTTGTTTTATTTTCAAATATTCAAAGAAAAGGATAGAAAAAATGAGTATAACAGTCCACAATTCATTCAAAAATAATTTGAGATAATATTTGTAACTTTTCTTGTTCATTTAATTCATTTTATCTCCATAGCCATCATTATTTTTCTTTCTTTTTAGTTTTTTTAAAATTTGTTTCTGAAATGAAGGATTGAAATTTGTATCTGAAATGTAGGATAGAAAATATCCCACAGTGGAATAATTGATTTTTAGTGATTTTATAATGTCATTATTATGAAATATTAGTGTAGTCTTTTGTTTATTTTTATTTCATTTTCATTTTTATCTTTATTTGTTTACAATTTTTTGTTTCAAATTTATATTTTTTTGAAAAAGTTACACTACAGTAAAAGGCTCTGTACAGCTTTGTATTGGGAAATAGTGGACTATTGTTAAATTTATTACATAATCGAGGTCTGTACAGAGTTCACAGTAAGAATATGTATAGGTTTTTGTACTGCACAGAGCCTTTAGCTGCAGTTCTTCAAGAAAAATTTATGAAAAACACAAAACTAAAGTCTTTAAGAATATAAAATTTGACAAAATAAAAAAAATTAGAACAAGAATACAAAATAATATTAAGATGATGATAATAATCCAGTAGGTAAACTAAGTGTTCGAAAACAGGGAATTTCAACTTTTTCCTACCATGGCTTTTAAAAAAAATAAAGAAATTAATGAGAAAAAAAAGGGAAAGTACTTTTATAATGATGTATTTTAAAAATAGAATTTTCACCAAAATTTAGATGTTTTTTGAAATTTCAAAAACAAATAAATCCTTTTAAGAGAAAAAATCCAAAAAATATGTTATTAAAGACAAGGGATTTGCCCACAATACTCTTGTGAGCCTTTCTTGAAGTGTGATAATATTCAGCTTCAATATATAATAAAAGCAGATCATTATTGATTAAACTGTAAATTTCATCTACTTGGGATGATTTTTCCTGCTTTTGGTGTGGAACTCCTTTTGGTGTGGGATTGGATAAGGCAGTCCTTGAGGGGGAAATCACAGGTAAACAGTTTTGAATTGCTGAATTAATCCTGTAACCAAGGGTGCTAATGGTGTTTTAGCTGCCCCTCTGAATATACTAAACAATCTCCCTACAGAGCTCACAAATCAATATTTAAGATTGTGGCTTTACAACTAGAGAAGACTTTTCAGCAGTCTCTATCAGACCTATTCAATAATCAGACTAATGATAAAATAATAATAATTTTAAATAAATAAATTTGTAGGTGATTTCAAGATGATAAGATAATAATTGAGTAGATAAATAATAGATATAATAGTACTGAGTGGTGATTTTAAGTTATTTTCTTTGTTGAAGGTATTTTGTTTAATGGATAATAGCTCAATATGAGAAAATTTTAGTAATAGTGATAATATAATAATATTGTTTGATATTTTAAATAAGTTTAATTGATAAATAATTTTGATAATATGTTAAATATATATTTTGTGATAATAATAATAGTTATATGGATTTTCTTCTAGTGAGAAGATTTTAATATAAATACTTTGTTGAGTATGAGTATTTCACTAATAGATGAATTTATAATATAGGCAGACCTACTGTTAACTAAAGCTATATATAAATCACTTTTAATGTAATGTAATAATAATAATAATAATATCTAGATTAACCTACTAGTAAGGGATGAATAATTATTCTCCTTCTTGGTATATAATTATTTGCATGAGGAAAGAGGAGAAAATGAGAGAGAGAGGCCTCCTTTTATGTTGTGAGAAGTACCCATGGGCTCTCCATGTAAAGTTTTATTCTTGCCCTTGAGATAATTTTGCTGGTGTAGATTTTTGTAACAAAAGTCAAATGACCTATCTGCTACACTGTATTAGTAATCTTGCACAGCCTTGAGAGATTAATGCTAGTGTGTAAAATTGAGAATGGTGTCATATGACTGAGATATTTCACCATTTGTTCGGCCAAAATTAAGATTGAGATGTTTTTGCTTGGTGGGGATTTTTGATAAAAGTATCAGATGACTTCTCATTTGCACTGCTTTAGTCAGCTTGCACAGCCTTGAGGAATTAATGCTGGTGAGTAAAGGATGAAGATGGTGTCATGTGAATAAGCCTCTGTATACTTTGTTTGTAAGATTTATCTAGTTCCAGGTGATCATGCTGTGTAATGTGGGGATATCTTGGGTTTTAATTCTTGATTACTGTAATTGCTGTGTGGTTTACAGTTTAGTGTATTCCCCTTGCATGCAGCTGGTTGAAATTGAATTGAGTTGTATTTGATGATCCTGAGGCTGTGTACTGTACAGATCTTATGCATCTGGACTGCATAAGTCTTATTTGGGCTTCTGTATTGTTGTGTAATTTTTAAGTTTTCTCTTCTTTTTTTTTTAGTGGATTTTCCCATGTATTGAGTTGAATTGGATACTGTCATGTGATCCTTGTGTCACATGAACTGTATTTTGTTACTGTGATTCTTAGTAATATAATATTCTTGATGGATTTAGAGTGGATATAATGTTACAATGTTACTTTTCCCATGTAATTTTGAGTTTCTGTATGTATTAAGCCTATTGTTGATTCTGTAAGGCTTATATGTAGGTTTTCTTGTATAATTCCATAAGATTGGATTCCCCTATTATTTACTTAATTGTAGAAATATATTGAATATTTCAATTCTGAATGCCAAATCTTCCATTCCTCCCTAATATTGATGTTATTCCTGAGTGTGTGTGATCTTTAATCATGTCCTTTGAGTGGTGATTTCCTGAATTAGTCATTTTGATCTTGATTTTCTGACTTTTAATTTCCAAAAAATTTCTTGAAACTGGTAAAAAGGTATGGAATACCACATCCCCCTCTCCATTTAATGCTGTCCCCAGCATTCCAGTTTCAAGTACAATATCCTGGGTTCATAAGTGAGAATCTTCTTCCTTTAAATTTTTATTTCAATAAATTCAGCTGATAATTCCATTTATGGCTTGTTATATTGATTTTGAATCTCCATTTCTTCATATTTGATTTGTACCCTCTTGTTTCTTCTTGTTTGTTTGTTTATCCATGTTAATGTTGTCCTATATCATCAATACTGATTTAGGGTGATTTCCCTCTCCATTTGATAAAAATTCTTCCAGCTACTAATAAATTATCTTGATTAAATATTTCCACCAGTGTTGCCATAAAATAAAATAAATAAATAATAATAAAAAAGGAAATTGGTACAGTTTAAGGTCTTATCCAGGACCTCTGCTTTAGTCCTGAGACTGTAATTAGCATAAAATAATGTTGATGAGGAAGTTTAAGGTCATAATAAGGACCTTTTCTTGAGTCTTGATTTTGAATAAGTACTATAAAGAAATTATTTAGACAGTTTAAGGTCTTATCAAGGACCATTTATTGAGTTCTTGAAGTTTCTTTGATAAAAAAATGGTTTAGACAGTTTAAGGTCTTATCAAGGACCTCTTCTTGAAGTAATTATTTTGTTGAAGTGTCTTGATGAATGATGAAATAATGATCCAGACAGTTTAAGGTCTTATCTAGGACCTTTTCTTGAGTTGATTTTGTTGAATGGTATTGATAAAAGATAAAATAATTATTCAGATAGTTTAAGGTCTTATCTAGGACCTTTTCTTGCAGTAATTTGGTTGGTATTATTGTTTTACTAAGTTGATTGATTTTGGTGAGTTTTGTTTTGTTGTTTTTCCTTTTATTGTATTTAACAATATTGAGACCCCATATGTTCTTGAGTAAAATTAATACCCATGTCATCCTCTTCATGACAGCTCTACACTATAGCCCATTGATGATTATTAAATGGGTGGGCACCCCCCCTCTCCATTTAATAATTATGACCTATTTTCCATCTTTTATAATAATGATGTGTTGTTTTGTTTTGTTTTGCTTTTTTTTTTTTTTTTTTTTTTATAATAATAAATTTGAATTAATTTGAATGATAAATATAAGTTTTATTTTAATTTAAATAATAAAAATACATCTAATTTATTCTAAATAATAATATTATTATTTTATAATTTAATTTAAATGATGATAAAATTTTTTTTTTTTTTTTTTTTTTTGAAGTAATAATAATAATTCTAATTTTAATAAATTTAATTTAATTTTAATAATAATAATAATTGTAATTTTAATAAATTTAATTTAATTTTAATAATATAATTTTTCTAATTTTTTAATAAATTTAATTTATTTTTAATAAATGTAATTTAATTTTAATAATAATAATTTTCCTCATTTTTAATAAATTTAATTTATTTTTTTTTAATAATAATAATAATTTTAATTTTAATTTTTTTTTTTTTTTTTTTTAATTTTTTTTTTTTTTTTTTTTTTTTTTTTTTTTCTAATTTGAAGTAGCTGGGTGTGAATACTTCAAATTTGAAGTATTTGGCTTTGTTTTCTAGCCGCGGGTGTTTCTTTTCTTGACTTTTCAATCCAACTTCTACTATTTTTTTTTCTAATTGATTTTTTGTTTTTTGTAGCTTCTACACTGTACTGTATAGTACAGTACTCTTCTGTTTTCATCGCGATTGATCCTCTTTCTTTTTTTTTTATCTCTTTTTTTTATTTTATTTTATTATTCTTTGTTTTTTTTTAAAAAAAAAAATAAAATAAAATAAAATAAAAAATATAAAATAAAATAAAAAAAAGTAATAATACTATTTTTTTTTTTGTTTTGTTTGTGCATGTGATGTAAAGTGCTGTACCAGTACTGTTCTCTTCCTTTTTAGTCCCGATCGATCGTTTTTTTTCTTTTTTTTGTTTTTTCTTTTGTTTTCTTTTTTTTTTTTTTTTTTTTTTTTTTTTTATTTAAAATAAAATAAATAATTTGGTTTTTTTAAAAAAAATAAAAGTAAAAAGAATAAAAATTGATTTTTTTTTTTTTTTTTTTTTTTTTTTTTTTTTTTTTTTTTAAAAAAAAATAAAATAAATGATTTTATTATTTTATATTTTTTTTTTTTTTTTAAGAAATAAAATAAATAATTTGACTTTTTTTTTTTTTTTTTATTAGTAAGAAAAATAATAAAAATAAAAAAGTATTGTATTTTTATTTTTATATTTATTTATTTATTTATTATTATTATTATTATTTTTTTTTTTTTTTTTTTTTTTTTTTTTTTAAATATTTGAGACTGAACTAAAACTAAGATTTAGGAAACAATACAGGAAAATGTTTATAAAAAAATTATTGATAATATGAGGATTTGTTGTCAAGACCTTTCTTGAATTTGGCCTTCTTAGCTGTAAGCTCATTTCTTCCTTCTTCATTGTAATTTTGAGCTTGGAAATCTTCATTCTTATCAAGGTAATCCTGGATAATTTTTCCATTTCCATCATTATTTTCTGTCCAATCCTCTTTTTGTGTTGAGGTTTTATACTGTTTTGCCAAATGGGCTTGCAAGCTTGGGCATATCTTCTTATTCTGAGTAATCCAAAAATATTCCTTTTCTTCCTTGGTGAGTTTTTCTTTTTTAATTTCAGTTTTTTCATTTGGTGCTTTCTTTATTTCTTCTAGCCATTTTACATGTTGGGTTGAGCATTGATGATCATGTTCAGTTATTTTGTATAGTTCCAGGTTGCAATTTTCATTCCTCAAAGGCTGCCAATTGGTATAGCCTTCCCAGGGAAATTGGTCTTCTGTAAGTAAAATTCCCTCTGCTTCAAGTTCTTCAATATTTGTTTGTTCTAAGAAAGTTTCTTAATCCTGTTTCGGTTGTCTGTTACTGATTTCTTCATTTATTTCTTCATTTTTGTTCATTTGGCTTTCCTTGGCTTTGCCCAAAGAAAAGTGATTTGTTTCCAGATTCAAATTTGGATTATCTCTATCAGAGTGGTAGTGTGGGGTGAGTGAGTCTTCCTCCTTGACATGGATTGAATGATTTATAGAATTTGACCTCAATATTTCATTTGACTCTGTTTTGTCTTCCATAAGATCTTCTGTGTTTATTGGGTAAGTGAATTCTTTATGAATGTCCATTTCCTTTTTATTTTCACCTTGACAAAATATATCAGAATTTTTATTTTGAATTTTAGTTTCTGTTACTTTATGTTCTTTTGTAGCTGACATGGGTGATTCCCTCAGGTTGATTGACTTTTCCTCTTGGTGGTTGAAGCTGGGACTTTCAGTTTTCTGTTCAAGTCCTTCCTCTTTTGAAAGCTTGGTAAGCTCAGTATATCCCAAATTTCCCTCAATACCTGCTACAGGAGGGTCAAATGTATTTTCATTAACTTTTGTGCTTTCTCTATTGTGTACTGAATTTTGATTTAGATATTCTGGGTCCAAAGAGGGTAGGTGCTTCATATTCTTAACTGTTTCTTCCTTTGTAATACCACTGATTAGTGTTGAGGGCTGTACCCTTGGATCAATTTCTTCAGGTGTTGAGCTTTGTTTTGGTTTATATCTAATAATCTCCTTTTCCTTCTTGATTAGTTTGGATATTGATTTGACTAATTTCTTGGGTGATAATCTGCTTTTGAGGGATTTCTTCTTAGTAACCAGATTATAATCAGGGTCTCTGTGAGTGATTCCAGGTATTTCTTGCAGAATGAATTCCCCTTGACTAATTATGTTGGATTCTGCTTTTATGCCCCCTGTTCTTCTTTTATTATGGAGTCTTGATGGATAGTCTTGGTTGAACTTTCATTTTTCCTGGTATTTTGTTTCTCTAAGTCCAAAATTCCTGTTAGGTGTTTAGTTGAAGTCTTATTCTCTACATGTCTGTTGGCCAAAGTTGGAATTTCTTGAATTAACTCTTTATTTTTGAAAAATTTGATATCACTTCCTATATTGCCAGAACCTTCCTTATCTTCTATATTTAGACCATTATATCCTTCCACTGTTGCAGATGCACAGGCCTCCATGCCTGCTGGTGGGATTTCTCTCCATCCTACCTTCTGTGGTGAGCAAATTGGTAAGCAAAGTCTTCTTCCATCTGGCTCTATGTAACTGAATATTTCCCCTTTTTGTTGAGAAAAGTCTAATCTGATGTTATTGTCTGCAAGGAAGGGCCTTCCCAATACTGTGTGTAATGCTCCCCTTGCCACAAAAAGGTGTATATTTCTTTCTTCCCCAGTAACTAGAGTAATTGGGGTAAATTCTGCTAATCCTACTATTGAAGTACAGTGACCACCAATTCCTCTTAAATTCATGTTGAGACATCTTGTGGTGAGTCCTGCTTTTATTGCTGAATCTTCTGGTATTATGTTCAATTCTGATCCTGTATCTACTAATGCCATTATTTCATGTCCTTCTTCCCCTAAGTACACTTGCATAAATCCCAATGGACAGGCATAATGTAGTTTGGGCTGTTCATAATCTCCTAAATGGTGGTTTATGAGTTTGGTTTGAATTTCTTTTGTGTCAAGTGAGTTGATTGAGTTTCTTTCTTCTGTTGTTAAATTTTTAAGCTGGTTGATAACTTTGGGTGACATGATAAGAACTTGTTCTAAGGTGAGATTTATCTTCTGATCCAAAACCTTTTTGATAATTTGACTCATGACCTCTTGAAATTCTGTGTGTTCTTGCTTAATATTCTTGTTTTTAACAGTATTTTGAGTCAATTCTTGCTTTTTTCCAGAATCCTCTTTTTCTTCAGCTTCTGGGCTAACTTCTTCTTCCTCTTTGAACTCTTGAGCTTTCTTGAATTTAGTGGGAATGATTGTTTTTTCCACTGTACTCTGTTCATCTTCAATATAGGCTCCAGGTATGTTTGGTTTCTTTTTTAGTGGTGTTTCCATTATTTTTGGTAATGACTTTGTTGGTTCTTGACTTGGATGCTCATTTCTTGAGGATCTTTGTTTGGTGTTTCTCAATCCATAATTATTGAGAAATGGATCATTGGCTGATGATATGGTTGGTGGCTGCCAGCTCCCCCAATCTTCAATTTTGGCTATAGCTGTTGAAATATCATTTTTCTTTACTTGTATTATGTTTACTTCCTTTGGTTGATGTGTTGATTCCTCAACTTCATTTTCTTTTCTTTTCTTGGAAAGTTCTTCCTGTTCTTTTGAAAATTCTTCCACTAACTTCTTTGGTGGAATTTTTCCATCTGTTGGTACTCTTTGCCAATTTGGAAATAAGAATCCACCTCCTTGTCTGCTGACCCATTTCTTATTTTGATCATCAAAAAGGTAGTTGCATCTATTCACTGAATGTCCTTCCTCCAAACAGTAATAACATTTGACATAGGGTTTTGGTATGTTTTGTGATGGTGTATAAGGAATATGTCTTTGTGAAAAAGGTGGTAAGTTGTCCTTTGGGTACCTTGATTGATTTTCCTGCTTGAGTACCTGACCTGTTTTACTTTGAGGTAGTACTGCTTCTGTTATATCCTTAATTTGCTTGATGAAGTCCTTTATTTCTTTCTTTTCTTCTTGATCCTGAATCCTGGGTCTTTGTTGTTCTTTAATTTTATTATTAAGCTCCTTCAGTTGGTTTAAGGCATTTTCCATGGTGTCATCTTCAAATTGTACTTTCTTTGCTTGTGTCTTACCTATATGTAGCTGATTTAATCCATAATGGGAGGTTGTGTCTTCAGTTCTGTCTCTTGATATGATCACAGTTTCCAGCTCTTGCTCTATATAGCTCTTCAATACTTTCATTTCTGGTACAATATATCCACCATCCCTTGCTTGGATCATGACCTTATCTCTTCTCATTTCCTTAATTATGGAAGTCCTAATTTCTGGTGAAAGGCTTGCATAGAGTTCTTCATTATGCTCAAATTCTTTTCTAATATATCCATATTTATAAAGATAATTTGTGATCTTTTCATATTCTCCAATAAATCTCTTGTATTCAGCTAGGTTTCTAATTCCTCCTACTCTTTTGGTATTATTGAAAAGCTTCTCCAAGGATTCTGGTCTATATCTTCTGTCTGGCTCTACTCTTCCCCATTCTGTAGTAAGTTCTTCTTTCAGTTTTGTCCAGTTCTTCTCCTCATAACCTTGCATTGCTTCAATTTTCTCCTTAACTTCTTCAGATACTGATATAAAAATAACTTGTCTTGCTATATCTTCCCCACTAGCTCCTTCAATTTCAGCTGCTGCTTCCACTCTTTTTATGAATTTTTCTACTTCATTACCATCAAAAACAAGATTATAATCTTTAGCTCTTATCTTAACAATAGGAGATGTTACCTTAGGAATTTCCTTTTGTAATGAACTTGGATGGTTGGGTGTAGTTAAAAATACTTTCTTTGGGATACACTGTGATCTTTGTTCTGTTTTGGGTGTGGATGTTGCTCTAGGACCAGGTGTAGGTGATATTGGTGAGTCTTCAGGTCTAACATGCCTTGGTAATGTTTGTTCACTTGGACTGGCTGCAGGTGTGTAAGATGTTTGTTCCCTTCTTTTTCCTTTCTTTTTACTTTGTGTCAATAATAAATCTTGCATTTGCTTCATAAGACTTTGGATCTGTACTGTTTGATCTTCCTCTTCACTTTCTCCTGCATACTGTCCTTCTACAGTATCTTCAGGTAATGGTGGTAAGTCAGATGTTGATTGTTGATTCATTTCTACTTGATAAACTGATCCTTTAAATTCTTTTTTAATTCTCTTGTTTCTTCTTGCTTCTTGAATTAACTTGAAGAAAAATCTCCTTAATTCTTCCTTTTCCTTCTGTTCTGTTCTTGGTGTTGCAATGAGTAAATCAATATCCTGAGGTGTTTGATTTTCTGGTGTTCTTTCTTTTACTGGGTAATAAAAATGATATGATTGATTTGAGGATTGTGATGGTGATGATGATTTTGAATGGTATTTGTTTCCAGATTCCAGATTGTATGAGAGTGTGGATTGTTAATTCTTGATAATGATAATTATTTTTGTGAGTTATGTTGATTTGATTATCTTCTTTCTTGATGATTGACTGATTATTGAATGTTGAAGTTGAACTGGCTACTGTTGGGACACCAGATGTGGAACTCCTTTTGGTGTGGGATTGGATAAGGCAGTCCTTGAGGGGGAAATAACAGGTAAACAGTTTTGAATTTCTGAATTAATCCTGTAACCAAGGGTGCTAATGGTGTTTTAGCTGCCCCTCTGAATATACTAAACAATCTCCCTACAGAGCTCACAAATCAATATTTGAGATTGTGGCTTTACAACTAGAGAAGACTTTTCAGCAGTCTCTATCAGACCTATTCAATAATCAGACTAATGATAAAATAATAATAATTTTAAATAAATAAATTTGTAGGTGATTTCAAGATGATAAGATAATAATTGAGTAGATAAATAATAGATATAATAGTACTGAGTGGTGATTTTAAGTTGTTTTCTTTGTTGAAGGTATTTTGTTTAATGGATAATAGCTCAATATGAGAAAATTTTAGTAATAGTGATAATATAATAATATTGTTTGATATTTTAAATAAGTGTAATTGATAAATAATTTTGATAATATGTTAAATATATATTTTGTGATAATAATAATAGTGATATGGATTTTCTTCTAGTGAGAAGATTTTAATATAAATACTTTGTTGAGTATGAGTATTTCACTAATAGATGAATTTATAATATAGGCAGACCTACTGTTAACTACAGCTATATATAAATCACTTTTAATGTAATGTAATAATAATAATAATAATATCTAGATTAACCTACTAGTAAGGGATGAATAATTATTCTCCTTCTTGGTATATAATTATTTGCATGAGGAAAGAGGAGAAAATGAGAGAGAGAGGCCTCCTTTTATGTTGTGAGAAGTACCCATGGGCTCTCCATGTAAAGTTTTATTCTTGCCCTTGAGATAATTTTGCTGGTGTAGATTTTTGTAACAAAAGTCAAATGACCTATCTGCTACACTGTATTAGTAATCTTGCACAGCCTTGAGAGATTAATGCTAGTGTGTAAAATTGAGAATGGTGTCATATGACTGAGATATTTCACCATTTGTTTGGCCAAAATTAAGATTGAGATGTTTTTGCTTGGTGGGGATTTTTGATAAAAGTATCAGATGACTTCTCATTTGCACTGCTTTAGTCAGCTTGCACAGCCTTGAGGAATTAATTCTTGTTAGTAAAGGATGAAGATGGTGTCATGTGAATAAGCCCCTGTATACTTTGTTTGTAAGATTTATCTAGTTCCAGGTGATCATGCTGTGTAATGTGGGGATATCTTGGGTTTTAATTCTTGATTACTGTAATTGCTGTGTGGTTTACAGTTTAGTGTATTCCCCTTGCATGCAGCTGGTTGAAATTGAATTGAGTTGTATTTGATGATCCTGAGGCTGTGTACTGTACAGATCTTATGCATCTGGACTGCATAAGTCTTATTTGGGCTTCTGTATTGTTGTGTAATTTTTAAGTTTTCTCTTCTTTTTTTTTTAGTGGATTTTCCCATGTATTGAGTTGAATTGGATACTGTCATGTGATCCTTGTG
Source organism: Austropuccinia psidii (assembly GCA_023105745.1). Lineage (NCBI taxonomy): Eukaryota > Fungi > Basidiomycota > Pucciniomycetes > Pucciniales > Sphaerophragmiaceae > Austropuccinia > Austropuccinia psidii. The sequence goes on from JALGQZ010000011.1 coordinate 41,028,125, forward strand.
TCACATGAACTGTATTTTGTTACTGTGATTCTTAGTAATATAATATTCTTGATGGATTTAGAGTGGATATAATGTTACAATGTTACTTTTCCCATGTAATTTTGAGTTTCTGTATGTATTAAGCCTATTGTTGATTCTGTAAGGCTTATATGTAGGTTTTCTTGTATAATTCCATAAGATTGGATTCCCCTATTATTTACTTCATTGTAGAAATATATTGAATATTTCAATTCTGAATGCCAAATCTTCCATTCCTCCCTAAAATTGATGTTATTCCTGAGTGTGTGTGATCTTTAATCATGTCCTTTGAGTGGTGATTTCCTGAATTAGTCATTTTGATCTTGATTTTCTGACTTTTAATTTCCAAAAAATTTCTTGAAACTGGTAAAAAGGTATGGAATACCACATTGGGTACTTTCAAAGGGTAAAATAAGTTCTCAAAGCTAAATACACCTATAAGACACGAATTTCAAAAATAAATCTATGATATAATGATTAATTGAGCTGGAATTATTTTCAAATGTCAATGTTCTATCACAATTGGAATCCCAATTGATATAAAATAGCTTATAGTTTATCAATACATAGAGAAGAGGAAGAAAGCATGAAAATTTTGAAATATTCCAGTGTCTTGGAATATGTTGTAATATCAACAAATATTAAGACTCTGGGTTCAGCCTAGTTCCAAAAATTTGTCCAAGCTTATGGTTTTATGGGTCCAAGCCACTTTCCAAATGCAATGCCTACTCTCAGGTGTAGCACATTTGATCATGGTGAATGAGTGAAAACTTCAAAAATTTATTAAAAACACAATTCTGGAAATATCTCTCTGAATCTTTCAAAAAAATGATAAATTAATAATTCAAATTAAAACCAAAGGTAATAATGTGTTTATAATTAAAATTCAACATTGCACTCATAGTCCATTTTTGATGATATCATGTGAAACACTGAATCTTCAAGAACTCGCAGCAGATACAACCTTGGATGAAAATTTCAAAAACATTAATAGATTTGAAAAAAAAGAAAATCATTTTGAAATGAAAGAAGATTTACTTAGGTAAACTCATTATGTCTTGACCATAAATGGGCTGGTATCCATGTAAAATCACTTAATTTGGTAATTATGATAATTTCTATGAAAAAAGGTTATTAAATAATTAATTCAAAAACATCAATTGGTTAATAGCCCATTTTTTTCAGATATCTCCATGGAATGCCTTTTTGAGCTTATTTAAGATTGAAAGAAGCCAAAAAATTCTGTTTTTTTCAATATTGATCATCATCATTAAGTTAAATGAATATTTCATTCAATCATTAAGAATTGGTTGTTGAATGAAGCTTAAGTATTTTCATATTTAAAAACAATCCATAAAGATTTCAAATCAAATAATATTACTACTTGCAATGATATTGTAGCTATCACTGTTGTATTAATTCTTTAAATCAACTTTTGATCCTTTGAATCCACAAATGAGCTGTGAAATCACTATTCCAAGTCTTTTCAAGGCCTTTTATGTAGTACAAGTGAGTGACTTATCAATGTCTTTTGTCTAGATTTTTGAATTTTCTTCAAGAATTAATAATAATTACTCTTTAAAAATATAATTTATAATTAAAATAACTCCATTATATTCCAATGAGATTTTTTATGATAAAAACTTCTTGCAATTGATTCTAGTAGAAAGGGACTGCCTACTGATATTATGAGCCTTAGAGGTATTTTGATATTGACAAAAGACCACAAATAACAAAATTGTGTTATAATTATGTATAAATTTATTCGTATTATAAAAATTCAAATTAAAATATGAATTTAAAATTTATATACAAAATCAAAATTTAAATAAAAATTTTCTCAATGGAAATTAGATGGAAATTTGAAATTTAAAGATACACTTTTACTTGAAAAAGTTAAGTAAAAATGAATTTTAACTAAAAATACTAAAGTTCAAATATTTTTGGGAAAAATTTTGATAAAAATTAATATGAGTTTTTTTCAACAAATAAACTCATTAAAATTATTTCACTATCGGATTCCTCATAAAAAATCAGGTGGGATCACCTCTGAGTGACAATTCTGTAACTCAACTCTAAATAAGCTTAAATTAAGTTTTTAGTATTTTCTGTATGAAGATATGAAAATCCTCAAAACCTTAATTTAATTCACACCACATGTGGTGTTAACCATCAGTTTTTGTGTTAAAACTGAGGTGTGGTTTGTAGCTTAGAAGCTATGAGGAGTTGATGTATTTTAAATTTAAATGTCAAGATTTGCATGTGTATTAAATAAGTGAACTTGGACTTACATATGTGGAATCAATTATGACAATTGTGTACTGTGAAATATTCAACTGAATTACATATGTAAGTTTCTGATATAATATATGGTGGGGAATCAGAGAAAAAATAAATTGGAAAGATTAATTTGGGGGGGAAGGAATCTTGGCTCCAAGGGTGCCAGACTGCCCCAAATTTCTTTTTCCTGGAATTGAGTCACAGGGTCTGTGACTCAATTTATGATGAGCCTTTGATACCAACCTGGGCATTTTTATCTGTTTCCAAGAGGCTAAAACTAACTTTGAGCTAAAAGAATCTTGGTAGAAACAGTTTAAACTTGTTTTGAGGTCTCTTACACACATTATGACATGCTCTTGGGGCTTCAAACCAAGTATTACTATAGCAATGGCTGAATTAAGGGACTAAAATGGCTTAAAATAGGAAAAATGGCTAAAACCAGCCCTTTTTTGGTCAAAGCCATGGTTCAATAATTCCATAATTTTTTATTCTTTTTTCAGGGTGTTTCTAAGAACTGATCATAGTGAAATTTATCTTTTTAGTAAGTAAATTGGTGGCTATAAAAGAATGTCTTCTTTGCCCCACTTTTCTCTTCATGTTAGAATATTTTTCTTTTATAATTAGTTTAAACACTGTCAAACCAATCAATAAGAAATTCCAACCACCTTCTTCAAATCATCTTAGACCTTCTAAACATGTGAAAAACCAATATAATCATTTTTACCCTTCAGCCACCCCAAAAGTGAATCAAAGAATCTTTCATAACTGTTAGCTTTGTCACTTTGCTTCCAAATTCACTCTGATTACTTTTGGGCATTTTTTCTCTGTAATACTCCTTTTAGAGACTCTGTATTTATATAAGTTTGTGCAGGCCTTTGCTCAATTAATTTCAATCAAAATTTCTCTTGAAGAAACTTCTTTTTTAGCCTCAAATATCTCTTTTAGAGTATTTTTGGTAAATCAATAAATCCTTATAATATGATTTTTTATATTCAAAAATTTAAAAGCAATAAATTTGGCTTTTTTTTTTGAAACTCTTAAAGTTTACTATTCTTAATTAAATTTCACCTTATAACAATTTTGAGGACAGTTAAAGTACTTCCTTTTTAATCAAATTTTCATATCCACACCTTACACTTGGGGTCACAGCTGTGATATTTTTCCTGTGACATATTTTTTTTACCTTTTTTAATCTTCTTTTCCCTTATTAGAAAATTCAAAAATCCATAAAAAATACTTATAATTCCAAAAATCATAAAAAATAAAGCTTGTTTCATATCATAAGTGGGGCTTTGTTGTTCATTGCTATTTTAAGAAAACCTTTTTTCACTTAAATAATTGCTTTTTGCATTTATTTTAGTGTCTGAAAACATGGCAAACAAGAAAATATTGAAACAGCATCAAAAGCCACTAGTAAAATTCCTGAAAGTACTGTTAATTCTGACCATAATAGCACTGTTATCATAGCTCATAATTAATCAATCAGAGTCAATTACCTCCAAATTGATCAATTTGGATATTAGTAATACACTCCAAAAAAGCAAATGATTTGGCCAATAATAATTTGATGTAAAATTACTATTTTGAATATTTTTTTACTCATAATTATGCCTTCAACCAGATCAGGAGCAAGCTATAGCCCCTAAAGAAGCTTGAAAAAAGTTTATAGACGCATTTATGTCAGAAGCCAATCTGTTCAAGAAGGACAAGGGTCATTAAATGAAGCCCAACCTGAAATATTATTCCATTATTAAGCTTATAACACTGTTTTACCTTCAAACAGAGCATACACTGCCACAAGAAGCCTCAGTGGACATATACAAAGACAGCCAGAAGGCCTACAAAAAGGCACTTCAGAAAAAATAGTATCAAATCCTTGCAGACCTGTAAAAAACTGCATTAAGCTTACCTGACTGTGAGAAAATTTCTAGGCCATCCCAACACTTGCAAACTACTTCATTGATGGAAAAGAACTACTAGATGCTTTTAACAGCAGAATGGAGGCAAAAATAGCTCCAGTGCCCAGAAGCAGAAGTTCCAACATGGGAAAGGAACCACAAACTCAGACAAAGGGCACGTGCAAAGCACCAGCCACAAAACCATACAGCCAAGGCTACAGACTCCCAAAGATTCAACAGGAGACCATGTAAAATGCGCTTTAGATGGCCAGAACCATGATGGAATTAAAAAAGAAAGAAGAATTAAGGTCAAATATCAGAAACAATTCCTGAAATTTCAGATGGAGTTCCAACCTTTTATATAAATTTAAATGAGGTAAAAAGTCATATTTCTGATAAAAATTCAAGTATTTGTAACAAGCGCAAGACAAATAATCAAATTTTGGGCCAAATAAATGGAGCATTTATGTATTTTTAGAAGTTCTTAGGAGCAATTGAAGCATCAAATAATGACAATTAACTTTCAAATAAAATAAATGAAAAATCTTCCATTATAAAAGATTTAACCGATAAATATTTTAAATTCAATATTGATGACATAATTTAAACAAGAGTAGACAAAGCTCTAAGTATTATCAAAGAGGATAATACAAAAGTCATTGATGATATTTCAAGTTCATTTACTGAAGTAAAGACATATACCATTTCCATGAAAACGTTTTTTGATACTTCACAAGAGGAAGTATCAAAATTTAGAATGAAATTGAATCAGTTCATTTCTGATAATACTAGATAAACAGAATTATGGAAAGAAATGACAATTAACAAAGATATGTATAGAATTGAGGTGATCAATTTAATACAAAATCTTTATCATGAACTCAGAAATTCCAATTGGTTTAGTACCAGTAAACTGAATTAAATTGGACAATTACTTCACCCCTTACCAAGGATTTCTATACCTCTGAATCAAAATTAGGGTATAAGAAAATCCAACCCACAAATGTTTAATGAAGAAAAGTCAAAAATGAAGAATGAATTTTCTAATTCTTTCCATAACGTGGAACTATCAATGGGCCAAGAAATTTTGAAAGAAGTACCAGAACTTAAAGGATTGCCTCACTTCAGCTATGAAGGGGAATATGACCATATAAAATTCATCAACTGTTTTGAAATTTACAAAGAAGACTTTGAACTATCATAAATACTGGTAAAAGCAAAAGTTACCATGTGATTTACCACAACAGATCATAAATGGTATATCAACTCAAGACAGGAACATGAACACCAAAGTTGAACTTTGTGGAAAACCCAAATTATTAATAAATGGGTCAAAGATTCTTGGAGATTTAAATCAGAGACATCCTTGGAATCTTAAAATATTAATTCTGACAAAGACAGAGCTTTACAATAGTTTTTGCCAACATAAATCCAGGCTAACAGCATTATACCCTGACATGTCAGAATTTATGATTCACAGAAAATTTCTAAGAAAATGTGGAGATGACTTGGAACATGCTGTAAAAAGAAGGACTACTGAACAATCTTCAGAAGAATATATTTTAAATATATTAGAAGAAGTAAAAACCAGAACCAGAATTGGTTCTAGTAGGGTGAATCCCAAAACATGTTTTGTTGGAAATATTCTAGGGACAAAACCCTAAAGAGAATGGTATTAATATGAAATTTACATCTGAGTATACAATCAGAAAGTGCCATATCTTCCAGAGCAGAACACATTCAGATAATGCATGTTCAAAAAGAGGAAAAATCAATGAAATTGAAATTGAGAAAGAACCTTATGTTGAAAAATATGATGTAAATGAAGAAAATTCAGATAATAAATCATCAATATTTTCTGAATCTTCAAAAGATATGGGAAATTATCAATTTCACATCTGAAATCTTGAAATCTGCTTCCCACTTGCTACAATTGAGAAAAATTCAACTTGATTTATCAAAAATGCAAGATGCACAGCTTATGACAACCAAACCAAACAGGGGGAAGGCTATACAGCTGGCAATTCCTGTATAACAGAAGAATTACTTAATCACAAACCCACCAAAGCTTTACTGACCCAGGAGCCTTCTTCTCTTGTGTTGGAAAATCTTTTCTCAAATACCATGTACCAATTTTTAAACATCAATTATTACCAGCTGATGGAATAAAATCTAAAAGTACAAGTAATCCAATTAAATAATTGGGCATATTTGAAACCACTGTAATATTTCCACATATCAATCAAGATTTCTAAATTACTGTTGAATTTTTTGTTATGGAAAACTGCTCTAGTACCCATTTTATATTTTCAAATTATTATTTAATCATATATGGAATATATTTAAATGAAAATAAAGACAGATACTTAACTATTGGGGAAAATAAGCGTCAAAAATGTGCTTTTTTACCTTTTAAAAGACAAATTACAGTAAATAAAGTATAACCACTCAGCTTACAGTTATAGAAGCTCAAGTAAGAACAAATGAATGAGGCTGAAGTCTTCATCTTACTGATATACAGGAAAATGAACTCTCTACCATTTTATATGACCACAAAGAAGCCTTTGAATTAGTTAAAAAACCATTGGCAGCACCTATTGGTCATGAAGTTCAAATCATTTTGAAAATTGAGAGATCTTATCCACCAATCTTGAGAAGGCCTGCATACCCAGCAAGCCCCTGAGCTTCACATTAAGTAGCTCATTGACCTTGGTGTAATACAAAAGGTTGGCCAAAATGAAGAGGTAGAAATAACTCTACCTGTCATAGTGGCATGGCATAATGGAAAATCCAGGATGGTTGGGGAATGTAGAGCTCTCTACACCTAGACTGGCCCAGACAGGTATCCCATACCAAAAATTCAAATTTCCCTTGCTCAAATATCTCAAGAAGTATGCATAAGCGCTATGAATTCCCTGAAGGGATTCCATCAAAATGTAGTGACACCAAGAGCAAAAAAATATTACAGAATTATTGTTCATTGTGGGGTGTATGAATACTTACAGATTCCTTTGGGTATCAAAAATTCACCTTCACACTTTCAAATAATAATGAATGAAATATTTCCTGAATAATTTTCATAGGGATAGTTTATAATTTATATTGATGAAATTATTGTCTGTTCTAAGACTTGGAAAGAAAATTTGTCTAGATTATCTAGATTTTTTGGGAAAAATCTAATCTGTAAGCATGAAAGCTTACTTGAAGAACTGTCATTCTGGATTCAAAGAGCCTAAATCCCTAGGAAATGTAGTGTCTGGTCTATGGCTTGGAATTGACAAAAATGAAGTTTCATCAGTATCATTGAAACTTATTCCTCAAAACAAAAAAGTAAATCCAGTCATTTTTAGAACTTTCATGATACTACAGACAGAACATTAAAGAAATTTAAACCATAGCATTACCTCTTTATAAATTGTATGATAAAGACACAGTATTTGAAATTAATGTTGAAAGTCAAAGCCAGTGAATTTCTGAGACAGTCCTTGACCACTGCCCCACATTTTCTGATTCCATATTTTAAGCTTCCCTTTAATCTTCAAATTGATTAATCAGGGGATTGGTTAGGAGCTTTACTTAATCAAGTCCAGATTATTAATGACAAACCTATTGAAGGACCCATATGTTTCATATCTAGGAAAGTAAAACCTCCTGGAACTAGATATGGAGAAAGTCATATGGAATATTTATGTCTACTTTTTCAAACTATAGCAGATTTTACTGCTGTCAAATCACATCTAAAAATGAAAAAAACCAACAGACATATGCTCAGATCTAAAACATCCATACAAGGATATAGGGGTAATATGACCATTTTACACAAATATGTACACATTCACAAAAATGCAGATGGCCATTAGCAAGTGAAATTGAAGATCCTGCTTATGTTCCAGAAGAAGAATCCCTACAAATCCCAATAGAAGGAATCAGTGTTTCAGACCTGAACACTACCTTTTTTGAGGAATTAAGAAATAGCTATACTCGGGATAATAACTGTAGCCTCCTATGCCAATTACTTACTAAATACTATGAAGATAACCCCTTGATACCTGCCTTGGATGAAATATGGAAGAAGTGATATTATGAAGGAATATTTAACTTATTTTATGGAATAATCTACCATAGAACAAAACACACAGGTGTAAGTACAGTTGTGGACAGATACTTAATCAATATTGTATTTAAAGAATGCCATGATAGTCCCCTCTCAGGACACTATCCGAGGAAAGAACAAGGGAGAAAGTCAAGACCTTCATATGGTGACCAATGTGGTAATAGGTTGTTTCAGAATATTGAAAATCCTGTGATAGATGTCAAAAGGCAAAGAAATACACTTACAAAAGACTTGGAAATATGGCAAAACTCCAAGAACCCAGTAGACCTTGGGAAATTTCCCATATGGATTGGGTAGCTGGTATACCACCATGGGGTGACAGAAGCTATAATGCATGCCTAGTTATTGTTGACAGGTTGAGTAAGACTCTAATCTTGTTGCCATGTCAAAAAGATGATAAAGCCATGGATACGGCTCTTTTGATATGGAATAGAGTAGTATTATGGAATGGAATATTCACAAACATCATCATTTACAGGGATCACAAATTTACCTAAGCACTATTGAAACCCTTCACGAATTATTTGGAGCAAAGTTATCCTTCTCTACAGCTTACTACCCACAAAATGATGGCCTATCTGAAATAATGATCCAATCTTTGGGGAAATGGTCAGAAACCTTTTTGAATATTTCCTAGAGCTTAAAGATTTTGATAGATTGACCCATTATTGGTTTCCCTTTCTGCCTGTACTTTAACTAGCATATAAAAAATCTATTCATTCCAGTACTAATCAGACTCCTGCTATTCTAGAAAAGGGATGGAATCCCAGACTACCCCAAGACTCCTTGAGGAAGGAATTGGTTGAACAACATCCCACAGCTGCTAGCCTCAAAGTAATGCTAGTAAAAGCTAGAAATCCTGCAGGAAGTTGCATAGAGGACTCCTTTTCATATTCCAAAGACAAATGGGACAAATAAGATGGTACTCCAGACTTCAAGATAGGGGATTTTGTACTTCTAGCTACCACGAATTTCAATAACATCAAAGGATGCAAGAATCTCAAAGACTCCTTTTCAGTAACCTTTTTTATCAAAGCCCTTCATTCAGAAAATTCTGTTGAAGTGGAATTATCTGAAGATCTTAGTAATAAGTATCCTACATTTCCAGTAAGCTTGATAAAGCCTTACAAATCTGGTGATGCTGAAACATTCTCCTTAAGGGATAAAGCTCTCTACCATATGCCTCCTTTATAATCATTTGGTATTAAGAAAATTACAAAGGTTCTTCAAGAAATGAAATTGAGAGCTAAGAAAATAAGGAAATACCTTGTCAGATATAGTGATCCAACTTGTGAAGATGCATGGTTAGCAGAAAAAGACAAACCTGAAGCTGCCAAACCTCTCAAAAGGCTCAAGAACACTACAAATAGCAATGTTACAAAGTAATATTCTTTTTTAGGGGGAGCTAATGTGAGCCTTAGAGGTATTTTTATATACCCAAAAGGCCACAAATAAGTTAAAATGATACAATTATAAATAAAATAAACTTATTTATATTATCAGAATGAAAATGAAAATATAAATACAAATTTATATAAAAAAGTGATAAATTTAATTATGCTTTAAAATAAATATTACATTAAATTTTCAGATTATGAAAATACATTTTTACTTTAAAAAATTAAGTAAAAATGAATTTTTAATAAAATTTGTGAAATTGAAATATTTTTGGTAAAATGTTACATAAAATATATTAGAGCTTTATATCCAATAAATAAACATAAGAAAATAAATTCATCATTGGATTCTGCATGAAAAATAAGGTGGGGTCATCTCTGGGTAAAATTCCTGTAACTCAACTCTAAATAAGCCTCAATTAAGTTTTGAGTATTTTCTGTACAAAAGTTGAAAATCCTCAAAAACTGAACTTAATTCACACCACATGTGGTGTTAACCATCAATTTTTGTGTTAAAATTGAGGTGTTGTGTGTAGTTTAGAAGCTATGAGGAATTGAAGTATTTTCAATTGAAATGTCAAAATGTATGCGTGTATTACATACGTTGACTGTAATTTACATATGAGGTATCAATTATTACAATTGTGTACTGTAGAACTCAATTGAACTGTATGTGTAGATGACAAGTCTAATTATGAATATTTTTAATTTTATTAAACAAATTAAAATGGAAGTATAAATATGAAATTTATATAAAAAACTAAAGTTTAAATCAAAACATTTTTACTTAAATTACATTGAAATTTAAAATTGTGAAAATACAATTTTACTTGAAAAAATTAAGTAAAAATAAATTTTCACCAAAAATATTCAGATTATAATATTTTTGGTAAACACGTTGATAATTATTATTATAACTTTTTTTCCAACAAATATACTAATGAGAACTATTACAACATTGGATTCCTCATGAAAAAGCAGGTGGGGTCATCTCTGAGTGAAATTTCTGTAACTCAACTCTCAAGAAGCTTAATTAAGCTTTTAGTATTTTCTGTATGCATCAGAACGTTAATTTAATTCACACCACATGTTGTCTCAACCTTAAATTATTGTGTTAAAATTGAGGTATGGTGTGTAGTTCAGAAGCTATGAGTAATTGAAGTATTCTTAATTGAAATGTCAAAATGTGCATGTGTATTACGTAAGCAAACTTGGATTTATATATGTGGAACCAATTATTACAGTTGTGTTGTAAGGTGTGGATATGAAACTTTGATTAAAAATGAAGTACTTTTCCTGTCCTCAAAATTTGTATAAGGTAAAATATGATTGAAAAGTAGTATGAAATAGTATTTTTAAGAGGAAAGACACCAATTTTATTGTTTTTAGCCTTATAAGTATAAAAAAAATATTATAAAGATTTATTGTTTTACCAACAATAAACATTTATCAAAAAACACTCTACAAGAGATATTTAAGGCTACAAAAGAAATTTCTTCAAGGGCAATTTCAATTGGAATTAATTGAGCATAGAACTGAAAGCAATTAATTAAAGAACAAAGTCTTAAAAAAGGTATTTAAAGAGAAAACAGACCCAAAAGTAACCAGAGTTAATTTGGAAACATAGTGATAAAGTTAACAGTGATGAAAGATGCTTTAATTCACTTATGAGGTGGTTCAAGGGGTAAAAATGATTATAAGAGTTACAAAAAGTGATTATAAAGATTTTTTCACTTGGTTAAGAGGTCTAAAATGATATATAAGGGGTGTTTTGAATATTTTATTGATTAGTTTAACAGTGTTTAAACTAATTATAAAAGGAAAAGATTCTAACATGAAGCAAAAAGTGGGGCAAAGAAGACATTCTTTTATAGCCATCAATTTTCTTACTCCACAAGTAAAATTTACTCTTGTCAGTCGTGGAAAACACTCTGACAACAGAAAAGCCAATCATGGCATCATTGAACCCTGGTTTAGACCAAAAAAGGGCTGGTGTTAGCCATTTTAGACCCTTAAATCAGCCATTACTATAGTAATACCTAATCTAGAGCCTTCAAAGCATGTATGAATGTGTGTAAGAGACATAGAAATCAGTTAAAAAAAATTACTAATATTGTTGTAACTTAAGGGTAGTTTTACCCTCTTGGAAACAGGTAAAACTGCCCTGATTGGTATCAAAACCTCATCATCAATTGAGTCACAGACCCTGTAACACAATTCCAGGCCAAAATTGATGAAATTTTGTGTTAACTTTGACATCCCACGCCTTTCAGGAAGGATTTTGGGGGTCTGGCTCCCTCTTAGAGCTTGAGTTCCTTTATCCCCCCAGATTGAATCTTTCCAATTTATTTTTTCTTTAATTCCTCATCATGTAATACCATTTTAAGTTACACACACAATTCAATTGAAATTTTACAGTACACAACTGTAATAATTGATACCTCATATGTAAATTACAGTTCACTTATATAATACACACACACATTTTGACATTTCAGTTGAAAATACTTCAATTCCTCATAACTTCTAAACTACACACAACACCTCAATTTTAACACAAACATTGATGGTTAACACCACATGTGGTGTGAAGTTAATCAAGATTTTGAGGATTTTCAACTTTTGTACAGAAAATACTCAAAACTTAATTGAGGCTTATTTAAAGTTGAGTTGCAATAGTTTTACCCAGAGGTGACCCCACCTTATTTATTATGAGGAATCCAATGTTGAAGGAATTCTCTTAGATTTATTTATTGGATAAAAAGTTGAAATATATTTTATGTAACCTTTTACTACAAAATATGCTAATTTCATTAATTTTAATAAATATTCATTTTTACTTAATTTTTTCAAGTAAAAATGCATTTTCATAATTTGAAAAGTTAATATAATTTTTATTTTAAATTAACATTATGCTTTTCATTTTTGTATATGAATTTATATTTATATTTATATTTACATTTTGATAATATAAATACATTTATTTTATTTATATTTGTATCTTAATTTATCTTTTGTGGTCCTTTGGGTATATGAAAATACTTCTAAGGCTCATATTCCCTCCCCCTAAAAAGGTGTATTACTTTGCAATATTGTGATTTCTAGTGTGTCTGAGACTTCAGAGAAGTTTAGCAGCCTCAGGTATGTCCTTTTCTGCTAACCATTCATCTTCACAAGCTGGGTCACCGTACCTAACAAGGTATTCCCTGACTTTATTGGTTCTCAACTTTCTTTCTTTGAGAAATTTGGTAATATTTTTAATACCAGATGATTCAATAGGAGGTATAACTTTGTGAACTGTATTCCTCAAAGGAAATCTTTAGAATCACTAGATTTATATGGCTTTATCAAACTCACTGGGAATGTATAATGCTTATTGCTAAGTTCTTCAGATAATTCTACTTCAACAGAATTTTCTCCATGGAGGGCCTTAATAATAAAAGGTCCTGAAAAGGAGTCTTTGAGCTTTTTACATCCTTTGATGTTATAGAAGTTAGTGGTGGATACAAGTACTAAATACCTCACTTTGAAATATGGAGTGGCATGTGACTTGTCCCATTTGTCTTTACGTATGCAAAAGAGTCTTCCATGCACCTCACTTCATGTTTTCTAGCTTTGTCTAGCATTCCTTTGAAGCTAGAAGCTGTAGTATGTATTTCAACCAATTCTTTCCTCAAGGAATCTTGAGGTAATTTGGGATTCCATCCTTTTTCTAGAATAGCAGGAGTTTTATTGGTACTGGCATGAATGGATGTCTTTTATGCCAATTCTATTTCTGGTGAAATAGTACACCAATCACGGGTAAATCCATCACATTCCTTGAATTAAAGGCCATATGCACAAACTCTTCTTACCATATCTTCCAAGGTTTGGATCATCCTTTCAGACAGACCATCAGTTTGTGGGTGGTAGGCTGTAGAGAAGGATAATTTTGTCCAAAATAGTTGGTGAAGGTTTGTCCATAGTGCTGAGGAGAATTTGGGATCTCTGTCACTAATGATGTTTGTGAATGTGCCAGTCCATGATACTACTCTATTCCATATTAGAAGATCTGTATCCATGGCTGTATCATCCTTGTGACATGGTATAAGGATTGGAGTCTTACTAAATCTTTCAACAATCACTAGGCAAGCATTATAGCTTTTGTCACCCCCTGGTGGCAGGCCAGTTACCCAATCCATATGGACAATTTCCCAAGGTCTGGTGGGTTCTTGGATCTTGATCAAATTTCCAAGTATTTTGCCAGTGGATTTATTTTCTTTTTGACATATTTCACAGGTTTTGAAATACTCTGCAACATATTTCTGCCACATTGGACACCATATTCAGGTTTTTACTTTTTCTTTTGTGCTGTCCTCAGACAGATGTCCTGAGAAAGGGCTGTCATGGCATTCTTTAAGTACAAGATCAATTAAGAACCTGTCCACCACTTTCATGACATATGTATGCTTAGTTCTGTGGTAAATTATACCATCCAGTAAGTGGAATCATCCTTCATCATATGATTTTCTCCATATTTTATCTAAGGGATGTATCAAAGAATTGTCTTTACAGTCCTTAGTAAGTAATTGACATAAAAAGATACAATTCCTATCCTGAGTATAACTTTTTCTCACCTCCTCAAAGAAAGTGGTGCTCATGTCTGTAAAACTGATTCCTTCTATGGGGATTTGTGGGGAAGCTTCTTCTGGCAAATAAGCAAGACTATCAATATTATTTGGTAGCGCCCATCTGCTTAAACCATCTGCATTTTTATGAATATTAACATCTTTGTGAACAATAGTCATATTTCCTATATATTCTTGTATGGCTATTTGCCATCTGAGAATATGTCTGTTAGGTGTTTTCATGTTTAAAAGTGACTTAACAGTGGTAAAATCTGTTATTACTTCAAAAACATATCCTTAAAGGAAGTAATTTAATTTCTCCAAAGCCCAGACAAGGCATAAACACTCCCTTTGACTTGCCCCATATCTGGCTTCAGTTGGTTTTATCTTCCTGGATATGAAACATATGGGTCCCTCCACAGGTTTATAATTCATACTCTGGACTTGATGAAGTGCAGAACCCAGCCCATCTCCTGATGCATCAATATATGGCTTAAAAGGCAGCTTAAAGTATGGAATCAGTAAGAGTGGAGCAGTGGTCAAGGCCTGTCTAAAAGATTCAAAGGCTGTGACTCTGTCAACAGTCATTTCAAATACTGTGTCTTTGTCACACAATTTATAAATAGGTCCTTCTATGGATGCAAAATCTTTAAACTTTTGCCTGTAATATCCTGCAAACCCCAAAAATGACTGAATTGATCTTTGGTTCTGAGGCATGGGTTTCAGCAAGACTGCTGCAACCTTGTTTTTGTCAATTCCAAGGGATAAACCAGATACTACATGTCCTAGTGCTTTGAGTTCTTTAAATCCAAAATGGCATTTCTTTAAAGAAATTTTCATGTTCACAGATTGAATTTTTGTCCAAACTCTGGATAATCTGTACATATGTTCTTGCAAAGTTTTGGAACAGACAATAATGCCATCAATGTAAATGATTGACCATCCTTCTGAAAGTTCTTCAGGGAAGATTTCATTAATCATTCTTTGGAATTGTGAAGGTGCATTCTTGATAACAAAAGGCATCCTCAAATATTCATATAATCCACAATTAACAATAATTCTCAAGTGTTTTCTTGCCCTTGGTGGCACCACATTCTGATGAAATCCTTTAAGGGAATCCATAGTGGTTATATACACTACTTGAGATATTTGGGTACGGGCAATTTAGATTTTGGTATTGGGTACCTTTCTGGAACAGTGTAAGTGTTCAAAGCTCTAAGGTCCCCAACAATTCTAGATTTTCCATTATGCCATGCCACTATGACTGGTGTAACTATTTCTACTTCCTCATTATGGCCAACCTTTCTTATTACACCAAGGTCTAGAAGGTCTTTAATATGAATTTCCAGAGCTTCTCTTGATTTAGGACATGCTTGATATGCAGGCCTTCTTAAGAGTGGTGAATAAGGCCTCTCAATATTAAGGATGAGATCAACTTCATGACCAATAATTTCCCCCAAAGGTTCATTTTCTGATGCAAATGCTTCTTTGTGGTCATATAAAAGGGCAGAAAGTTAATTTTCCTGTTTAGCAGTCAGATGAATGCTTATTTCAGCTTCACTTAACTGTTCATATTTGAGTCTTTCCAACTCTAAGTTGACTGGTGCTACTTTGCTTACTGTAATTTGTCTTTTTAATGGTAAAAAGGGAAATTTCTGATGCTTGTTGTCTCCAATAGTAAATTATCTGTCCTTGTTGTTATTTAAGTCTATGCCATACATCATCAAATAGTCATTTACCAATATAAAATGGGTACTAGAGCGATTTTCCATAACAAATTCAACAGTGATTCTTAAATTACCATTAATCTGTGGAAATATGACAGTAGTCTCAAAGATTCCCAATGCTTTTATTTGATTACTTGCACTATTTAATTTTATGCCAGCAATTGGTAACAATTGGTCTTCAAAATTTGGTGCACAAGTTTTAAGAAAATATCTTCCAACACAAGAGCAGAAGTCTCCTGGGTCGAGTAAACGTTTGGTGGATTTATTGTCAATCACCACTTCTTTTATACAGGAATTACCAGCTGTATAGCCTTTTCCCCTGTTTGGCTTGGTCTTCATAAGTTGTGCATCTTGGATTTTTGACAAATCAAGTTGACCATTTCTTAATTGTGGCAAGTGGGAATAAGATTCCATGATTTCAAAGGTGGAATTGATATTTTCTAGATCTTTTGAAGATTCAGAAAATATTGATGACTTATCATCTGAATTTTCTTCAATTATATTATCATCTTTTTTAACATCAGGTTCTTTTTTCAATGTCAATTTCATTGACTTTTCCCCTTTTTGGACCTTTATTGGCTACGTGGGTGGTGCTTTGGCAAGCATGGCACTTTCTGATTATATCTGCAGATTTATACTTCATATTATTAGAATTTCCTTTGGGATTTTTGTCCACAGAATCTTTACAACGTGTCTTAAGCCTTGCTTTGAGATTCACCCTATTAGAACCAATTCTGGTTCTGGTGGTTACTTCTTCTAATATATTAATAATATCTTCTGATGAAGATTGTTCAGTAGTCCTGCTTTTGAAAGCATGCTCTAAGTCACCTCCACATTGTCTCAGAATATTCCTGTGGATCATAAATTCTGACATGTCAGGATACAATGCTGTTAATGTGTCTTTTTGTTGGCAAAACCATGATAAGGCTTTGTCTTTATCAGCATTAAATTTTGCAGATTCAAAAGTTTTTTCCACTTTAAACCTCAAAGCATCATTGGCCCATTTGTTGATAATTTGGGTTTTCCACCAAGTCTAACTTTGGTATCCATGTGCTTATCTTAATTTAATATACCATCTGTGGCCTGATCTGGTAAACAAAGTGTTAAATATTTCTGTTACAAATCTGTCTGGTAATTCAAAATCTTCTTCAATCATTTCAATACCTCTGATGAATTCCATATGGTCATATTCTCCTTCACCACTGAAGTGAGGCCATTCTTTAAGTTTTGGTACTAATTTTAAAAGTGCTTGACCCATTAATGGTTCCAAGTTATGAAAAGAAGTGGAAAATTCATTTTTTAATTGTGAATTTTCAGCATCCAATACTTTTGAATTGGGAATTCCTGTACCCTCACTTTTATTCAGAGGTGTAGACATTCTTGGTAAGGTGTTTAGTATCTGTTCAATTTCATTCATTTTACTGTTGCTACACCCTTGGGAATTTCTGAATTTATGTTGGAAGGCTTGTATTAAATTTATTACTTCAATTCTATACATGTCTTCTTTATGTTTCAGTTCTTTCCATAACTCTGTTTTTCTTGTATTATCATTAGTGACCTGATTAAATTTCATTGTTAATTTTGATACTTCTTCTTGTGAATAATCAAAACACATTTTTCAAGGAAATTGTATATGTCTTTACTTCAGTAAATGAATTTGAAATTTCATCAAGGACTTCTTTGTTATCTGTCTTGATAAAATTTATGGCTTGTTTAACTCTTGTTTCAATTATGTCATTAATATTGAATCTAGAATATTTGTCTGTTAATTCTCTGATAATGACAGATTTTTCATTTTTCTTATTGCCAAAAGAATTGTCCTTATTTGGACTTTTGATTGTTCTTAAATATTTCTCAAAACACATAAGTGTTTCATTTATCCAGCTCAGACTTGAGCTGTTTGTTTTAATATTCTTACAAATGGATGAATTTTTATCAGAAACATGACCTTTTATGTTGTTTATAGCATTATACAACTCTGGGATAGCATCAAAACTATCAGAAATCATTTCTGATATTTTCATCTGGCTTCCTCCTTTTTCTGTAATTCCATCATTGTTCTGGCCATCTGAAATACATTTTCCATGGCATCCTTCTGAATCTTTGCAATTCTGTAACCCTGGCTGTAAGGCTTTGTGGCTGGTGCCTTTCCTTTGCCCTTTTTCTGAGCTTGTAGTGGCTTTTTCACATGGGAATTTCTGCTTCTGGATACTGGGGCTGTCTTTGGCACTTTCTTGGGTGGTGGAGGGTTGTTTTTCCTCCATTCTGGTGTTAAAATCATCATGTTCTTCTTTTCCATCCATGGATGCCATCCATTGAGTAACTTGCAATTGTTAGGATGGCCCAGAAATTTTCTCACAGTATGGTAATAATTCTTGCAGTTTTTCCACAGATCTGCAAGGATCTGTTAATCTTTGTGCTGCAATGCATTGTTGTAAGCCTTCTGGCTGGCTTTGTATATGTCCACTGAGGCTTCTTGTGGCCTTGTCAGCTCTGTTTGAAGGTAAAACAGTATTATCAGCTTCAGAATGACATAATTTATTAATTTGGAGGTCATCAACTGACCCTTGGCCTTCTATAACTGATTGGCTTCTGCCATAATGACATCTATGACCTTTTTGGGAGCTGCTTGAGGGGTTATAGCTGGCTCCTTATCTGGTTGAAGGCATATTTTATGATTAAAAAGCTTAAAATTAGTAATTTTATGTCAAAAAACTTACTATTGGACAAATTCTTTGCCTTCTGAAGGGTATTACTTATAGCCAAGCTAATTAACTCATATGAAATTGGTTCAGGTTGATTATTCTGAGTTATAATAATTGTACTATTCTTTTCAGAATTCACAGTACTTGCAGGAATAATGCTTGTCACTTTTGAGGCTGTTGCAATATTTTCTTGTCTTACCACATTTTCAGACACTTAAGTCAATGAAAAAGCCAATTGATTAAGTAAAGAAATTTTTTCAAAAGGGAAATGAAAAAATAAAGCTCCACTTATAATGTGAAAAAAAGGTTATTTTTTGATTTCTTGAATTATAAGTATTTTTTGTATGTTTTTAAATTTTTAATATAAGAAAAAAATATTTAAGAATAGTAAAGAATCATGTCACAGGTAATATATCATGGCTTGGCCCCCCAACTGTAAGGTGTGTATATGAAACTTTGATTAAAAATTAAGTACTTTTCATGTCCTCAAAATTTGTATAAGGTAAAATATGGTTATAAAATAGTATGAGATAGTATTTTTAAGAAAAAAACTCCCATTTTATTGTTTTTAACTTTATAAGTATAAAACAATAATATTATAAAGATTTATTTTTTTACCAACAATAAACATTTATCCAAAAATACTCTACAAGAGATATTTAAGGCTACAAAAGAAATTTCTTGAAGAGCAATTTCAATTGGAATTAATTGAGAAAAGAACTGCAAGAAATTAATTAATTAAAACAGTCTTTAAAAATTTATTCAAGGAAAAAACACACCCAAAAGTGACCAGAGTGAATTTGGAAACAAAATTACAAAGCTAACAGTGATGAAAGATGGTTTAATTTACTTATGGGGTGGTTCAAGGGGTAAAAATGATTATGAGAATTACAAACAATTATTATAATGATTTTTTGACGTGATTAAGAAGTTCAAAATGATATATAAGGGTGTCACAACCATGGAAATCCACCCTCTTGGACCTCGATATGGCATATCCATGCTATATCCAATATATGGCAATTTGGCCATATCCATAATCATTGGCCAAATTGGCCATTGTCATATCTTATGGCCTTATTAGTCATTTTATCATCTGGGGCCAACCTGGCCCCTTCACCATCATCAAGCCATTCCAGGCTGTCTCTTTGCTTTTGAGCATCTTGGGTATTTTCCATACAACAGGGAAAATACAACCCAAAAGCCTGTATTTGGCTCTTAAAGCTTTAAATACAGTTTGCGCACTTTGGCACATTTTGCGCATTTAGCTGTATTTAGCCATTTAGGCCATATTTCTCATGAATTGTGTGAAATATGCCCAAAAGGCCATATCAAGCCTTTTGGGCTTAATTGCCAGTTTTGTGCATTTTGCGCACTTTTGTGCATTTTGTGCATTTTGCACACTTTGCACAAATACAGTTTTTAAGCTGTATTAGCTGTATTTGGCCAAATACTCCAAAAACCACTTTGTCACCTCTGAAGCTTCCAAAAGCCAAATTTTATTCATATCCACCTGGCATCACCTCAAAAGACCTTTGGCCCATTTCACCAGTTATTACAGGCAACACCTTAAATATTTTACAATCTATGCCAGATCATTATACAGAATTTGTGATCAACAAACTGTTTTTGAAATGACACAGGAGAGAATTCAAGCATATGATAAAATCAAGTATGCCTTGACCAATGCACAATTATTATTGATGCCAGACTGGAAACTTCCTTTCAAGTTGTATATTGATGCATGTGGTGAAGGTTTAGGAGCTGCTCTTCATCAAGTTCAAATTGTCAATGACAAGCCTTATGAAGGTCCAATTTGTTTTATTTCAACACGGATTAAACCTACTGAGGCCAGATATGGAGCTAGCCAAATGGAGTGCCTTTGCCTTGTTTGGGCTCTGGAAAAACTTCATTACTATCTTGATGGTAGTGTGTTTGAAGTAATTACTGATTGTAATGCAGTAAAATCACTTCTTAACATGAAAACTCCAAACAGACACATTTTAAGATGGCAGATTGCTATACAGGAGTACAGAGGCAATATGACCATAGTACATAAAGCTGGAAATATTCATAAGAATGCTGATGGCTTAAGTAGATGGGAATTACCAAATACACCTGAGAATCCTGCCTATGTTCCTACAAGTGCAGAACCTCAAATTCCAATTGAAGGAATTAATATCACACATGTGGGAACAGAATTCTTTGAGGAAGTTAGAGAAAGCTATGAGCAAGATAAAAATTGTCATATTCTTACTGCTCTACTTGACAAAGACTGCAAAGACGTAGCCTTGGCTAGTTCTATGGATGATATCTGGAAAACATCTTATGATAATGGAAGATTTCATTTGTTTGATGGTATACTATATCATAGATCTAAACACACATGTGTCATGGTCGTATGTAGTAGAATGCAAATTAACACCATACTACTAGAATGCCATAATAAAATATATTCTGGACATCTGTCTGAAGACAGAACCATAGAAAGAATTAAGACATGTGCCTGGTGGCCATCTTGGAGAAAAGATGTCTTTGAGTACTGCCACAGTTGTGATAGATGCCAGAAAGCCAATAAAGCTACTGGTAAAAGATTTTGGTTGATGATCCATATTCAAGAACCAAGTACCCCATGGGAAGTGGTTCACATGGATTGGGTAACTACCTTACCACCTGGAGGTGATAAAAGTTACAATGCATGTCTTGTTATTGTGGACAGATATAGCAAAACACCAATCTTTTTACCATGTCACAAAGATGAAACGGCTATGGATACAGCTCTTTTGATTTGGAATAGAGTCATATCCCATACTGGTCTCTTTAAAAATATTATCAGTGATAGAGACCCAAAATTCACATCAGCCTTATGGACCAATTTACGTAAGCTTTTGGGTACAAAACTATCATTCTCAACAGCCTACCATCCACAAACAGATGGGCTGGCAGAAAGAATGATTCAAACCCTTGAGGACATGATCAGAAGATTTTGTGCTTATGTCCTGGAGTTTAAAGATTCTTATGGCTTCACACATGATTGGTGTACTCCTATACCAGCATTGGAATTAGCCTATAAGACCTCTATCCATGCTTCAACAGGCAAGACTCCTGCAATGTTGGAAAAAGGATGGAACCCCAAACTTCCAGTTGATACTTTGAAAAAAGATCTGGTTGATATTCATCCAACTGCTTCAAGCTTTAAATTATTGCTTGATAAAGTAAGGTATCATGCAAATCAAAGCATGAATGATGCCTTTGAATATGCTAAACAGAAATGGGATAAAAGTCATAAAGCCTCAGAATTCAAAGTAGGGGACTTGATACCGGTTTCAACATTGAACTTTAATAATATTAAAGGCCCAAAGAAATTGAAAGATTCCTTTGCAGGGCCATTTATTATCAAAGCCCTTCACGGGACAAATGCAGTACAAGTAGAACTGTCAGGGGAGTTGGAAAACAAACATCCAACTTTTCCTGTCAGTCTTATAAAGCATTACACTTCAAGTGATAAGGAATTATTTCCTTTAAGAAATGAAACACCCTTAGAGATACCCCCACTTGATCTAAGTGAGGAAAAGAAGGTACTGAAAGTCTTAAAAGAAAGAAGACTTAGGGGTAAAAATGAAATAGAATACTTAGTCAGGTACAAAAATCCACAACATGGAGATGAATGGATTGAAGAAAGTAAAATACCTGATTCCCAAACGTTTCTCAGAATATTCAGACATGAGAGAAGACCAATTCCTCAATAAGTTTGAATTGTGTGCTTTACATACTTGACAGTATAAGTAGAGAGGTTGGACAGTGGATTATACCCCCCCCAAATAATTTGGGGGTATACTGCAAAGGAAAAATTGTGGTACAATTTTTTTTGGGTGGTAGGGAATGTGAGCCTGTGAGGTATGTATAACATACCCATAAGGCCACAAATAACTTTATACACAGTTAAAATTATCTTCAACAGACTTTTTAATTGAATGTAAAATAAAAATAACAAAAAATAAGTATAGCTTTTTTTGGATAAACGAAGTTGTAAATATTATGTCATTTTTGGATTCTACACCAAAAATAACCTAGGGTACACCCATAAGGTGTTATACCCAAAAACACTTATTTCTTATGTTATTAGAAGATTTAAGAATCTCACAGTACTAATGTAACTTTTTTAACATTTTTTTAAAATTGTTAAATTTAAGCTTAAATAGCTTAAATTTAAAGTTGCATAAGGTTTATGCAAACTTATCAAAATTTTAGTTAAAATTGAGGTGTGGTGTATATTTACTGAATTGGCTAAGGATTTGCCATACAGAATGTAAATCCTGCGTGAGCTCAATTTAAAAGGGTTTAAGGCCATATTATGGCTTTAAATAAATAAAAGGGCAAAATCTACACAGAAAGGTGGGACAAAGGAAAAAGACCAAATAGAGCTGGGGTACCCAGATTTTTGGATCCGCAAGGATTCAATTAAGGCTGTCCACCTGTATTGGAGGATTTTAAACCTAATCCAAACTTTAAGATTAGACTTTGATCCAACCTTAAGGTTTAAACTCGTTTTATCCCAATTTAGACAGGAATTTCAAGTTGCCAAAGGGTAAATCCCAATATGCAGGCTTGAAATCAAGGTTTTAAGAACCGTCAAAGCTTAAATAAGCTTAAAACTTTAAGGTTTCAAGCATTAAAACCTTATCAAAACTTAAGGTTTGGTGTGTATTGCTATTTTACGTGGAAAAATAGCAACAACTTCAAAAATTTATTCAAAATCCAATTCTTAATGGATTTGCTAGAAAATTTCACACAGCTTACAATTTAATATTATCTACATATAAATTAAATTTTAAGTACCTTTTATAAATAAATTTCCTGGGTAATTAGCCTGGAAATTTACTCTTTTAATTAAAACTCAAAGAAAATCATAATTTCTTTAAAAATTAATTTACAATTGAGCTTAAGAGATTTCTGCTTGAAACTCTATTTTTGAGTTTCTCATGTGATGAACTTTAATATAAATAAGTTTATTTATATTAATAACTTAAAATAATTAGTTTAAATGAGGATCAAAGCTACATGGAGTTAAGAATAACCCTGTTAACTTTAAATTGGAATTAAAATTAAGTTACCTTAAGTTAAGAACCTTATTTTCAAGCATGGTCTTTCAGTTTTGACCTGAGCACGCCCTCTATATCCATTATGAATCATGAGAGCTGCTCTGAAGACATAAAAACAGTCTTTTCATCACTGTTTTTGTCCATTATCAATTATCAATTCAATCATATTAGAAATTTAAACAGGTAAAGTTTTATTAAATATAAAATCTTATTATTAAAGTAATTCTTAAGTTATTTTATTCTTTATTAATTAATATTAAAGAATTGAAATCATAGAATTTAGACTATTTTTGTAATCACCAATAATGTATTTTATTATATAAAATTAATCATCTTAAATATCTTTTAAAATCCACAAATTCCTCTTAAAAACTCTTTAATCATAATTTTTATTACAAAAAGTTGTTTTATCTTTAAAAATATTGATTTTTGGTGTGTTTTTAACTTATAATTATTATTTAATATACTAAATGTTACTGTTTGACTTTTTGTATTAAATAAATATTATAAGTAAGTTTTCTCTAAAGTTCTATATCTTTTTTATCTAGTATTAGTTTTTTTATATAGAATTTTATTCTATAAGAATTATTTCTGCACATTGTGTGTTTTAATTCTTTTATAAATAATATTTATATTATTTATAAGTGGTTAATATTATTATTTTCCACGTGTAATTGTCTCATTAAGAGCTTTACACTTCTTATTGTTATAACTGTCAGTGACTATAACAATAATAGAATAATTATAATTTATTATAATTATTATATTTTTTATTATTATTATATTTTCATAATAATAATTAAATTTATTTTTTTATACAATTATTTTTAATAATTATATTTGAATTTGTGGTTATAATATTTTGTTATATTATATATTTCTACTGAGGACAGTCATAGTACTCTTGATATTGCTACTATTATCAAGAGTTTCATAGACAAACCTTACAGACAAGCCACATTCTTCTTTATTAAATAAAGATTTGAAGTTGTTGAATTCTTAAAAGGAAAGAACAATAAAGGAGGGTCTATGTACCTATTGTGGTGGGAAGCATAGTCTTGAGTCCTGTCTCAAAAGGCCTCAAAACAAGCTTACCCAACCATCAGGCAAATTTCCCAGCCAGGGACAAGCCTGAGTGAAGATCATGTTGTGCTCAATGGTCTCCACTGTTTTCCATCCAGAGCACAATTGTGCATTCTGAATACTGGTGTCAAAAATTCTCTTAAATTTTTTGTTTTTTCTTCTCTCTCTGATATGTTTTACAGTATTCTCATTTATTCTGGTGCTACCAACTCATTCATTGCAAAGCAGTTTGTTCACAAGTATTCTTTTACCATGTCAGAACTCCCAGAGAAGATTCCCCTTATTATTCTTGACTCCTCAGAGTCTCCTTCTCTATTTGTGACTCACCATACTAAATATATGGTTGAGCTCCCTTCCTTCCCAATCTTTGAATGGGACTTTTTAGTCATTGATACTCCCAAGGGAGAAGACCTCATATTGGGCTTTGACTTTCTCAATCATTTTAATCCATCTATTGATTGGAGGCAAGGGCTGATCGCCTTTAATTCTGATCATAAGGACTATTATGATCCTTTAAAATCTTTCAGTAATGACTTTTCTTCTGCCAAATTATGCGCAGCTCTGGTTGGTGATTCTAGAACACCATCACTCCCATCTTCTGTTCATATTCCTTCCCTTAATTCCCATAAGTCATTACTATCATCTAGAGATGAAGTATTCAAAGAGATTCAAGATGTTGGAGAAGATAATTCTGTATCTTCACTTCATTTCTTCTTTGGGAATATGGACCTTCCTCCTTCATCTTATCATGACTCCCTGGAGGAGTTGTGGGATGAAGAGGAAGAGCCAGAAGAAATAGAAACGGTGATGAAGGTTGTCCCTCCTGTCTATCACCAGTACTTGGATGTATTCTCCAAGGTGAAAGCAGAGAAACTTCCTCCTTACCGTGCCTGTGATCATCATATCAAGCTGGAGGGGTCTCTAACTCCAGTTGGGGTGATCTACTCTTTATCAAACCAAGAGTTAGATACACTCAGGGCCTACATTTCAGAGAATGTAGAGAAAGGTTTCATCCGGCCAAGCTCCTCTTCAACAGTAGCACCTGTCCTCTTTGTCAAAAAGAAAGATGGTGGCCTCTCTTTGTGTGTTGATTACCGCAAACTCAATGCTGTTACTAGGAAGAACAAGTATTCTGTTCCTCCTATGAATAAGCTTCTTACTGTTTTCAATGGTTCTTCTATCTTCTCCAAGATTGATTTGTGTGGTGCATATAACCTTCTCATAATCAAGGAAGGTGATGAACACTTGACATGTTTTAGAACTAAATATGGCAGCTATGAGTATTTGGTTATGCCATTTGGGCTCAGCAATGCTCCTGCCTCTTTTCAAAACCTTGTCAATGATATTTTTTATGATCTTCTTGATGTTTATGTTGTGGTTTATTTGGAGACATTATGGTCTTTTCCAAATCTGAAGAATAACATGTCACCCATGTGTCCACTGTTATTTCCAGACTCAGAGCCAATACCCTCTTTGCTCAGGCCTCCAAGTGCCTGTTTCATGTTTCTAGTGTAGAGTATTTGAGTTATGTTGTTTCTTCTGAATTCCTCAAGATGGACCAAGCAAAAGTCCGGAAAATTCTCAATTGGCCACCTCCAAGAAACCTCAAGGCTCTTCAATCATTCCTTGGCTTTGCCAATTTTTACCGCT
Organism: Austropuccinia psidii; assembly: GCA_023105745.1. NCBI lineage: Eukaryota > Fungi > Basidiomycota > Pucciniomycetes > Pucciniales > Sphaerophragmiaceae > Austropuccinia > Austropuccinia psidii. The sequence continues at coordinate 41,054,706 of JALGQZ010000011.1, forward strand.
GTTTAATGAAGAATTATTCAAAGAAGATTAGTTCACTCACAAGTTTCCTCAAGAAAGATTCCCGTTTTCCCCTCAATGAGGAAGCTCTTAGACAGTTTCATCAACTCAAAGAGGCATTCACAATTGCTCCAATCCTTTCTCACTTTGATCCTTCTCTACCCACCATTGTAGAGACTGATGCATCAGATTTCTGACGCAGGAAAACATCCCATTGCCTTTGATAGCCGCAGGCTTCTCCCAGCTGACCTCAATTATGAGATTCATGACAAGGAACTCCTTGGCATAGTCTGGGCTCTCAAGCACTGGAGAGCTTTTCTCCTTTCACTTTCTTCCTCTTTTGAAGTTCTCACCGATCATTCCTCACTTCAATATTTTATCTCATCAAATATTCTTACTTGCTGTCAAGCCTGCTGGGCTGAATTTCTCTCTGAATTACATTTTTCAATCACTTACCACCCTGGCTGCCTGGTCACCCTTCCAGATGCATTGTCACGTTGGGAAGACGTTTACCTGGAGAGGGGGGAAGATTTCATCATCAAAAAAAAATCAAGCAAGATGAAATTCAAGCCTCAAAATTCTTTGCAGTCAAGGTGGAAGCATTTTCAAATTTGATTGAATCAATTCAGAAGGCATTATGGCAAGATTCTCAATATAGAAGTATCCTTCAAGATTTGGGTAAAGCTAAATCTCTCCAAGATTATTCTCTTGATTCCTCCTTCCAACTTCTTCTGTTCAAAGATTGGGTGGTGGTCCCAAATTACCCCACAATTCAACTCAGCATACTTGAAAAAAGGCATGACTCTCCTCTAGCTGGACACCCTGGCCAAGAGAAGACTCTCAAACTTGTCAAGCGGGATTTTCACTGGCCTGGCATGACTCAATTTATCAAGTATTATGTATCATCCTGTCAACAGTGTTCAAGAAACAACAATATTCACCACAAGAGGTTTGGACTCCTCAAACCTCTTCCAATTCCAAATGGTCCTTGGATTTTTCTTTCAATGGATTTCATCACTCAATTGCCACTGTCCAATTCCTTTGACTCAATCCTTGTCATAGTGGACAGATTCTCAAAAATGGCAGTTTTCATTCCAACAATGTCTTCAATAACTTCATTAGATTTGGCCCATTTATTCATCAAGAATATTTTCTCAAAGCATGGCCTTCCTTCAAGTATTGTTAGTGATAGAGGTTCTCTTTTTGTTTCTTCTTTTTGGACCAATCTTTGTCAGCAGCTCAAGATTTCAAGAGATCTGTCAACTGCTTATCATCCAGAAACTGATGGACAGACAGAGAGGGTAAATCAGATACTAGAACAGTACCTTTGGATGTATGTCAGTTATCATCAAGATGATTGGAACACCTGGCTCCCTCTGGCTGAATCTGCCTACAATAACTCTGACCACTCTTCAACAAAACAATCACCATTTTTCACTGTTTATGGAAGAGATACACATTTTGACTCAGTTCACATTACTCAAGATACTCCTGGTGGAAATGTATCAACAAAAATCCAATCAGTACAGCAAGATGTCAAGAGAGAACTCGAAGTTTCCATAAACAGGTTTAAGAGGTATGCAGATAAAAGTAGAGCAAGTCCACCTGTTCTCAATCCTTGTGAAATGGTATGGCTTTCCTCCAAGAACATAAAATCAACTAAACCCACCAAAAAACTGTCTGAAAGATGGTTGGGTCCTGTTGCAATCTTGCAGAAAGTCAGCACTCATGCCTACCACCTCAAGTTCCCATCTCAATGGAAGTCCATCCACCCAGTCTTCCATATTTCACTCTTAGAACCAGTCAAGACATCAACAATCCCAAATAGGCATCAAGAGCCTCCTCCTCCAATCATCATTGAAGAGGAAGAGGAATGGGAAGTCTCTCAAATACTGAACTCAAAGCTTAACAGAGGAAAATTATGGTATTTGGTGGAATGGAAAGGTTTCAGTCAAGACTCAGAAAGATCCACTTGGGAACCAACTGAAAACCTCAAGAATTGTCCTTAACTGGTTAAGAATTTTAATTCTTTATATCCTGACAAGCCAGGACCCAATTCTTCAAAGGCTTGAATTTTTATGGTGCTTGGTGGGGAGAGGAATTACCAAAAGTAAGTCCCACTCCTGGTATGCACCTTTAGGGGTATTCTACTCTTTTCTGTTGTAAGCATCACCTTGGCCACTCTGTGAGAACTCTGCAAATTTTTGTACACAGATCTTTGGCCTGGCTTTCAACATCAATTCCAAAATTATGGCCATTTTTCACTTGGGCAAATGGACCTTTTTTTTTCATTTCACTTGCAAGTTTTTCCAATTCCAAGTCATTCTTTCAACAAATTCATTTTCTTTTATGGCACTGGTGGGAGTGGTAATTACCAAACGTAAGTTCCTCTCCTGGTGTGCACTTCCCTGAGGGGTCTACAGTCTGTCAAAACATCACCTTGGCCACTTTGTGAGAACCTGGCATCAAGTTTCTCTTTCCAGGTCCTTGGCCAATTTCAAAATTAGTTATCAACCTCTGTGATGAAGATCGGAACCTCCTCAAGATTCATTGAATTTTTATTTTTTCTTTTTTCTTTTCTTATTTTCATTTTCATTCTTTTATTGTTACTTTCATTTTCATCTTAAATTTTCTCTTATAATGTCAAATTTCACGTCAAGATCATCATTCATTTGATTCATCATCAAATCTTGAAACCAATGTTGAAAGAAAATCAAGCAAGTCCCACGTCACATGCCAACAATTTGATATCAGTATGAACTTTATTTTTCTTAAAAGAAAGCCGCACTATCCCTCTCTCAAAATGCTTTCCAATAGCCTCAACAGGCTTCACCTTGTATTGGTTCTCAGGAGCTCACCATTTCAAGGTGGGGTACAGTCACAGCCATGGAAATCCACCCTCTTGGACCTCAATATGGCATATCCATGCCATATCTAATATATGGCAATTTTGCCATATCCATAATCATTGGCCAAATTGGCCATTGTCATATCTTATGGCCTTATTAGTCATTTTATCATCTGGGGCCAACCTGGCCCCTTCACCATCATCAAGCCATTCCAGGCTGTCTCTTTGCTTTTGAGCATCTTGGGTATTTTCCATACAACAGGGAAAATACAACCCAAAAGCCTGTATTTGGCTCTTAAAGCTTTAAATACAGTTTGCGCACTTTGGCACATTTTGCGCATTTAGCTGTATTTAGCCATTTAGGCCATATTTCTCATGAATTGTGTGAAATATGCCCAAAAGGCCATATCAAGCCTTTTGGGCTTAATTGCCAGTTTTGTGCATTTTGCGCACTTTTGTGCATTTTGTGCATTTTGCACACTTTGCACAAATACAGTTTTTAAGCTGTATTAGCTGTATTTGGCCAAATACTCCAAAAACCACTTTGTCACCTCTGAAGCTTCCAAAAGCCAAATTTTATTCATATCCACCTGGCATCACCTCAAAAGACCTTTGGCCCATTTCAACCTTCAATAACCAAAAGTGCCATATATGGTGTTATACACCATTATGCATCTTTTTTCAGCAGAAATCCAATGGTGGCAATTTAAAATGGTTATTTAAACTTTTCAACAGTTCATCGAGGCACATCCTCCAGAGGATTCATCAAGGCTCAAGGGCAAGTGTCATAATCTCAAATACCAATGACGCCATCACGCAATCAATGGTTCTTCTCACTCACAGTATTCCTCTAAGGGAATACTGGCTGTTAATTATCAAGGGATATTCAAGAGGTAGTTCCAAAACAATGTGTCAAGGGTAAATGCTCCACCAATTCATTCAGTACAGTCTTAATTCATCAAGACCTGTATTTTAATTCATACACCATGGGAAGATCATTCAACCCAGTTCATTTCCCAATCTGGAAAGTTATACACTCCATCAGACAATCAATACAGCTTCCAGTATTCACTACAGGACCACTGCTAGCCTGAAGGAGTCAAGCTCTCAACTTTTCACATATACCAGCCTCCTTTGACCCTGGGGGGTTTTTCCCCCAGTTAATTAATATATTATGATTTTATTTTATCTCTATTTATCTTACCATTTTTGTTAAGTGAATACTGATATTATCAAGTCAGTCATTTAGCACCTTTTCTCTTTCTTTCTTTTCCTGTCAATGGATATTTGGTGGTAATATCCTTACTAATTCCATTGTTCATGCTGGCAGGTTGAAACAGTGATTGAGGACTTACTTGGTTGACTCTCTGGCCATTTGGCTTCCCTTTCCTCTTATTGCATCTCATCTTTGTACCTGCATATTTCTTAGAGGAATTCAATTCTTTATTTTCTTTTCTTTATTCTTTTGGAGTCTTCCAAGTGAGGTCCCTGATTGCTGAGTGCCAGGCCACTCTGGTTTTTCTGTCCAAGAGCCCCTGTGACAAAGGGGTGGTTGTAATCTTTTACTGATTGGTTTAACAGTGTTTAAACTAATTAGAAAAGCAAAAGATTCTAACATGAAGAGAAAAGTGGGGCAGAGAAGACATTATTTTATAGCCATGAATTTCCTTTCTCCAAAGGTAAAATTTACTCTTTTCAGTAGTGAAAAACACTCCGACAACAGAAAAGCCATTCATGGCATCATTGAACCCTGGTTTACGCCAAAAAAGGGCTGGTCTTAGCCATTTTTGGCTATTTTGATCCCTTTTAGACCCTTAAATCAGGCATTACTATAGTAATACCTGGTCTGGAGCCTTCAAAACACGTCAAGATGTGTGTAAGAGACATAGAAACCAGCTAAAACTGTGCTGACTAAGATTGTTGTAACTTAAGGGTAGTTTTACCCTCTTGGAAACAGTTAAAACTGCCCTGGTTGGTATCAAAACCTCAACATCAATTGAGTCACAAACCCTGTGACTCAATTGCAGGCCAAAATTTATGAATGTTTGCATGTATTTTGACATCCCACGCCTTTCAGCAAGGATTTTGGGGATCTGGCTCCCCCTTAGAGCTAGAGTTCCTTTTCCCCCCCAGACTTGATCTTTCCAATTTATTTCTTCTTTAATTCCTCATCATGTAATACATTTGTAATTTACACGTGCAATTAAATTGAAATTTCACAGTACACAACTGTAATAATTGATACCTCATATGTATATTACAGTTCACTTATGTAATACACACGCACATTTTGACATTTCAATTGAAAATACTTCAATTCCTCATAACTTCTAAACTACACACAAAACCTTAATTTTAACTTAAAAATTGATAGTTAACACTACATGTGGTGTGAATTAAGCTAAGGGTTTGAGTATTTTCAACTTTTGTAAAGAAAATACAAAAAACTTAATTTGAGCTTATTTAGAGTTGAGTTACAGAAATTTTACCCAGAGGTGACCCCACCTTATTTTTTATGAGGAATCCAATGGTGAATTAATTTTCTTAAGTTTATTTATTGGATAAAAATTCATAATATATTTCATGTAACCTTTTTACCAAAAGATTTTAATTTCATTAATTTTCATAAAAATCCATTTTTACTTAATTTTTTCAAGTAAAAATGCCTTTTCATAATTTTAAAATTTCATGTAATTTTGATTTTAAATTATAATTACAAAATTTAGTTTTTGTATAAAACTTTTGATTTATATTTTTATAATATAAATAAATTTATTTTATTTATATTTGTATCTTATTTTTTTATATGTGGTCTTTTGGGTATATGAAAATACCTCTAAGGCTCACATGTGTACTGTAAAATTTTCAAATGAATTACATATTCAAATCTCTAGTATAATAGATTATGAGGAATTAAAGAAAAAAGAGATTGAAAAGATTAATTTTGGGGGAGAAAGGAATCTTGGCTCCAAGTGTGCCAGACTTCCCCAAATTCTTCTGGCCTGGAATTGAGTCACAGCATATGTGACTCAGTTGATGATGAGGTTTTGATTCCAACCGGGGAAGCTTTAACTGTTTCCAAGAGGGTAAAACTATCCTCAATTTAAATAAATCTTAGTAAAAAACAGTTGGAACTGGTTCAAACGTCTCTTACACACATTCGTACGTGTTTTTACGGCTTGAAACCAAGTATTACTATAGAAATGGCTGGAACCAACCCTTTTTTGGTCTGAACCAGGGTTCAATGATTCCATTATTGGCTTTTCTGTTGTCAGTGGGTTTTGCATGACGTATTAGAGTAAAATTCAATTTTTGATTAAGTGAATTGGTGGCTATGAAAGAATGTCTTCTTTGCCCCAATTTTTTCTTCAGGTTGGAATATTTTCCTTTTATAATTAGTTTAAACACTGTTAAACCAATCAATAAAATATTCCAACTGCGTTTTTTCAAATAGTTTTCAGCCTTTTCACCATTTGAAAAAATAATCATACTCATTTTTTGTAACCTTAATAATCATTTTTACCCTTGAGCTACCCCAAAATGTAATTAAAGCATCTTTCATAACTGTGATCTTTGTTACTTTGTTGCCAAATTCACTATGGTTACTTTTGGGCATGTTTTCTCTTTAATATTATTCTTAGAGAATCTGTTCTTGTATCAATTTCTTGCAGTCCTCTTCTCTAGTAATTCCAATTGAATTTGCCCTTGAAGAAATTTTGCTTGTAGCCTCAAATATCTCTTGTAGAGCATTTTTGGATAAATTTTATTTTTGGTAAAACAATAAGTCATTATAATAGGAGGTGTCAGATTTACCAAATCCCACAATCAAAATCCCAAGTATTTTTTCTTTCCAAATTCTACATGACCATTTTGGGATTTGGTAGGTCCCACACCTCAAGAGGTGTAGTATTTTGTGGTGCAAAAACCCAGGTTTTTTGGTACCAAATCCCATTTTGGGATACTCAAATCCCACCATTAATTTCACCTAAAGGCACCTATTTATGACACACACCTCAATAAGGGAATGCTAGATTTCATAAAACTTCCCTTCTATTGCATAAAATCTGAATACACTATTCTTTCATCAAATTCTTCGATTTCAAACTGTATTTGCTATAGATATTTTCTTCATTTACAATTCCAAAGCAATTGTAAAGGCTACCTTTGCTTCGGACATTAAATTCATTTCAGTTATTCAATTCTTTCAAATCTGATAGTGATTCTGATATTTAGCAAGATATAATCTTATTAGATATTATTACATCACAAAGAGACATCAATCCTTGTAGAAGATATCCATCACATTAAATGTTCTCAGCCTGTGACTCAAAACCAGAGCACAAGCATAACAGCCAAATACCATAAACCAATGGTAAAGCCAAGATACCACCAAAACATGGATCTGAGCCAAATTAACTCAAAAGGTATCAAAAGAAAGAGGAAAATCACCTATTTTGAAATATACAAGTCCCATCATCATAGGGCAAATGATAACAAAGTTATTCCTGCTCAAAGCTATTGCTGAGCATAAACCTTAATTTTCACCTCTCATCTGAAATCCAGAGGCAGAGACTTAACCCTATCAAATGGGTATTCAAATTGAAGCTCTAATTCAGGGCTATCCAATGGTACTAGCCAAACTGAGCTAGCACCAGAATTACAGAGGTTATGACCAAAATACGGTCAAATAAGGGTGATTAAAATATTCAACTCTCATCTAACTTCTACAGCTTTAGTGTGAGATACCTAAAGTGGGGTCTTTTTGGAAAGAGCACAAGCAGGGCTATCTAATGGTGCCATTCATTTCCCCATATCCTATCTAGAACAAAAGATATGGAGCAAACAGGTTCCATACAGTTTTTGGACAAATCATAAATGTGTACAAGAAAACTTGTACATGGCATAGCTTTGCCATATTCAATGATAACCATAGCAAATGAGGTACCATTGTGTAGATCACATCTAGGGCTACACAATGAACCAACTTTGAGCTCAATATCCTAAAAACTGACAAAGGTATAGCAGTTTTAAGGTTAAAATCCCACAGTTAGGCCAATACAGCCTTACAGTGGGATACTATTCTGACGCGTCAGAAGCACCAGAACACACCTGTAGACTCCATTGGTGAGAATTTTCACCCTGTTTAGAGTAAAAATGACTACTTGTGGCTCTAAAACCACATTTCCACCCAATACCAGTCTGTATTGAGTGTATAGAACCACAAACCAGCCCACATTAGTGAAAGTTTTCACTCTGTGGTCGTGTACAGAGGTAAACCACCTCCCACTACCCCAGAACAAGATGAAAGGAGGTTTTGCCTCACCAGGAAGCTAATCCAGCATCCTGTTCTTAATATTATTACGTGGTATAACTTCTTGAAAAGTGGTACCCTTAGAATTGAACAGGTTATAATTATATGTTTTAATTATTGTAGGGTTTGTTATTGTAAACCAACAGAAAAACACTGCACCCAGGGCTATCAGCAGCACTCACCATCACTAAATTATTTTAGTATAGCCCTTTTACTCATATTCTCACTTTAATATCATCATTATTTTGGTGTCACACTCAGAGTTATAGCTTTTATTATCATTTTGAAGCTATATCATAGAGTCACCCTGACACATGTATAAAATTAATGATTTACAAACATTATCATCTGAAAGGTTTTTCCAGCTTTGTAGGATCACACATTACTCATTTGAAAAATTGGTTTTAAAAGTTAAAGATGATGAAACCTTTTAAAATTCATAAAAAACAAATAATGCAATCCTGCCATACAATTGGCTGTGGCACTATCAATGTTAGGATCAAATGGATATGGGGCCACTTTGGGAAAGATTGGAATGTTTTTTGGAATTAGTGATTTGGCTATTGCTTTATACACTCATAGAGTGATTGGGATATTAATGAAGCTGAAGAGAAAATTGATTGTGTGGCCAACAATAGAACAACGCAGAGAGATTTCTCAAGTAATGCAAGCAGAAGGCTTCCCTGGATTTATTGATGGGAGTCTCATTTCATTATCACAACATCCTTGCAATTATTGTGAAACCTATTTTGATTGTAAACAGAGGTAATCATTTGAATTCTCATACTTTATTTTATTTTTACTTATTGTTCAAACTTAAGGGTTTCTATTTCAATAAAACTGGTTTTCAATATAAACAAAAATTTCACTGCTCTACATGTGTGTTGTACTGGGTTAATTCATGATTCAAATGTATATTAAAATATGAAAATCACACAAACACCTCAACAAATTTATGAAAAATATCAGTACTTACTAGCTGATTCAGCATATAAAAGCTCTACTTGGGTTGTTAAAGCTTATAAGGGAGTTGTGGCACAGAATGAAGACAGCCATACTTTCAATAACTGTCTAGCAAAATCAAGGGTCAGAATTGAGCATGAAATTGGAATCTTGAAGGGGTGGTAGTTATCTCTAAGGGAAATTTGAAATGAAATGAGGGCCCCTCAAGAAATTGAATAATTTGTTAGTTGGGTCATTTCTTGTATGATTTTACATAATATGTTGGCACAAATTGGAGATGAATGGTTTGATTTACATCAATATTATGATCCACCAAAAGCAGAAAATCAGTACAGTTGTGAAAATGAGGAAGAATTTGTAAATATGCATGAAAAAATTAAACAAACTACTTTGGCATGGAGAGATAAGCCATTGTGAATTTCATCATGCAAATTTACTTATGTAATTAATTCAATGGACTAAAACAGAGTGGAGATTTTATTGAGGAAACAAAACTATTCAAAATTGATACTTTTAAGCTCTTTCTTTTCCCTGCATATTCCTTTCCAAGTACCCATTTAATTTTGAATTAATTTTGGTAGGTGTCATTTTTAAGAATTTGTCACCTGCATTAAATAATTTAGGGTTGATTTGAAAAGAACATCCAAAATGAGTTGTTTTATCAATATTGACAATTTCTGGAGGTGTCTTTGTTGTATGATTCAAAATTCATGATGTCTCCTATAGAATTTCCATGACTCCAGGTTTTTTTGAATAATAAATATCCATTTTTGATTCAGGGAAGTGAAAGCTATGTTCAGATGGTTGGAAGGGGATGAAATGTTTTCTTGGATATAAAAGAAAATATACCATAAGTCCAGGCATTGTGATCATTTAAATCTTTATGTGGTTTATTGAAAAATCCTTCTTGTGTGACAATAAAATTAATAAAAGATTTGAATTCTAGTTTTGTTTTGGCAGAAGTGCTTTTGAGTTGACTGAAATTTGTTAATTTTGCATCTTCCATTAATGATTGATTTTAATTTTCATCTAATTTATTAAAATGACAAGCTCTTGGGTAAATTAATTTTACATATTTTTCAAGTTTGGACCATTGGTTATTAGCTGTTTCAATTGGATTAGGAGTCAAACCAGGTTTTTGGGAGTAAACACCTACAATTTTTGGGATTCATTAGTAAATACTAAAATAAAAAGTAAAAAAGATGACACACCTGAAGATTTTCAATAATTAGAACCTGGACAAAAGCAAATACCTTTTATAATTCCACCTAGGAGATTTTTATTAGTTTTAATTTCTTGGTGATTTTGGGATAAGGTCATTAAGGTCATAATAAGGTCTTTTAAGATTTTAGAGTTTTCAAAATAATTGTCAAATTGGGTGTTTTCATATATGAAAAGAGGTAATGATGGCTTCTTGGTTTTATCAAGGATCACATATGGATGGGGTAAAGTATTTAATGATGGAAGCTTTAACCATGTGGCATTGGCTGATTTCTTGTCAATTGAGATGGTTGAGAAGTTTCTGGATGCCTTGTTGGAATAGCCAAGGTCAGACAAGATATGTTTTGAATCATGGATATGCTTTCTTTGGCTTTGGGTAAGTTTTCTTTTATTATCTGCTTCAGTATTATTAGCCTCATGATGTTCTATATTTGTTTTAGTCCTAACCCTGACAACAAGAGGAGGAATAAGAGTTTCATCATCTATAAAATCATTCTGATTATGTTCTGAATCTTGTTTAGTCCTAACCATGAAATCATCAGAATTATTTTCAAAGTGAGAGAGGGGAGGATGTATTTTTGAATCTCAATAATGAGGGGAGGGAGGTTAAGTTGAATAAAATTGCAAATAGGGCCCTTATAAATTATCCGCCCCTAAACAAATGATCAAAAAAGTTAAAAAAACAAAATAATCAGCATTATACAGAAATAAAAAAATAAGAATAAGAATAAGAATCATCAGTCATTATGATGATGAAATAAAAACAATAAAAAATTAAAACAGTCATTAGTTATGAGTATCAGTAAATAAAAATAATAATAAAAGATAATGGTTAGTTATGATTGATGAATTAAAAAGAACAAAAATAAGAAGTCAAGATAATAATCATGAGTAGTCATCATGATGAAATAAAACAAAACAGAAAAAAACAAAAGTCAGAAACTTAAATAAAAAGAGGAAAAAAGGGAAAAAGGGAAAAAAGGAAAAAGGGTGAAAAGGGAAAAAAGGGAAAAAATAGAAAAAATAGAAAAAATAGAAAAAATAGAAAAAATAGAAAAAATAGAAAAAATAGAAAAAATAGAAAAAATAGAAAAAATAGAAAAAATAGAAAAAATAGAAAAAATAAAAAAAATAGAAAAAATAGAAAAAATAGAAAAAAGGGAAAAAAGGGAAAAAAGGGAAAAAAAGGGAAAAAGGGGGAAAAAGGGAAAAAAGGGGAAAAGGGAAAAAGGGAAAAAAGGGAAAAAAGGGGGGAAAAGGGGATAAAGGGGAAAAAGGGGAAAAAAATAATTTATTAGTTAAAGATAAAAAAAGCCTTTCAATCAATTTGGTTATTAATATGGTTAGAACCTCCCAGAGGCTTATGTGGGAGCTTCTAGGATGCCTGGGGGGTGAATGGTGGGAGGCTGGGTTGAGCTGGATGGGTGATTTCCTAATATAATAAAATAATTAAAAGTAAAAAAAATATTTAGTAATATGATAAGATAAGTAAAAATAAAAAACATTGGAATTGATTTGGAATCAATCCCAAAAATATTACAAATTGATTCCAAATTGATTTGGGCTGTTTTGAATAAAGCATGCCTTAGAGCCTGCCAGTATCCTGTTTGGAGGGTGGATGGGGTGTTGAACCTGTGCAAAAACAAAATGAAAAGACAACTGAACAAAAAACTAACCTAATTAATTTTTCAATGAAAATTATGAAACCCAAAAAAATTTACTTCAAAAGAATTTTTTAACAATCTAGAAAAAAGAAAAAAAATGTGCTACAATGAAGGAGCTGGGAGTGAAGGAGTGAAAATTTTACCGGGTTTTTTGCAACACATGTATTTTGGTGGAATTGAAACATTTTTAATCAAAAAAAAATTGAAAAGTAAGGGGCAATCAAATTGAATTTGAAAAACAATTGAAAAAATAAAAAATGAAACTTGGAGGGAGGCTTCAAACTCCATTAGAAAAAACTGTGTCATTGGTCTTTGGAACATAAAATCTCAATGAAAGATTTTCCAAATTTTCAATTTTCAAAACATAATATCAATTTAAACTTTGTGGCCCAATTGCAAATAAACATCATTTATATTTCCGAATTAAAATATTTGAAAATGATCACATGTCATATACCTAATAAATCCCTTTTTAGTGATTTATGTCAGGATGCGTTTGAGCTCTGCAATTTACCTGCTTTATGACAATGCTGCTATAGTGAGATCCATCTGGAATTGCTTTTCCTTAAGCTCCAATTCCTGATTCCACTTTTACTTTACAAATTCATATTTCATGTTGTGTTGTTTCTTGTCAAACTCCCCTTGTTTTTGTAACTTTGCTTCTTCAAACCATTGATTTTCCATGTCCCTCACTTTCTCTTCATGCCACCTCTCCTTTTCCCACTCCAAATGAGCATTATAAGTGACTTCACATACTTAGAGCCATATTATTTGTCAGTAGGATTGATCAGAGCAACAATAATTTCAAGACATACCCTTTTTCCATGATTCAAGCAAATTGGCATAAGTAGGTGGAAGCATATCTATTGACCTGTCATAGCCACTATCAGGAATAAGGGTATTCAACCTTAAACCCACTCAAACTCACAAAGACAGAAATCCAGTATTTCTATCAGTAATCAGTTTTAGAAAATATTCTTGTTGCAGAATGCATACAGCCTGCCAACACCTTTCTAGGCTGGATTCACAATTCTGAAACTGTATGATCACCCAACTCCGTTACACCTCTTTTACAGACCCTGTATATCCATACAAGGTCTTTATTATCCAGATAAATTCAAATGAAGATTCCTCTCAAATAACTTCACTCTTTGAATCAGGGCTGGTGGATTCTCACCTATACTAGCCTCCCTTTCTCCCCCTGGGGAATTCTCCTCAGTTAATTAATATTTTTTATTTTTTATTTAATGAATATTCTTATTCATATTTTGAATTATTATATTTATTTTTTAAAGTTAGTCTTTGAATTCCCTCACCTGTTCAGTAGAGTTGTGGTGGCCATATCCTTATTAACCCCTCTCTTTCTTTCTGAAAGGTTGAAACAGTGGACTTGGACTTGTTTTCAGTGGGCTCTTTTATTATTTACTCTTATTCTTATTGTTTCTGCTTTCTTATATTTACTCAATTAGCAAGTCTATTCTTATTACACTCTTAAGTGTATTCCATTTTATCCCATCCTGAGCCCTCCATAGGTGAGTGCCAGGCCCTCTTCACTTAGAAGAGACCCTGTGACAGACCGTTTCCTAGATCCACTCTTGTCATTCAATTTTGGGGTAAATGCTTTATTACACTTTTTTGATGTGTTATGGATTTACTTAGCTGATCAAAGAAGAGACAATCAACATTGGATTTCATAAATATCAGCCTTAAACATATGTACTGATTCATCTTGCACCTTTTTCACTTGAAATAAGTAATCATCATCATTAAGCAAAGGATCAAGATTGAGAGGTGATTCCAAAAAATTATTCTCCTTTAAAAAAATGAGCTTTGATTATCTCAGGTAAAAAGAAAAATATATAAAAGCTTACCTTATTAAGCAAATGATCATCATCATCATCACCATTTAAGCTGTCTTTTTCTTGTGAATCATAGCTTGAAATGGGAGTGACATTGGGCTTGTGGCCAAAGAGTGCATCCATTTCAATATAGCAACGACACATAATTTCAAGATTTTCACTCATTGATTTGATACCTTTACCCCAGTTGAAGTTTCAAATTTATTTCTGTCATATAATTCTTTTTATATGTTTGCATATGTTTGCCATCAATCTTGGATGTTGCTTGAGCTAAAGGTTAGGCGCTTTCATGATCTTTTGTTGACCTCAATTTCCATAAGCTGAAGCCCATTCTGCTTTGACAAAGGAGGCCTTATAATTGAAGTTGGACCACTAGTACTGAAACATGACCCAAAATTGGACTTTATTGAAAGCCAATGAATTATGGTTAAATAATCAGTACAGCTTAAGTGACTTGATTAATGAGGAAGGCCCATTTCAATTTTCATATCTGTCTTGACGTGTTTTTCTTTGAAATAAGGAATGATTATATGGATGAAGAAATATAAATGGAGTGTAAGATTTTTGGTCAGATTTTCAAAACTGGAGTGTGGAAAAAGAAGTTGTAAAGTTGTAAATTGTGAATATTCATTTTGGTTAGGTTTAAAAATTAAATCCCATATGCATGGGAGTTGGTGAAAATACCAGGGGACTCAGTTAAAATTCCATGTGATTTACACATGAAAAACCAAGGATTTAGTGTTGGAATTTGGAAGCCAAATCCCATGTTATTTCAAGGCAATATTTTTGACTTTGATTCCCCTAACATTACTTTTTTATATTCAAAAAGTTAAAAATAATAAATTTGGTGTTCTTTTGTTTGAAACTCTTAAGCTTGCTATTTTTGATTAAAATTTACCATATACAAATTTTGAGGACAGGAAAAGTACTTGATTTTGAATCAAATTTTCATATCCACACCTCAAAGATATAGTTCCTAATAGTGTAGAGACCATAAAATAAAGAAATAATCAATCATTTTTTATTTTTGATTATAATAAATCTATTCAAATCCATTTAAGAAGAGCAGTAATATTGATTATGATTAGTAGTAATAGCACAAGAGCTTCATAGACAAAAATTCCATAAATGTATTGATTTTCATAGATAAGCAAAAAGGGAACAAATTAAGTTTATGTAAAGAGAAGCAATCCCTGAAAGAGAGGAAGAACTGTAGATAATAAAGGAATGGTATCAAAAAGAATAATATAAGAGAGGCTTGGAAGCAAATTATCTTTGATAAATTAAGAGAAAGCTGTTAGTTTTTATTGTTACTGAAGTAAAAAAGGGGGTATTTTTTGGAACAATTCATTTTTGAAAAAAAATGTTTTGGGTGAAAACAAAATAAAAAAAATGTTTTGACATGTTTTTGGGGAGTAAAAATGCTTTGTAATAAGTTTTTCTCAGAAAAAAGTTTTTATTGAGGTAAAAAGAGGGAGATAATTTTGGGAAAAAGTTGTTTGGGGGAAATAAAAGGGAAATTCTATGCAACTGTTTTGGTTGAAAAAAGAGGTTTTGTGCAGAAATGTTTTTGAATAAGCTTTTTTTGTGAAAACCTATTTTGGGGAAATTTTGGCAGGATTCTTCCAAAATCAGTATTTTTGTTTTTTTTGTTTTGAAAGGGGTCCAGGAAATTTCTTAAATTTTTTTTCCAATTACTTCTAGTTATATATCAAAGCTGATGTTTTTGGTAAAAAAATGATTATTTAAATCTTCTTAGTAAAAATTATCCGTTTTCACCATAAGCTTTTAAAATCATGTAGATTTCTGGTAAATACACAACAGAAAAATTTCTAATTCCATTTTTGGGTCAAAATATTCTCAACCAGAAATTATTCAATGCCTTCATGAAAATTTCAGAAGCCATTTTGATAAGATTATGAGCATTCTGTTTATTGAATTAATAAAGGAATTCTTATGAAAATTATAATTTTTAATAGAAAAATGAAAATGCTTTTATTTCAAAAAGAGAATAATTGCCAATTAAAATTTACCAATAAAACTCCTTTTTCAGCCATAAAAAAAGCTATCATTGGGGAAATATCAAGTTTTATACAATTAAAAATCTGCTTTTAAATAAATAACAAATTTTAATTGAAAAAATAACATATCTTCTAGCGAATTAATAAAATATCTTTTATTTAAGCTATATAAAATATTTTGATTGAGGAAATGAAAACTTTTTGATTGCATTGATAATGAATTTTTTAGTTCAAAAATCTGATAGCTATTCTTGGAGAAGCTTCAGAGCTTATATTTCAAATTAAAAGACTTTTTTTCAAATGATAACAAAATCTCATTTGAAAAATGGACGGATTGTTTAAATAGTATCAATTACTCCATTTCAAATATAGTTTTGTTTTTGGAAAAATTATAAGGATGCTGCTATTGCATTATACAGATTTCCATTAAAAAATCAATAAGAATTTTATTATGAAAATGATGGAATTATTATCATTTTATTATCAGAAATTTTACTTTTGAATTGGTAGGGGTATTTTTACAAAAAAATTTCTTCCAAAGCGCTAATATAAGCTACAATAGACCAATGTCAAAAATTTTATTCTCTTTATAATGAAAATAGAAATATTATGAAATTAATAATAAAATGGCTATCAATTATGATAATAAAATTGGTATTATGGTAATAATTAAACTGTGACTATTTCAGTTATAGGATCTTTGTCAATTTTATCATTAATCTTTATTACCTTATTTTCTCTTTCGAAATATACAACTATCTTGAAAATTATTTCTATTGAATCTCTCATAATCATCATCAGTGTCAGCCTCAATATTAAATCCCCCTCCTTAGGCTCAATATTTTACCCTCAATTTTTTGTAAAATTTTTTGGAAATAATCTCAGAATATCTACAGGATATCACCTTTTTTTGAGGAAAATGGCTAACTCCATAGTTGAAATCTTTTTTTCTTTATTTTTTGAGATAATCTTTACATTTTTCCAAATTGGTCGATTTTCAAAAATAAATGTAAAAAAAGACCAATACTGAAAATATTCAGTGTAATTAAGAATCCACCCCAAAACAAAAAAATGAAATAATATCCAAGCACCTTTTTTGAGAAATCTTTCAAAATAAACAGCCTATTTACATTTTTTTACCATAAATTCCTTTTTGGTCATGAACTGGTAAAAATACATAAGGGCTGACATGTTTTTCCTTCAATTCTTGAAAGGCAGTAATTATTGTGAGTGTGAAAAGACTTCTACCAACAAATTTCAGTTCAAATAAACAGTGGTAGAAACTGAACGTTTTCTATAATATCCAACCTTGTTCTGAAATATGATCCCAATAGTTAAGGAAATTTCAATGTGGCAACTAATAATTATTTGAGTACTTAATCACAAATTAATCTTTGAAGCTTCAGCTAATACCTTCTCTTAATTTTATTCTATTTTTTATCTGCATTTTCACACTATTGATATAATGAATATTGAAAAGGTTTGAACCCTTATCAATGAGGTTTTTCATTTTCTCATGACAAAAATTATCAATTCACCTCAATTTCAATTTTATTTCAGCTACATAATTTTACAAAGAAATATTGAAATAAATATTTGGCAAAAATTAAATGTGAAATTTTCTTTTTGAATCATTAACCCAACAAATACATTTTATTTAAACTTCATTTGCTTTTCTAATTATATTTTAAATTTTTCATGCCCCAATAAATCAAGAACCTCAAATCTCAACACACTCCCAACATTATTATAATATTTCTATTACATTGAAAAATATCTTTTGACTGTGATGAGCAATCGTTTCCTCTACCATTGTCTTATATACAGGGGGTTTATTTCAAGAAATCTAATTTATGCAATTAATTAATCTGAATGCATAACAATAAGTTTTATTCACTCCTAATTATTTATCTTACTTATTTAATCCAAAATGATCTGTTGCAATGTAATCAAATATCACCCTTATTGAGGGTTTCTTTCATGAATTTCCAATGTCACCTGAATATAATCTTTCAAAAAAAAATATTTCATAGTGATATAACTATTTACCTCTCAACTCAGAATTCTAAAATTGATAAACGGATTCTAAATGACACTTCTACCAAGGTCCAAGAATTCAATGATTCCAACATACAGTAAATGTGAAGACAGGTCATATTCATCCCCTACTTTGGCAAGCCAACAGAATTGTCATCTATCATCACCATTTTACCAGTTTCTTCATGTATGTGTTGGCTAAAATCTTGAATGATTGCCATAAATCAGATAATCTTAGCCATTTAAATTTATTCTTTAGATCTTAACACCCAAGGGTTTGTAGGACCTTTTCAGGATTTTTTTCTGATATCATTTTAAATTTAGGAATTACATGTAGGTCATATTTCAGAATTCATTTGTCAAGAATTACCATTGATATGATTTCATTATCTGAATTTTTTATTATCATTGAGCTATCTATCTTAATTAAGATCTTTTCAAATTTACACAAAAATTGGAACAAGATTCATGGCCTTCAGCTTGGGATTATTGTGAACCAGGCTCTGTAAATCCCAGTTTGAAGGTTTAATTGCAAGCCAAAATTAATTAAATATCAGTTTGACATATTATAGAATTTTTGGCCTCTATTCAGATACACTTTGGTATTTTTGAATCTTGTTAAATGCAATCAGGTTTGGGACAAATTTCACCCAATTTCCCTTGGCCTTCTCACAGGAGTTTTTCCAGAACAGCTGAATTTCTATACCTATAGAAAAAGGATAAACCGCTAATGTAGATCTCCAAGAAGCCTGACAACACCTATAATGAAATTATAGAACATATTTGTTTCCAGAGATAAATTTCTTTGGTGATCCATTTCAAATAAACACTTTATTTCTGTTTTAATTTTACTCTCTTAGAATTTGACATATTCTGGCTTTATATCATGTCTCATAGATAGACTCATTCCTAAAAGTATGAATTAAAGAAATATAGGAAATATTAGGATCTCATACTGGCAAAGCCTTAGCCAATAAACTCTGGAAGGCCATTGAGAAATTTGGAGTATTATATAATGTTTACTCTATCACAGCAGATAATTAAAGCAATAATTACTCAATGATGAATATAATACAAAGGGAATATTCTGCAATAGGAATACCATGTCCTACAAAATATTAATCTTACAAATGTGAAAATCACACAATATTTTTGATTTGCAAATACTTATGTCAAAAAATTGGTGAGTGGAACTCTAAATAGGGAAACTTTCATGATAACTATGTATTATGTCCACTTGTCTCAAAAGAGCAATCTGAAGATGAAATAGCACACACAACCCAAAAATTTCAAGTTAATTTTGATTTTAATTGTATTAGTGGTTCATGGCTGATGAAAGAATTATAGGAGCTGAAATTTAACATAGGACTACTTCAAAACATTTAAATATACAATCTCTCAATTCACTCATATTATACACATAATATATTAATGACAGTTGGTTGGGTATTGAGAACTCATCAAATAATAAATCATTTTTTTGCCATGGCAACTACTTTTGGTGAAGGATAAAATAAGTCAGTACCTTGAGAGAAAAGTTGTTGGTACCTCCATTTTGAATTTCAGAATTTCATAAACACCATTGGTTCCATAATTCTGGGCTGGCCTGTCACAGGGGTTCTTGAGGACAACAAGAGTGGCCTGGAGATCAGGAATCAGGAGCTCACTTGAGGGGATCCAATTGATTAAAGAAAAAATTTAAGAATATATTTTCTTAAAAAAGAAAAAGTAAAATTACAAATATTCAGAAGATAAGAATAGGAAATCCAAAATCCAAAGAGACAACCAAATGAATCCTCAATTCACTGTTTCAACCTGCCAGAAAGAAAAATGGAATTAGTAAATGATATGACCACCAATATCCATTGAAAGGCAAAAAAGAGTTAAAAATTACTGAATTGGAAATATTAGTTTTTTTTCAATAATTAAGAGAAAGAAATGATAAAAATAAGTCCATTACATTAATGAACTTGGGAAAAAGTCCCTAGGGGATGAAAGAGTGTCCAGTATATGTGAAAATCTTGAATACTGATCCTGGATGGTTCAGAACCCAGCTGTATTGACGTTTTTGAGAAATACAGCTAGGCAATCTTGGGAAATGAAAATGTGTGTATTTAATTCCCACAGTGTATAAATGAATTGACTCAACAGCTCAATTCCATATAGGTTGCATGAAGACCACCTTTATTGATGATTTGAGATTTTCAAGGAGTTCTTGAGCTCTTGATTCCTTTCAACCTTATTTTGAGAATAAAAACCTCTTAAAGTTACCCTTGAAAAATTCTTTTCCAGTATTCCCTTGGAGGAATACTGTCTCAATCAAAAAGACCAATACCTGAAGGGCCAGGTGATTGGTGTCCTCAGATAGTCTTCTGAGTGTCCCCCATGCATTACAAGCTTGAGTCCCTATAAGCCTTCCTTCGAAATGGGCTAATGGCCTGATAACTTTACTTAAGATGGAAAAATTGAGTCTTGATATTGTCACCATTTAATTTATGAGAAAAAACTGTGCATAATGGTATATAATACCATATATGCCCCATGAATAGTTGCTTCAAGCCTAGGTCCAAGATTGGGAAAGTATTTCCCTTTTCTTGAGTGGAAACTCCTGGGAAGGACTTCTTGTGTCCTCTTGTGAATTTCAGAGGTTATTACATGGGCTTCAAGGGCCCCTCATCAGAATGGCCAATTTGAGAATTTTGGACCATTTTGGCTTTTGAGAACTCATGGGAAAATGGTGCCAGGTGGGCCAAATGGAGCTTTCCATTTTCTTCCTTGTATTCAGGCCAAAAAGGGGGCCTAGGGGTCCATGGACTGTGGAACATAATATGTTGTGGTATTCCTAGACCATTTTGGCTTAATGGACCATAAATGTAATTTTTTGGCTTTGAAAAAATGTTGCTTAAAGTTAAAGAGATTTTATTCTCTAACCTAAGGGTATAAAGCCTTAATTTAATAACAATTCCAAGCTAAAATAACTTATAAGTGGATAAATAAACTGTTACTGATAATGCGACACCCCACTGTACCATCCAACACTACAAATTGTGAAGGATTGGTTTACCCAAAATGATCACCATGTTCCATTTCGTTGTATTTATTTTAATTTTGAATTTTTTTTATTATCTTAAGTGGGTATTAAAATATCATTACAGCACAAAGGGTCTTAGCTATCATGATGATGTATGAAATGAAATTTTATTCCAGAGTCATATTTTCGTAGGAGTCACATTATAAGGAAATATTAGTTTGAATTAATTGAAGGAAGTTATTTATGAGTTATTGTAAAAGGGGCTTGATATTTGAAAGACAAAGGTAAAAAATGGTATCAATACTTTATTATAGTTAATTCAAGGTAAAGATAAATGAATTCAAAGTACGTTCCAAATGTGGTATGGGGTATGTATGACCCATTTCTATTGAAGATGAATCTTTTTATTATAAGTTGAAGGCTTTGTTTAGTTTTTGGGAACAGTTGAGCTTAATAAGTAAGATATCATTAATAAGAAAGAGAAGTGTAATAATTATTGGTATGAAGACACCAAGTGAATATCTATAGTAGGGATATTGAAGAAATCAAACCAAATTATTCAAAATGGAACAAGAAGATTATATGCATATTCAAAATAAATATTACATAAGCAGGAAGGAGATAAAGTCAATATTAGTAATAATTTTAGTTTTTCTGAGTGATCAATTTAATTAATCATTCATAAGTTGAATTGATTAGTGATCATCAGGAGATAAGGGATCCAGAAACTTGATTGAATCAATATCACCTCAAATTAAATTTAATCAATCACCATGAAAACAAATTAAAGTTTCCCCACAAAATGAAGAGCTCAATTAAAATAGAGGTCACATGATCCAACACCACCAGACCTTATTTTATAATACAGGTCACATGATAAAAACCCAAATTGAAGACTTGAAAAAATTTCAAGTCCCCTTTTTTAACACTCCTATCACCATGAGCAAAATGGCTACACCTGATAGCAGCTGTAGCATTTGGAATTTGACATGGGAGATAGGTTGGATTCAGGTTGGGGATAGCACAGAAATTTAATTTAAAAATAGAGTTTTTGGAAGAAATTCAAGCCACATATGCAAGCCACAGAGTATCAATTGAGTTTATTCAATATCAATGCCTGTTTGGACTTGTTAAAGTTTAATATTTCAACAGTACATGGTTAACAACGGTATTCCAATTTAATCTTCTTTTTGAAATTTTCCATAAGCTCTTATCATTTAATTTACATAAAGTTTAACCTTTGGAGTCTTTCTTATTGATTTTTACATATATACCTCAGTTTCAGTATCAGTTATATTTCAAGGTCACTTATGGGAGCCCATAGCTAAATAATATTTGGATTGGAACTCTTCAAGCTTTGCAGAAGGCACCAATATTTTATCAAATGTTGTGGGGATTTTGGGACTCTCTTCACATATACATATTATAAAGAGTATACCCTACAATTGAACCAATTTCTCTCATCAAAAGATGTAGTTTGTGAGTTCATATTCATTATTTTCACTCTCTTTCTTCAAAGTAATATTTTCACCAAAATTTAAATAAGCAGTCAATATTTATGGAAGATATTCATGTTGAGGGGAGGCCACCAAAACTTTGGTATATATTGAAAGACTATAGCACCTATTTGGTTGATAAAACTTATTGAAGGAGGTTTTCACACTTATAGATGGATAATATGTATATGGAAAGTGGATAATTGGGCTTGGGACTTAAAATTTGGAACCTTTTTATTATACAATTTCATGGTGTAGACTAACAATTATTTAAAAGCTCAAATAAAAACCCTTTGTAATAAGAAAATTCTGATAGATTTACAACAATGAAATGAGTTTCTTTCTATATATTTTTTAATAATTCAATTTTTTCTTAGTTGAGACCAACTTAGAGTCACTTTGTATACTATTGTGGTAAAATTACCAATTTGGCTTTCACCATCTTTATCTAGGGGATCACTTGAAGATGTGAGAAGCCAAGATAATTTGAGTTGATATTTGAAGGAAATTAGGGTAGGGGCTGTCTCATGAAATGCAATAAAGTTTAAAAAAGGCAACTGTTCATGTAAAATTTGAGAAAATTGAATTTTGAGGTATCAATATGGCTAAAAATTAATTTCATAAATTATTTGATCATTTCAAAACACTTTATTAAGATAAATTTTCATGCAATGTGTTTTTAACATTTTTTCTGTATTCTATCAGTGCTCTAAATTTCAATTTCAATTTTCTCAGTATTAAGCCCATTTTGTAATTTTTAGCATATATGAAGACTTTTCTATACACTGTAAAGCTTAAACCTGTATCTGACATTTGTAGCTTAATGAATTAAATTATTTAACAGTTTATTTTTTATTTTATCAATACTACAAAGTAAAAAAACTAACATCATCAAAACTAATGCATGAAGAAATTTTCCAGTTTCTCTACAAGAGGATTTCCTTTAATGTATGGATGCAATCTTCATAGAATTCTATTAATAATTGAACTTAAGGCTATATAAAGTTCCAACAGATATTCAAGATAGTCAAAATCTTTAGAGCTATGAGAAAGTAAGACAATTTACTTAGTTCTTTTTAAATAATGGGAATTCTATATAATATTAGGGTAGAATAGCTGGTATAAATTGGTTATTTTCAAAAATGTATTTCTCAAAGCATATCTATAAATCTTCTAGGACGTTTGAGATTTTGGAAGTACTTCAATAAGACTATGCAGCCTAAAAAATAATATATTGAGGATAACCATCTGTTTATAAAGTTGAGTTAAAAAAATCATGTATGCAACTCTTTGAAGTATTTTTACAAGATAATATGAGAACAGTTCATGTTTTTATTTGGTATTTTTTCTTAATAAAGAGGTTAAAGGTATTTATTAAAGTGGAGTTTAATAAAGGGAGGCCACACAAATAAGCTGGGCCCTTTTGGGAATTTAGCTTGAAGTGGGAAAAATATCATTTCAGAGCCATGTCCATTCACAATCAAAACATGGTCTGAAAAATATTCCAATTATTCAATCTTAATGATAATTAGTTTACTGAGAAGTTTACACCATTCATATTTTTTTGATGAGAATCTGTGAAAATGTTTTATTTAGAAATTTCAAAATGCATGAATTAATCTTCTTGGCAAAAAATGGATTCATCATTCAAAGAAATCATTAATTATATGCTTTTATCAATGATACTATGATAAAACTTTTCAAATATATCTATTCAAAAAATAAATAAAGTTATTTTGAAGCTTGAAAAAGTGGAAAAATATAATTGATTTGAATATTGAAAATATTTGAACAGGATTTAAGAGAAGCCAGTTTTTGTGATATTTGTTTGAAATAATATCATGCTTTATAGGCCGATAAAATTAAAATATCAAGTGAACGGTTACTTATTTATTTGAATCAAGAAAGACATTTTGATGTTGGATTAGTATTATTGGAATGATACTAATCTTATATACTCCTATCGGTCTCTCCCACTTTTTTTTCTCTTGTGGAAAGAGAAAACAGAAACACAAAATACACAAAAGATATCTTAAAAAATGTTTTTTGTAATAAATAATTCATGCAAAACATATATTTACCTCAAAAGAATGAAGGATAAAATAATTCATTAGAGATGGAATCAAGTTCCTTTGTCTATTACAATAAAGCATTTTCTATATATTTTTGAGAAGAGCAGTAGCCAAAAATTCCTTTCTGCTAATCTAATATTTTTTGTTTTATTTTTTTTATCTGACTTTTTGAATTTTTTTATCCATGTCTGAGGGTAATATGTCATTTTTACTTTTGAATTTCTTTTGGATTTTGGATTTTTTTTTGTGAAATTATACTGAGTCTTTTTATATCAGTAGATTGATTGTGATTTAGTTTTGTTTTTTTTAATTAAAATTACAGTAGCAGGCCTTTACTGCTACTGTAAAATTATTGAATTGTGTCAAGTTTGTCCAGTACAGGGCCTACAGGCCCTGTAATGGCTGCTTATGTAACTTTGTTGACGATTGTCGACAATTTTACAGTGGCTTTGATTACAGATACTGTACTGTAACTTTTGTTCAAATCTTCATTTTCTACAGTAGCAGGGGCTTTCTTGAATAGATTACACTACTTCTCTTTCAAATTGAGAAATAAACCCTTCAAGAAAGCCAGAAGAAGATATTTTATGTGTAGAAATGATTGTTGGTATTAATAATAAAAGTGGATGAAGTTCATTAATAATACAAAGAAATAAGAAAATTCAAATAATAAAGAGAATAGTTAATACCTAGGAGTTATAATGAATAAGTAAATAATAACATATACATTTTTTGTGTTTTTAGGGAAATAATCATCTTTCCAAACATTTAAAATACTTAATCTATTTTCTGGGAGGTTTTATCGATTTAAACCTTCAAGAAAAAGATCTTCTTTTCAATCCAGTTTCATGAGAGGATTCCTGAAATTAGAGAAACTTAATTTTCCTTTTGTGGTTTAGCTTTTGAAGAGAAAATAAGCATTAATATCTCTACAAATTAATAATAAGTCAAAGATAAAGACATAGAAAGACGTTATTTTTTTGAATCTGGTATTGACTGTTTTTGGAATTGAGAAACTATGATTGATCAAATTGAAAATGAATTTTCAGATTCAATTTCTATTCTTGAAGACTATTATTTTGAAGATAAAAGTTTAAATTGAAAATATTTTCATATACCATATTAGCTAATTACTCAATCCAGTTACAGAAGGAATGAAATCTTGGAAATTATTTAATATTCCAGTGGCTTGGAAGAATTGGGAATAATGACAAACATTTGAATTCTGATTCTAACTTAGTTCACAGCAAGGGATCAAGCTCATTCTAGGTTCATTCCAAGCCAATTTCCAAATGGATCACCTGCTTTCAGGTGTAGCCAATTTGCTCATGGTGTATGGAGGGCCAAAAAACTATAAATAGAGGTCCTCTCTCTCCCTTCCACTTCCTTTGCCCCAGCCCACTTGCAGCCCATTTTTGAGGTTCAAAAGCCGATATTCAACTTCTCAATATTTTATCTGAGGTAAATCCCCTCATCCATAAATTATCATCCTAGTTTTAGTAGCTCTAATATATAATAGTACTTAACAGTGGTCTGAATTATATCATAAACTTACTAAGCTATTATAATGAAAGTTAAAATAAAAAATAGCTTCATTATAATTATAGTAGTAGAAATAAAATAAAATAAAAAAACATTCTCTTAAAAAGGAAAATTTATTATCCTTAGTACTATCAAAACTCATAATTTATATTGTTATTAATAGAAATGTTCTATCAATACGTTTTACCTTAGATTATTTTAATTTCAATAAGATCATCTAGTTATCAATCTTTATCCAAAAATTTGAATATTGTTTTGAATTTCAAATAGTTTATTCCAAATATAATCAACCTAAAAAAATCATTAAATATACAGAAAAAATCTTATAAATAAAAAAATCAATTTAAGCATATAGATATTTTCCAAAGTCTTGGTTTCAAGTTTTATCATATTAGTGCTATAATAATTTGTTTTTTTGTGGTTTATCACATTTTCAAGTTATTAATAGTTGTGATTGGTGAAATACATCTTGTTTTCTAGTTTTTTATATTGTTTTTTTGTTTTAAGGTTTCATGGAACCTTATCTCACAATGTGACCTATGATCTATAGGCCATAGGGAGCCTAAATGTCCCACAACCCCCTGGTCAAAGGGGGTAGGCCCAATGGCCTTCTGGTGGTTGAAGAGGCCATAGTCCCCTGGGAGGCTCAGAGGACCCCCTAGGCCAAATTCCAGTGGGATGGCCTGGGGTCAAAGATGATGGTATTGGCCCAAAAGGCCAGAAAATCAGGATATGGTCTGTGGCTCCATAAATTACCATAGAAAGTGAGTGTTTCCCAGGGGAAGATTGGCCATAAACCACCCATTGGGAGGTATTTCCCATGGTTTTGACATGACCCTCAAAATAATACTGTATAGTCAGCCTGAAGCAAATCCCGTAATAAAATAAATACTTATGGCTTTAACAAAGAGGAAAGACTTATAATTAGTCTCTAAATCAGACATATCAATAACACTATAGTTAAAAATTTGATGTAACACTTTAATTGTAAATATAATGAAGACTAATAATTCTCTTACCATAATAATATCCTTTTTAATTTTTTTCAATATTGGCTCTCTAAGATTAATAAGAGATTTAGTAAAATATAAAAGATATTTAATAAAACTAAAAAGATTATTTTGTTTATTTTTTGGTTTTATGTTGATTATAATGACTATTTTAATACAAATGAAAATAAAACTAATTGATTTGATTATGAGAATAATTCTTAAAAAATACTCTACATTATATTGAGCTCCTGAGAAAGGCTAATATGATTTAAATTATTGCTATACTACTATTATTTTCTTATACCAAGCTACTGAGATTTTTTCACAACAAAAACACTGATATTAATATAGATATTCTGCTAATTCAGGGAGGGCTGTGATCCTCAAAGGTGGTAGCTTCTTTCATGATTCCTGAAAAAATAAGGCAGAGAGGACCTCTATTTATTCCTTTTTTGTTCTTTAAATAAATTTCTGAAAAAAAGAAACTTAGAAGCCATAGTGGTTATACCTTGTAGCTATTAATTATTATTTTTTGATGTAACAATGTATTTTCTGAGAATATTTTTCTAGTTTAATTTTTTCTTTTAAAACTTATATAATCTTCCTGGTAATAGTTCCTTTTTTTGATAAAGTGGTGAAAATAAAGTTTCTGGTCAGTGCAATAGCTTTTTGATGATATGATTTTCTTCAGATAATTGATCTGGTGATAATTTATGTTTTCAGAGAAATCAGAAAAATACAATCTCTTTTGAGTGAAATAACTTTACTTAATATGATGTTCTTGAGTTTAGCTGGTGGTAATTTCTGTTTTTTTTCAATTGGGAAAAATAAAGTTTCTGGTGAGTGAAATGATTTTTGGTAATATGATGTTATTGGGATAATTTAGCTTGTGATAACTTCTTTCTTGGAAGTTGGAAAAGTGGAGAAAATACAGTTTCAATCTCTCTGTTTTTGATTACTAATTAAATATCTGATACATTTCCTTGAAAGAATTTTTATTCTTTTTTTGGTAAATCAACTATTTCTCCATTTAATACCCTGGAGTTATTTCTTTCAATTGAATTGAGGTGGGGAAAATACATCACTTAGGCTGTGTTGAATATAAATATAGCTACATTTACTTTATTTCTTCTTGATTGTGTGATCTTTTTATTAATGAGGCCTTTACTGCTTGAGGGCTGCCTTATACCCATGTGTTAAATGATGTGATAATGTTGAGAAATCATGGGATTATACATTTTTTTTGAAATTCTTCTGTTTTAAACCTGTATCTTCCAGACTCTTAGAATTTTGATCTCTTCCTTTGGATTTTTTTCCATACATCCCTCTGGACTTCTTCAATTCATTTTAAATTAATCCAGAGCTCTTCAATTTTATTTTATTTTCCCTGGAGCTCTTACAATAACTCTTCTGTCTTTCCATAAGTTAATTTATATATATGTACTTCTATTTTATTTTCATCTTTGGATCTCTTCATTTCTCCTATGTAATTCTGAAATTTATTTATATATCCATAGTTCTTTTATACCTCCTCATGACTTTTTTAGTTTTATTTCCATCTCTCTTAATACTTCTCCAATTTGATTTTAATCTCTGGAGCTCCTGCATACCTCCTCTGGACTTCCACAATTTGTTTCCCTATCTCTGTATTCTTACCATTTTTATTTTTATTGTTAACTTTTTATAGTTTAGTAAGCTTGAGACTGGTATCATGGGTATGGAATACCACATTGTGAGTAGTTTGAATTTTTTTGAAATAAAGCTTTATTATTATTATTTCTACCATAGATGGCACCAAATGTAAAGTTATCTTATCATTTCAAGTCTTATTCTCACATGTCAAAGGATCCATGAAGAAAATAAAAAACTTCATACACATTAAAAACAGACTTACAATCTAAAATTTCTGCCCATTTGAATTTCAACCACAATGTGGAGTTATTTTTGGAATCAAAGGACTAGGTCCCAATTATTGAAAGCTTCCTAACAAATTTTTACAAAGATTCCTGAAGGAAATAAATATCATTTGTGTGAAAAAAAGAATGAAAAATTCTAGTTTATTTAGAACCAAATTTGGACTTGGATGTGAGTGGGTGAATAATCTTTGAGCCAAATGGGCCTTTCAAAAACATGTTCATATGTGTATATCATTGCATCATGCAAAAGCTTAGAGTTTCTTCCATAGGAAAAATTTGGTCTACTCTATGTTTTGTGGCGCACAAGAAAACAAAGAACTACTCTGATTTTGAAATAAAAAACCAAGATAGTGTAGTTTTATACCTTTTTTACTTTGAGATTTTAACAATTTTCCATTCCAGAAGAACATTAAAATTCCACTGTAGCTACATTGAGACAACAATATTATGTGCTATCTGCATCATAAGAGGACAATGAAGATTCTAATTCAAGAATTAATTAGAAACCTGATAATCCTTTCATAACTAACATGCCTAAAGCAACCCCTGAAAGTTTCCCACTTGTGAAACCAGAACAAAAAATTAATAAAATTCAATCTTATTCAAAAATTGAGCACCCATGTATGAATTACTGGAAGGTAAACTTTCATTATTACTAGAAAATAATCAATTAATAATAATAATTATCTTCCAAAGAAACATACTTAATGAATTTTTCCTTATTTTGGGAAAATGTTCTTTTTCTATATATCAATTCCTACCTTATCTACATTTTTCAAGCATGTTCTCTCACAAAATGGTAAGATCAAGTCCCCTTTCAGGGGATCTCTTAGCTCATTTGACTTTCCTCAAGGAATGATCAAACAATGAGATCATTTTCTCATTAATCATTTATTAGGTCTAAATTTTTCCATTGTCAAAGATATATTTGATTCCTCCACTGTTTAAATTTTAATCAGTTCAAGTATTAGATAAAAAGGATTTCATTACAGTGTTTCTTTCTTGTAATTTAATATTGCATTTGAATATAATCATAATTTTTGCCACTGAAAGCCTCATTTAAAAAAATGACATTGCAAATTGATTTCAATAAATTACAAATATGAACAACAGATAATTTTCTTCTACTTGACTCAATTTGAGTCAATTGAATAAATTAGTAGGGTCATTGAGTTATGTTTTAAGACTTAAATCATGTTTTGATGTGAAAATTTTAAATAATAATTCTCTATCTGCATTTTATATCTTTGAGTATGGTTGAAATTATGAGTAGCTAACTGCTACACTACTCATACCCACTCTGAAATTTCAAGTATGTAATTAAATATATTACATACTTAAAAATTCTGTGAAAGTTTGGGTACAGGTAAATCTGGGGCTAAATAAGTACTACCAGATACTCTTTTTATACTCATTTTCTAGCCTTAGTTTACCAGCACCGAAATTAATTTTTCATATTTCTCAAAAACAATAAGTTTTATATTCACATCAAAATTTAAAAACCAAATTAATATAATTAAGATTATAATAGTAAATTATATGTAAATATGTATATAAATATGATATTACTTTTTGCTTGTTTTTTTTAAAAAAGAAATTTTTTATTCCACTCTTGTTTTTAAGAATTTATTTATTTATTATACCATAAATATTTAGTGATCAGTTTATCTCTTAAAATTTCAATTAAGAATATTTTGAATTATACAAGTTTTTTTTTCTTTTTTTTTTCTCTTGATCCTTCCAATAACTAATTTAACTTGATTATATTTGAGTAGGATAAAGGTACTTTCTTTGGATAAAGTGAATGAATTTGCGATGTAAGGCTAACCATCCTTATGATACCACAAGACAGCAGATAAAGTAGAATTTTAACTGTTAACTTTTCAGCTCATTCATTAGGTACACCTTATGTCTTATATTTGAGAAATAATGCACCCATGTGGGCAGTGCCCTAGTACCAAATTTTAAAAAACCCACGCATTCTGCATAGTGCTGATATTCTCTATAAAGTATCTCTTGGCCAGAAGCTCGAATCCATTCTTTGGAATCAGTATATGTTTTAGTGTCAACTTGTTCAAAAATCACGTGCGTGACTTTTCCTTACTTATGGAAGTTCTGTCTCGCTTACTGGCCAGAATGAGTGAGAAAAATAATTGATTCTTTGGCAAACCAGTTTTTTGAATAAAGAATGACAATTTTTTCTATTATGATAGTTGATCATTACATGACATTAGTCTTACACAACAAAACTAAAAAAAAAATAACAATTGGACTAATCATCTCTTTAAGAGATTCATGCATAAATTAAAAAGCCGATGGTCATTTATGGTTTGATAATACAACTAATTTTCAAACACTTCAAGAAAGTAAATAATTCTTTGAACCCATAAATAAAAGAAAACCCAAGACTGACTAAACCCTTTACCTCATTTGACAAAAAACTCGACTAAAGTACTAAGAATCATTAATTTTTTCAAAAATCAAAACAAAATGAAAACTCTCAAAGTTTATTTTATTAATGAAAAGGAGTTTGTTTTGGTTCAATTCTGGAATCTTATCGTTTACAACGATTTGAATTGAAAAATAGGTCGTTTCTTTAGTGACTACCTTTCAAATACGCTTCGGTTACGTTTGGCGAGTACATCAAGTACAGTTCGTCCACGAGATGCAATCATAGATCCCGACTTTGATGATGGACGAGAATCTGATTGATTGTGACTTTTATCTCTAAAGGATGTCGTGCTCGGAATCTGTTGACCGATTCCCAATGCTTTTGCTCTCCAATTTTCCCTTGACTCTCTGATTAATTGTTCATTTTCTTGTTTGAGAAATGCGTTTCTGCAAGATCAAATTGAGTGGATTAAATTGATTAATAATTGGATGAGATTGATTAAATTAAGCTTACTCTTCTGCCAAAGCTAAACAGCGTTTTTCAAGTTCTTCAATATACTCCTTTTTTCTTTCCCTTATGGCCCGTGATCTGTCGCGTTTTTTTCTTGATAAATCATCTTGATCTGATAGATCTAAGGAACGCTTAAGCTTAGGTTTTGGACCTGGTTTACTTCTTAATTGGCCATTTTTAATAAGATGGAGGTGACTTGATGAACCTTGATCTGAATCTGTATTTGAATCAGGAGAAAGTGCTTGAACTGAGTCTTGATTGAAAGCTGAAGGACTAGGGGCAATAGCTACATAACGACCAGTGATCGACTGAGGCAATTTGATATGATTACGATGATGAAGATGTGATGAAGAACTTTGAGCTTTAGAAGGACGTTTAAGCTGAGAATTAGTATGATTAAGTTGATTTGAAGATGATAATGATGAATTTGATTTGATTACATCTGAACGATTTTTTTTGATAGGTTGAGGAATGAATTCGGGGGAGTCATCCGAGTCAGGCAAAGGGATATTGATGAAAGGGATTTGATTTGAAGAATTTTGATTTGAGTGGGGATCTAGATTATTGGAATGATTTGATGAATCGATTTGAGTGTTATTTGAATCAAAAGAGATGGATTTTTGATTTGATTGAGAGTCAGGTTTTGAGATAACTAATGAATTAGATGAAAGGTTTGAATCGTTCAAATGATGATTTGAAAGTGTAGAAAAATCGAAATCGATTTGATGATTGAAGTTTAAAGTTTTAGATGATTGATTGATTGAGGAATCTGGGTTCAAATTTGAATCCGAATTTAAATTTGATTTTGATTGAATGATGGAGGGATGATAATTTGAATTTGTATGAGTTTCCTGACTAAGTTTTGGATCGATTTGAATTTTTTGTTTGGAGTTACTTGTCAAGGATGAGTTGTCATTAAAATATTTTTTATCTAGTTTTAGGTTGGGTGGGATGAAATCTGGATCATCTGATTCGCTATCGGTAGGAAAATTCAAGAAATCTAAAGGATCTAAGGATTGGTTGTTTCTTTGAGGGATACGACCCGATCTAGTAGGTTGAGGATTGAAATTTAACTGACGATTTGGTAAATCTAATGAATGATGGTGATTATCATTTTGGTTAGTATCAAGATTGATGTTGACAAGTTTGTTATTTTTTGGGGTATCATGGTCGTTAAAGATTGAGTTTGAGTTTGATGAAATTGAAGAGAGTTGAAAGCTTGATGAGTTATTATTATCAAAGATTGGTGATTTATCATTAAGATTATTTTCAAAGCAAGCTAGAAGATCGGCGATAGCTTGCGAGTCATTTTCGAATGAATCCAAATTTGAACAAGACATGAGAGATCGAGATGCTTGTCCTTGATTGTGATCGTCAAGTGGATGAAGTTGATGATAATCGAGGAGAAATTGAGAAATTGAGAAATTGAGAAGTTGAGAAAATGAGAAATTGAGAAAATAAAAATTTGAAGATGTCTCGAAATCGATCCCAATTTGGAGTGTTCGCACAGCTCAGATCAGAGACTCATCCGCCAACGACCACATCAAAATCAAATAAAACAAAGGATTTCTTGATCAATTTTATCTGAATACTAGGTAGCCTTGTGGCAAATCTGTCTTCATTGCAGGTCTTACCACCAGGACTCGTCACAATTGATATGGAAGCCAGAGGCTCATGGTTTATGAAGCCTTATTAAATAATAAGCTCTTGTCCAGAAGGAACTTTTGGTTCTATGGAATACTTGAACACCTTGAAAACCAATGCAAAATCATTCCTAACTAATGTAAAACTTTTCCTCAGCATAAAATCCAAAATTTAATTCTTTTTGAATCAAATTCAAAATTATTATCATCATATTCTTATTTTATTTCTTTGTGAACTGCTCCCATTAATACATCAAAAAAAGGAACAAATTTTGATAACAGATATTCAATACCTTTTATTGGTTTTGCATATTTCAAATTAATGTACTAGCTCAAATTAAAAGCAAATTTTGTTTTTTTTTGGATATTATTAGAGGAATTGTGTTTATACTTCCCATTTCTCAAAAGTAAGTCCTTACACTTAGTTTTTAATGCGGAAAAAAATAAAATAAAAATAAAAATAGAAGCTTACACCAATTTATATTCCTTACTAATATCTAACTTATAAGAATAAATATATAGACACCAAAAAATATGGGTTTTTTGGGGGGGTGATCAAATTGAGCATGAGTAAATTAAACTCTTTATCCCATCTATGATTCAGAAGAAGGAAAATACTCAGTAGTTGTTTTCGAAAATCAATAGAAACTTCAAGAATAAGTGAAATATAAATCCAATTATAGATCATAATATGAGTTGTTTAGAAGCTTATCACTTGGGAAGACATTACAAATATCTGATATATATTGTGGTATGTAATGAATACTTAATTAATTAAAGCAATCTATGATGTATTTGTATATATTCAAGGCTTGGAGTAAAAACTAAATGTTTAAAATATTTATAAAAGCCTTTTTGAATTGGTTTTTGATATTTATCACTTTGCAAAGAATAATTGGTAGGAACTATTAATAAAGGATTAAGGATATTTTACTTAAAAATAATTCACAAACAATTCAAACAGGGACTTCCTAATTGAAATAATATGTGTTCAAGAAAAACCGATTTAATTGAATTTATAAATATCATTTATCTCATTTTTAATGATAGACTAATGATCAGAATATCCTTTTTTTTATTTCTTTTTCAATTAGTAATCTCAATCTTTGTGATTTAATTAAAAATAATTATTCTTTATTTTAATCATTGAAATGAAAAAAAAAAGATAAAAAATTGTTTTTGTTCAATAAAAATCAAAACTCAAAAAAATATCATAAAATTGAATCTTTCTTCTAGAAATTGAATTTCATAAATATTAATAAAAGAAGAAATTGAAATTTACAGTCTTAATTTCATTATTTTTATTTTTTTAGCTTAGGGTTTTTTTATTTGCTTGATTTATTTTAACCATTGATTATATAAATTAATAATTTCTTTGTTCACAAACAAAGAATTTATGATTATCTCTCTTTGATTTTTTTCCTTCTTCTTTTAAATTTTTTCAAAAAAAATTAAAAATTAAACACATTTTTTTGACAGTTTTTCTTTACTTTTACTTTTATTATTATTATTTCTTTCAAAAAAATAAAAAAAATGGATTTAATCTTGTAAGATTTTTATTTTTAAAACAAAATTAAATTATTATTCTATTTTAAAATCTGAACAATTCAAAAATTAGCCCAGATCTTCTATGTTTCATACTTTTATTTACATTTGAATGAATTTTTGAAAATTATTTATAGTTTTAGTAAGGATTGGGATCAAATATTAATGGTTCATAGTTGAGAAATATTAGGATTAATTTCTGTGTCATTCAAAAGGCTATAGTATTATCCCATGTTTTTTAAAACTCAAAAGGAGATCCATAAAGTGTCCAGAAGGAAATGAAAGGACTAAAGATTAATTTATTATCAAAGAAGAGGGGATTGATAGTTAGATTTTTAATATATTGAATATTGATAAACGTCTCACAAAGACTAGAAAAGGATGGTTAATAATATTATTACCATTTAAAAGATTATATATAGAAAAAAAGACCATTGGAAGCTATATTAATCTCATGGATGACCCTTAATCACATATATCTAAGCTTAGATAATTAATTAAGCTTCAAATTTTTTTGGTATAATCAAACAGTTAATTGCATTAAATATGGGATTCACAGGTTAACTTAGTGAATATAATTTACATCAGAATAAAAATTTGAAGAGATAAACAGAAATATTGTATTCAAAATATAAATAATTTCTAGAAGATTCAGGTTACACAAGTTCTTGATATATAATTCCTCATATGCTCGAGGATCAATATGGTGAAACTAGGAGCGTTAATCTTATTATTGAAAGATAAAAATTTCAAATTGATATTGAATTCAATATTCTCAAGGGATATTTTTATTTACTAGTGAGGGTGTATAATAAGATTTTAAATGATACAGGGATCCAGATGTTAAAAGTGAAGTAGTTACCTGTGTCTTATCACATAATATTATTTCAGAATTCAGAAACCAATCCGGTGATTTTCTTGGGGATTAAAATCCTAATGAGCTACAGAATATTAATACAAATATGAAATTAAAAAGAGTTGAAGATGGAGGAAATAGTAAAGACTTTGGAATAATGGCTTTATAGCTCAAAGTAATTCTTTTTTGAAGTGTTTTTCTCATTTTTTTGAAGAGCTTTATTTTGACTAAAAAATCCTTTCCAGAAAATATTGAACTGTATAGCTGTATATCAAAAACATTCTTGCTCAAGGATAAAGTAATAATAATCTTTTTTTGTCAGTTTTCTCTGTTAAAGGTGAAAAAAATAAGAATCATCTACATTTTTTGAGTCAAAAAAATTCAACAGGCAAATTGTAAAAAAATTATATTTCTCAAAAAGGGGAATAATTAAAATCACATTAACAGGAATGAATACCAAAAAAATATTTGGTGAAATCTCTGGGGAAACATTCAATTTTCTGTTGGAATTTTGGTATTCTGTGTTTCTTGTTGATATTTACCTTTTTTTTTTTCTGAAAGGGTTTTTCTTTGACTTTCTTAGGTATTAATTCTAGAAAAACTTAACCAAAATTTAAAAATTTCTAATTAATTTGAACAGAACAACCAAAATGAGCGATTTATTGATTATTCGAAATTTAAATTAATTTTTTTATAGCTTTCTTTAAAATTGTCTAGCCTTTCTCAGTTAATTATATTCCTAAAGGTTGTTTTGGGTGAGATTTAGAAATATTTTCATATAACAAATATAAAAAAAAATCAAATTGAAGATGATTTTCACTTTTTTAAATTGAAATATAAGATTAATATATTATATAACAATATAATTAAATTAAGATAAAAGTAAAATTGACAATTTCCTTGCAAAAATTGAACAAAAACTAAAATTTTTTTGCAAAATATGTTTGGATTTTTTTTTTACAGACTTCATTTTGAAGTCTTTTGCCTATCAATAAAATTTAAGCTCTATTTTAAAATCAGAGTTCTCATGGAATTTTCCCTTGGGTAATCTTTGTAGAAAATTCCTGTAACTTAACCTCAAATAAGCTTGGAATTATTTTTGAGGATTTACAGGATAGAAATACAAAAAAACAAATATTTCCACTTAATTGATTAAAGTTTAGTTTGAATCAAATTTTTGTGTTTAGAAGAAGCTATATTTTGTAGCTTAGAAGGAATGAACAAATGAAGTATTCTTTTGAAGTTTATAAAAATTTGGGTGAGAATTCCTTAATTGAGATTTAAATTACATATGAGGGATTGAATTTATTAATTACAGTGTAAGAAATCCCTAAATGTATATTATGATCATTATGGTCATTAGGTAGGAGGGTATTTGATATAAAAAGACGTCTTTCTCCTATTTTCCCCCCATATTTAACAAAATCAATAGAATACTAAAAGCTACAGGTAGAATATCTATTATTTAATTGAAAATCATCCAATATTGAAAATAAAACTCAATTCCTAACAGGCTTAAGGAAGACTATAGTGAATATAATATTATTATTATTTTCATTTTGTAAACTTTCTCTTATAAATTTAATCCATGTAAAAATAGTGAATATTGTAATATTAATATTTATATTATTTTAACTACATGATGGATTATTTTTATATACTATTTTAGGGATTTAAATTTCTGAATCTCATATTTTAAGCTTTCAGAGTAAGTTTCTGATCTTAATTATAATTTATTTCTCTTTTAAACCTCATAAATTATCAATTTTTTTATATAAATAGTATATATATTATTTTAAACTCTAATATTAGTGTAGTTCAAACATTCAGGATAACAGGTTCCATTGATTAAAAATCTTGACTGAAACCTTGATCTTAAATTTTTATTCTTTTAATGATGAATTTTCACTTGAGTTATTCAAAGAAAATGATGTAATACGATTCAAAATAATAATTCCATTTGAAAAACTGTCACTCACTTGTGTGTAATTGATTGGTTTTAAGTGAATTTGAGCTTTTCTCCTTGTTTTGGAGCCTCAGGAACAACTTTAATAGGTAATCCACCTTCCTCAAAAAATTGGATTTCATTATTTACTGAGGAAAATAAAATTTCTTAAAGTGATTGAAGCTTAATGTAATAAACCTATTTTAAT
This sequence comes from Austropuccinia psidii, assembly GCA_023105745.1. Taxonomy (NCBI): domain Eukaryota; kingdom Fungi; phylum Basidiomycota; class Pucciniomycetes; order Pucciniales; family Sphaerophragmiaceae; genus Austropuccinia; species Austropuccinia psidii. The sequence continues at coordinate 41,092,775 of JALGQZ010000011.1, forward strand.
GATTGAGAACATACAAGAGATAAAGATATTATTGAAAAATGATTTTCAAAAACTACCCAATATGGAATCACTCTTGATTACAATCGGAAGGGTATTGAAAAAAATTACAAAATCTTGAGTCTATTATCCCTTTCCTCAAAGAAATTGATTTTCTGTTTGGGGAAAAGCCAAATGTGACTCCTTTGGCCTCATTATATGAACAAGCTAAAGGCTCCAATTATGAAACTTGAAAAAAGGAATTGAAGAATGTTTAAGAGGCAAGTAAAATCAATATTCACAGGAAAGTGTGCTAATATTAATTGATCGTTTTTGTATTAGGTTGATCATATTGAAAGGAGATCAAGTGAGGTACCAGAGCGCAATATTTTAAATAATCATATTTATTTAGAGCTGGATAGAATGGCTTAATATAGCCTCTTTTGTGAATCTGTAGGATTTATTTGTGCAAATAAATCATCATCATACTGACTTGATACAATTACAAATTTAAGATATAAATACAACTGAATTGTAAAAGAATATTCAACATAATGTGGGTAGTATACATGCTCACCCCATCCAGGAGATTGATGATAATAATGATAAGAAGAGAAATAATACAAATAAAAGCCTTCCAAGAAAACACCAATTTAAGTAGATTTTGATAATTTCAAATTTTTCTAGAAATTAAAAAAAAAAGAATCGCATGATAAATTATTAAAATCATATGCTCATTTCATAAATTACAATATACTACGTCACTTTTTCCTGAATTGAATTGATTGACAGACATAAAGGATCTTATGTAAGGGATGCTTTAGCATGTGATTAAACCTTAATTCAATCCTGAAATTGGAGAAATTATAAGTTAAGGAGGAGAAATAAGCTTAATTGTTGGAAAAGAATGAAGGTGAACAAGCCAAAATATTGGAGATCTCATTTAAGAGAGAAAAAAATTAAAATAAATTAACCTTTCCAGAGAAGAAAATTACTTCTTAAAGAGAATTTGAAGAATAAAAATTTCAAATTAAGAAAAGTTTGAAAAAAATAAGTGGGATCAGGAGCTGGAATAAAAGAAGAGAAAATTTGATTTAACAGTGGAAATAGTGAACTAAGGTTGGTCTTCTTAAGAGCTTGGGGGAATTAGGAGGTTGATTAGAAATTCTTACTTGCTTTTTTTTTTTGCTTAAGCCAAATAAGTGATTAACTTATTAAGTATTAATCATCATTTATTTCATTAATATTTCCCAATAAGTTTCTTATTACTAAGAAGTTTGAATTCTGAAATGCAATTTGAGCTAAAAAGACATGTGTTATGTGGTTCGATTCCCAGAGCTCTGATTTTTTTTTGAAATTTTAAAATTAATCTCAAATTATCAAATTCAATAATTTGAAAATAATTTTCCACAAATCATATCTTTCTAATTACCATTTTTATAATTTAATTCATTAATCAGAACCAACTTCTTAAATTTGATAAGAACCTCCAAGTTTTGGAAAACATCAACTTTCCTTCAAGCCTGTTTTCAGCCCTGTTCTGAACTGTAATTCTGGAAAGTGAGATTAAGGTTGATTGTAGCCAAGATCAAGGAGTTAATTTTGGAAAAATTCCACTTTTATCTATCTAAACTCCCCCCAATTTCAAACTTTGTATTGAAAAATGAAATAAATTTCACTTTTGACATTCTTTCTTTTTTACTATTTTGATGATAATATATAGGTTGAATTATTATAGAAATAATTTATATGGAAGAAATAGATTTCTCCCAATCAGATAATTATTAATAATTAATATCTAAAATCTCATCCATTTCTTTAGAATTGATTCATTCATCAGAACAAATATACCCATCTTGATTAGAAACTACAATTTTCAGAAAACTTACCTTTTCTTAAAACCTGCTTTCATCCCTTTTCTGAATTTTAACTCTGGAGAAGAAAATTGATATTTATTGTACCCAAGATAAAGAAATATATTTTTATTAATTATATTTCATTATGTCTCAGCTACTTTTGTTTCTAATGATGGATTGAAAACTAATATCAGATTTGCTTCTGACACCTTTTTCTTCCTATTTTCTTGGATATTGAAGCTTGATATTATCATTCAAAATAATTATTTCTAATTATCTGTTTGATTTTGATTTTAATGGCTTTTATTTTGATTGAGTATCTAAGTAAAAAAATTGGGGTATAATCCATTGGTCAGATTGAAATTGTGACAATGTCAGGCTGAGTCTATGATAGAGTAAATAAAGTAGTAGATAAAACTCTAACTGTGACTTTAAAACGTATAACATTAATTAAAAGAGGTTTTAGAATAGTATTTCAGGGCTTTACTAAAGGATTTTAGTGGTGGTGAGTGCTGCTGAAAGCCCTGGGTGCAATAATTATTTGTTGGGTTACAATAATTACTACAATACTTGAGATTAGAAGTATACCTGATTATTTTCCAAAAGTATAATTCTTTTGGACAGCTGTACTACATAGGAATTCAAGAAACCTTTTCTGGTGGAGAAAAGGCCTCCTTTTATCCTAAAATGGGGTGGAGTGGTCCTCTAGACCATCCACATAGAGTAAGTGAAGAGGTTTTCACTTCAGAGTACTGGCTTGTGGTTTACACAAAGCCTGTATACACTGTATTGGGCTCAGATGTGGTTTTGAAACCACATCTGGGCCGTTTTCACCAATACAAGGTGAAGATTTTCATCCGGGGACCACACAGACCTCTTCTGACGTTTATGACATGTAGAAGGCTGTACAGAACCTGTATGGGACCCCAACATTGAAGTATAATCATGCTTCTTTGTCTATTTGACACCTCATAATCATGGTCATTGGATATTATCCCACAGTAAAGGTGTATTGGCCCAATTGTGGGATTTTAACCTTAAAACTGTGATAAATTTCTCAGTTTTTGAGATATTGAGCTCAAAGTTGGTTCATTGTTTATCCTTGGATGAGATCTACACAATGGCACCTCATTTGGTATCAGTAAAATTAAATATGGCAAAGTCATGCCATGTACAAATTTTGTTTTTGATACATAGGATTTTCTCAATATCTGTATGCAGCTTATTTGCTCCATAACTTTTGCTCTAGATGAGATATGGAGAAAGGAAAGGAGCCATAAGATAGCCCTAATCGTTCTCTTTCCAAAAAGACCCCTTTTTAGGTATCTCACACTAAAACTGTATAAGTTAGATGAGAGGTGAATATTTTATTCACCCTTATTTGACCTTCTTTTGGCCATAACTCCTGTAATTTTGATGCTAGCTCAGTTTGGCTATTACCATTGAATAGCCCTGAATTAGAGCTTCAATTTGAATACCAATTTGATGGGTTTAAGTCTCTTCCTCTGGATTTCAGATGAGAGGAGAAAAATAAGGTTTATTCTCAGCAACAACTTTGAGCAGGAATAACCTTGTTACTCCTTTTCCTATGATGGTGGGACTTGTGTATTTTAAAAGAGGTGGGTTCCCTCTTTCCTTTGGTACCTTTTGATCCTATTTGGCTTAGATCCATGTTTTGGTGGTATCTTGGCTTTACCATTGGTTTATGGTATTTGGCTGTCATGCTTGTGCTCTGACTTTGACTCACAGGCTGACATACCCTCCCTCCAAAAAAAAGATCATCATTTATGAGACTTCTCAGTCCTCTCAGAGGCCCTGAATCTTCTTAGATGAAGGGTTCCATCTGGTGTGGCCCCTTCTGCCAACCATTTATCTGTATCTGCTGTCTGGTTTTTAAACCCACCAAGTATTGTCTCTGGTCTTTACTATTAAATCTAATCTTCCTGGACTTAATTATTTTATTCACAGGGTCCGAGGAGTCTTCCACTTCTACTATTTCTGGTTGTAAGGTTTGTCTATGAAACTCTTGATAATAGTAGCAAAATCAAGAGTACTATAACTGTCCTCAGTAGAAATATATAATATAATGAAATATTACAACCACAAATTTAAATATAATTATTAAAAATAATTAGATAAAAAAAATTTACTTATTATTATAAAAATATAATAATAATAAAAAATAATAATTATAATGAATTATAATTATTCTATTATTGTTATAGTCACTGACAGTTATAACAATAAGAAGTGTAAAGCTCTCAATGAGAAAATTACACATGGAAAATATGAATATTAACCACTTATAAATAATATAAATATTATTTATAAAAGAATTAAACACACACTTTGCAGAAATAATTCTTATAGAATAAAAATTCTACATGAAAAAACTAATACTAGATAAAAAAGATATAGAATTTTAGAGAAAACTTACTTATAATATTGATTTAATACAACAAGTCAAACCACAACAGTTATCATATTAAATAATAATTATAAGCTAAAAACATGCCAAAAATCAATAATTTTAAAGATAAAACAACTTTTTATAATAAAAATTAAGATTAAAGAGTTTTTAAGAGGAATTTGTGGATTTTTGGAAGATATTTAAGATGATTAATTTTATATAATAAAATATATTATTGTTGATTACAACAATAATCTAAATTATATGATTTCAATTATTTAATTTTAATTAATAAAGAATAAAATGACTTAAGAATTACTTTAATAATAAGATTTTATATTTAATAAAACTTTACCTGTTTAAATTTATAATATGATTGGATTGATAATGAATGATGGATAAAAACAGTGATGAAAAGACTCTTTTTATGTCTTCAGAGCATCTCTCATGATTCATAATGAGTATAGAGGGCGTGCTAAGGTCAAAACTGAAAAGCCATGCTTAAAAATAAAGTTCTTAGCTTAAGGTAACTTAATTTTAATTCCAATTTAAAGTTAACAGAGTTATTCTTACCTCCATGTAACTTTAATCCTCATTTAAGCTAATTATTTTAAGTTTTTAATATAAATAAACTTATTTATATTAAATTTCATCACATGAACAACTTAAAAATAGAGTTTCAAGCAGAAATCTCTTAAACTCAATTTTTGATTAATTTTTAAAGAAATTAGAATTTTCTTTGAGCTTTAATTAAAAGAGTAAATTTCCAGGCTAATTACCCAGGAAATTTATTTTTAAAAGATACTTAAAATTTAATTTATATGTAGATATTATTAAATTGTAAGCTGTGTGAAATTTTCAAGAAAATCCATTAAGAATTGGATTTTTAATGAATTTTTGAAGTTATTGCTATTTTTACACGTAAAACAGCAATACACACCAAACCTCAAGTTTTGATAAGGCTTTGATGCTTATAGCCTTAACGATTTAAGCTTATTTAAGCTTCCTAAGCTTAATTAAGCTTTGCCAGCTCTTAAAACCTTGGTTTCAAGCCTGCATATTGGAATTTACCCTTTGGCAGCTTGAAATTCCTGTTCAAATTTGCATAAAACCAGTTTAAACTTTAATGTTGGATCAAAGTCTAATCTTAAAGTTTAAAAAGGTTGAAAATCCTCCAATACAGGTGGACAACCTCAATTGAATCCTTGTAGATCCAAAAAGTTGGGTACCCCAGCTCTATTTGGTCTTTTTCCTTTGTCCCACCTTTTTGCATGGATTTTGCCCTTTTATTTATTTAAAGCCATACTATGGCCTCAAACCCTTTTAAATTGAGCTCATGTAGGATTTACATTCTGTATGGCAAATCCTTAGCCAATTCAGTAAATATACACCACACCTCAATTTTAACTAAAATTTTGGTAAGTTTGCATAAACCTTATGCAACTTTAAATTTAAGCTTATTTAAGCTTAAATTTAACAATTTTAAAAAAATGTTAAAAAAGTTACATTAGTACTGTGAGATTCTTAAATCTTCCAATACCATAAGAAATAAGTGTTTTTGGGTATAACACCTTATGGATGTACCCTAGGTTATTTTTGGTGTAGAATCCAAAAATGACATAA